>JAEIFJ010001548.1:0-600000 GCA_018903435.1 Leucophenga varia
CAAGTTGTGAAAAATGTCACAAACAAGCCAAATTGTTCTCGCTGCATAATTTATTTTGCTTATTTTTTTGTCTGTTCGGTTTTGGAACTAAGAACAAAAGAAGTAAGATAGTCTCATCCAGTCAAGACAGAGCACCACTAACTATGGAAAAAGGAAGACTTTGTCAGTATCGTTACTGTCGAATCAAAATTAAATAATCGGGTGTTCAACCGGACCTGGGGATCGACTTGTCTAGACTCCGTGATTACTGCGATAAATACAACTATGTCACATCCTAAATTATACCTGTAGATACTACCTGTTACCTGTAAACTGCTTATTAAGTAGAAGAGTCTCCTTCCGCTAATAGTTACTATAGTAACTTAGTGACTTGCAGAATCTCATGAACCTGGCCATCATAGAATCGTTAGGTTAGGTTAAATTGGACTCATTGTGATACCATATGAGCCCTCACTTTATTCCCTCTACTCGAACCAGCTCGATATTCTTATAAAGGCTCTACTGCACTAATCTTGACTGCTGCAATCTCCAACCAGACCATCGACCATCGACCATGAGACAAATATCTCTCATTGATGTGCGGCACTGGGTTGAACTTTTTAGACGTGTTATTGTATGTATGGCTTCGTGAAAGATACCTTTAAAGATTTTAATGCTTCGAATTTATATCAGGTTTAGTTTTTTTTTTTAATATAAAGTCAGCTTTTTTTTCAAATAAGTTATGTCCGTCTGCCGGTTTTTTTAATAGAATATTATATAAATAAAGTTTTATTAACTTAATAAATATTTCACTAGATTTCTCAATAACTACAATATTTATAAGCAAATTGTCGATATTCAAACAAATACCCTGATTAAGCATTAGCGTTTATGCACAAGTGTTGAGCAAACATTGCACAACTTATTACAAAATCGGGTTGAAAAGCAAACAACAATAACAACAAAAACACAAAATACAAACGCAAGTTGCAACCCATTTACAAGAGCTACAAACAAATTAAATCGACTTATATAAAAAAAAAAAGAAAAACAAAAGAAAAAAGTTTAACAGAAAGTAAAAAAAGGAAGGAGTTTGAAAACGTCTTCAACGAATGCTACTATTTTATTTATGACACTTGCACGTAACGCCCAATCAAGATAATCAATCTTGATGTAAAATGTAGTGGAGTACGTTGGTAGGCAGTTTAAGGCAAGCAGCAACTTTTATCATCGGAAAACTATCTGTATAAAGCCGGGTAGGCGGCACATTAAATGTACAAAGCCAGCCTAAAATGAAAAAAGCGCACAACGCGCTCATTTCAGGCAAACTAGTCTCTAGGGTAATACTTGCCAACAGCAAGAAAGGAAACAATGTGAATAGAGGCCAAACTGATAGCCTAATAAGTAGGCTGGATTGCTCAATGGCTGATGGTTGACTTGGCTGCTTAAATTGGCTTGTCTTAGCTTTGGCTTGGCTCAACTTGCTTTGGCAGTTTTGCTTAGCCAAATAATTATCTAAAGGCAACATCACAATTTGATGACGGCAACGTCTTTATCGACGAAATCAGTGCAAGAAAGTCGCACTATTTATGTCTGCTTTATATTCAGCAACACTGTAGAAACGAATGATAGCCTCAAGTATCAACAAAGTTGTATGAGTATACTGCTTTGTATAAGGATTCGATTGTTAATGTTGTTTGTATGTTGTTGTAAACGTTTTAATATTTGCTCTTTTAGCTGTTTGTATTTACATAAAAATTATGCTGATTACAAGAATACTATATCACAAGATAAATACTCACAAAATAAAAAAAAAATAAAAACGTGTCATTTGCCCTTTAACAAAATATTTCAATACGATTCACATTCGTTTGGGTTTTTTTTTTGTTGTTGTTGTTAACTGGGTGTGTAAATGTATAACACATGTAAAGTAGTTTTAACTATATTTTCTAGATATATCTATAAATGTATGTGTCAACATTTATACAAAGAGTTTTGCATTCAAAATAACCTAAAGCGTCACAAATGTCCCCCTGACAATAGTTTACATTTGTGCTTTTCGTTTCTATTGTCGTCATTTAAGTGTCAAGGTCAGCACTTATTAGCAAAAATAAAATGTTCCTTTATTCCGCTTGGTACTATGAAAACTAATTATGTCAAAAAAGATACTTTAATTAAGTGAATTAAAATTAGGTTGAGTATTGATGCGTCTGCAGTTTGTGGATATAACGAAAACTTGTGACATTAATTTTTTCAAATTGTATGGAAATTCTATATTTGCCAATGGAAAATAAAATAGTCTCCCAATGTGCTCAAAACTTACTTGGGGTTATGATAATATATCATAGAAATATAGTAACCTACGAAGGCTTCAAAGTGTCTAATACACATGGAGAGATTTAATCTAAACATTTATATTTAGCTAAGTATATGGTTTTTGGCACAGCTTGTTTCGTGAGTGCTGAATTTTTACTCAAATCTCGTTGCACAGAAATAATTAGAATTTGAACCCAATTGGTAGAGTGGTATATTAAGTTTATGCTTATGAATGGTATATGCAGAAGTACTCATGATAAATCCTATAAATACTCTTGATCAGCTTTGATAACAGAGTCGATAAAGCCATATCTGTCTGTCCTGTTCTCTGCCTATAAAAAGAATTATATCGGAGACTATAATATATAGGGCCACCATATTTGAAACTTAGAATCTCAAGTGGTCGATCCGTCAAGTTTTCACTTTTAAACGATTTTTCCTAGCCCCATTTTAAGGGGTACCTCAAACAAATCCACCCCAAAATGTTGTGTTTTAGCATAAAAACTTCTTTGTTTCTTATAATAGGAACTATAAATTTAGTATAAACTGTGCATATTATAATCGTAATCAAGTATGAGGAATACCCTCAACAGAGGCAAAAGCTGAAATCAGCTTTTTTTTAATTTTTGTTTATGTTAATAAAGCAAAACATTTTTGTATAGGAAAATTAGAAAATCGGCTTCTTAAATGAACCGAATACGAATTAGGCATTGTTTTAGTGGAATTTTAATTTACTTTTATTGTTTTCTTTCAAATGTAACCGGTTTGGGTCTCATCGGTTGGACGGTTTCAATGTAAATAGCGGACATAGAAACATTTTTCTATATACTATAAATATATATATATATATAGATTATTTTAATATTAATAATTTTATTACAACTTGATAATACTAAATATACTGTTTGGGTTTCACACATCCCCTGTTTTGACTGGGAAACTTTAAACAAAAAGGTTAAAATTCTAAAGTGATTGAAAGAACACCATATATGTATAGCATTTCGTGTAAGAATTGGGGAGGGAGGGTTCATATAACAAAGAAGCATTTGTATGTATCACATTTCAGTATGAATTATTGTAGAAATCAACAGGACAAATTTTCGAGCACCTAATATGCGTCACACCTAAAAGCACTAATCAATCAAATATTTCTTTATACACTTTAAGAATTGCGTAGCCCTGGATACACGAATGGTACATTTAAAATTAGCGTTATAAAATTTATTCGTTTAATTTTTTTTTTTTTTTTTATTAATCTCAGTTTGCTTAACTATCAAAACGAAGGTGAAAACACATAAAATTTAAAGGCAAAGAGTCAAGGTGAAATTCGTTTTATTGCATTTTTTCTATAAACCGTAAAAAAAAAAAAGCAAAATAAATAAAATACAAATTGAATAGTAAAGTAAAAGTAAAAATTTACATTTCCAGTCACGTATTTGTTTTAAAAGTATCAAAGTATCCTTTTTCAGATTAAATCATGAGTTATTGCTTGATAAAGTAATCAAAAAGACACAAATCAACTTTATAAACAAAAAACTTTTTCAAAAAAAATAATATGCCAATAAATCGAACGAATCTAAACTAAACGAAATAACTATTTTTAGACACCATTTTTTTGTTAGCAACTTCTTGCTAAATGCTTAAGCTAAAACTATTTACAAGATTGCCAATGAAAAAAATGTTAAAGAAAAAAATCTTTTGCTAGAATGCAAACGTTTTCCAAAGAGAATTCTATTTGTAAATTTTGAAATTTATCCGCGTCTGCGCAGTGGCATACAACAATGAGGATAAACACAGGACACGTGCCATTGTTTACACAAGGAAATGAATTTTCTGTTTTTGAAAAACAAAAACCGACACAGTTATTATTTTAAGTTCTAAAATGGAATGAATCTTTTTTTCTAGTTTGTATATTTCTAAAAAAAAATAAAAAAAAAAATAGTTACCAAAAATTTCAAAATGAATTTAATCAAATTAATTTTACATGAATTTATTAGCATTCAAAGGCGCATAATGAAACTTTTGATTCGCATAAATTATAATGAGTTATTGAAATTTAATACATATTGATGTGTCCTACGGGAATCGAACAATTTGCATTTGAATTATACGCTAGATAATTGACAATAAGACAGGCAATTTGTGCATATTAACGTTTGATAAAATTCCATTTAAAATGGTTTAAAATTGAAAAAAAAAAAAAAACAAATTAAAATGAAATTGAAACTGAAACTTTATCTTTTAATACTAAAAATGTGCTTCACAACAGAAATCTGCTATCAGTAAAAGAAGCTTATAAGCTGAATAGCTATTGATTTCCAAGCAAATCGTTCCAAGCAAATTTATTATTTAAATTATTTAAGTGGCTTTTATTCACAATTGTAAGTCATGCGATTAGTAAGTCACTGGATCTCCTAGCTTGATCGAAAGAACATGCAAAGCAAGAAAAACCTTTATCTTCAGAGAAACCGAAACTTAGGTACTCATTACACGAACTTTCTACGAAAACTACCTCTTAGTGCCACATATCTCTCAACGAGATGACTGAGCAATTCAATGTCTGTCTTACATGGGTTCGGGTCACCAAGATATATTTGGTAAGGTACAAATTCCGTTATTCATTCAGGGGAGTTCCCATGGCCTCTCTAAAGCTGCGAGTGAAAGAGCAAATAATCAGACTAGCAAAGATTATGAGGACCACAAATCACAAAAGTAATATCTCAAAACTTACGGGCCCGAAGACAACACTTAACGAACATCCCAAGTCATGTGCCATAATAGACAGACTCTATCCATGATGGTTGATAGCTCGGGGGCAGGGTATAAAGGTTTGGTTTAAGAAAAAAAAAAAAAAAGGAGACAAAAATTTCCCCCTTGGCAGGTTTACCGTACTTGATATGCCGTTTCTCGATAGTCCGGCGGAGATTACATCATTCAAAATTGGTGCAGTAGTCGCTTTCATAAGGAAATAGAGCTGGTTCGAGTAGGATGAAATAAATGAGGGATCATATGGTTTCATAATGGGCCTATTTGGCCTAGGTGAAGACGCTTGAATTCGTGTCGACTATTCTAACCTAATCTTACACGTAATTTAAAGCACCTTATATTGCCCAATGTATATGTGTGTCCCTTACTAACCGTTACGATGTTTCGAATTTTGATTATGAGAACGCGCGTTTTACTTTTAGCACAGAGTGGAACGTTTTTTTAAATATTTGTTCCTACTTGCGTTTTTAATTCGCGTATATTACATTTGTTCTTCTCTTAGTGCTTATAAACATAAACAAAATTCGAAGCTCATATTTACATTAAAATAAATAAGTTTATGCATTTATTTATTTATTTGTCTGTCTGTCTGTCCGTCAGAAACTCAACAGCATACTATGTACAACATGTATACATAAAGTTTGACCTTCGACCTAAATGCAAAATTTGTGTTACAAGTGCATACTTGACAACTACTCAAGCGGCTGTGGCTATAACGTGAACAAGACTCTTAAAAAACGAACAACAATAACAAGGACAGCTGTAGTATGTTGCATGTATAATTTAGTATTTTAAGCAGTGGAAAGCACAATGCTGCTTGCTGACCTGAGTAAACCACAGTTTGAATAAATTTTTTAAAAGTGTTTAACACCTTGAATTATATTTAACTTTCAAAAAGTATGCTGGCCAGACTGTTAAATTTTTGTCACCACTAACAACAACAACCAAAAAAATGAATAAAACAAAAACAAAAACAAGAACACTGATATCACTGTCTGTAATCTGTAATCAGTACTCAACACCACCGCAGTGCCTAAAATGCTGCTACATAATCCCAATTTACATAAATATTTATGCTGATAACATTTAAAACGAAGAAGTCCTTGTTGTTGTGGTTGTTTTTGTTGTTGTTGCTTTCGTTTGCTTTCTACTCTGCTGTAATGTGACTTAATCTTTAATGAACGCCAAACACCCGCGACTTGTGGTCGTATTGCTGCTTTACTTTCAGGTTTGGCAGCAATTTGTTTTGTGGCTTGTGGCTTCAGTTGAGTTAAGTTGGCATAAGTTCTCAGTACAATTTCTCTGTTCTTTGGCATAGTTTAAACAGACATATACGTAAAAGTACGCTTTAATTTCATTGCGTGCGTGAAAATGTTATTTTGTGTGATCTAATTAAAGCGATAAAGTGAAAACTTGAATTTAAAGACGCTGCCTACATTTTAAACTTGAGATAATTGGTTTGAAAAAAGCCAACATATGCTTTTAACATTTTTTGTTGAAAAACAAAATTAGTTAAAATTTTGCACTGCTTATTAAAATAAAGAAATAAAAACAATTTTTTTTTTAGATTAATATTTTTCAATTTTTTTTTTTAATTTATTTTTTTCCTTTTTTGTAACAATTTAAAATTTATTTACAATTAATCTGTTTTATCTCAGCTGTTTCTCACTGCAGCGGAAAACGTTTAATGAAATCTTCAACGGTTTCATTTGGTTGTCTCATACGCTCTGTACGCATATTACGTTGTTCGGAGATATCATCTAAAATGGACATCCATCTTGAGCTCAGACTTGGCAATTGATTCACAGAAACGCCCCAGTTAATATTTGTCGTTATGATCTCTCTGCTTTTGTTCGCTAGTCATCTCTGGTACGAATTCAATGTTGCTCAAGCTAGCTTCATCTTTAAAATCATCGCAATCATCGCAATTTGGACAGTCAAAACTAAATGCTTCATCGAGGCTGAAGTCGAATAAATTGGGTTCCGGTTCAGGACTCCTAGGTGAATAATCACTAATGTATACGGCGCCGTCTGCTTCTTCTGTTGCAATTTCCTGATCCCGATTGCGCTCCGGAGTATTAAAGTTTATTTGCGAGTTAATTATGTCGCTATCTATTATAAATGCTGCTTCTATATTGCAGCTAACATCGGCATCATATGATGTATCATTATTATTTTGTGTACTTGTTCCATTATTGTATTCCATCATGAAGCTGATATCCGAATCGCTTAGATCGTCTAAGCTTATCATCGATTCGTCGCTTATATCTTCATAGTTGCACTCCATCATTATTTAATGCTTGTTTTTTAATTATTGTCAAAAATTGTATTGTATGTAATTTAAATTAAGAATTTAAGCAATTATTAGTGTAGTGCTGAGCTGCTACTACTGCTTCTATTGCTCAAACTGAACTATTGACTTCTTAAATTTTGATCCTGATTTTATACTGTTTGACATTTGAGGCAGGTAGTAAATTTATAGCTAATATTGCGACTCGCTAAATTCGCGATGATGGACTAAAAATATCCTTTTGTCCCGCTACCTGTTATTGTTAAGGATCAAAAGGTCATAAAGTGTTAAAAGTGCATACTTAACACCATGCAATACGTGATAATAAAGTAATTAGCGTTTTAACCTAAAATAGGCGCAGATGTCTTGGACAGACATATATTTATAACGACTTTGCTCTTATTCCTGGTAAAGAGTGTATACCATACATCATGTATGGTGTCTCACATAACTGCTGTTGTTGATTCGACATAGTCGTATTCACAATGTCCGTCCATTCGCCTGTCCTGCTATACTATACATTCAAGATTTCGACGACTGTAAAATTTGAAACTTAGATTTTTCAGAACGCGCACAAAATAACAAGAACATAATCATTGATCATTAATTTTCCCTCCTGCTTCTCCACGCCTTTGCGAAAAGTTATCTACGCCACTGCATAAACTCAAAATATGCAGTCACAGAGTAGAAATTAATATCTCCCATATAAGACAACGTTGGGAATGCGTAATATACATAGTATCCAAAAATTACTAGGTACCTAGCCTAGGTAAGAAGCCATGATATACCCCATAAATTGTTGATCAGCTTTCAAATGTAAGACGATCTAATTATACCCATCTGCAAGCTCTGCTTGCTGGTGTATTTGACAAGCAAAGTGGAAACTTAGATTTGCCAGAGCCTTCATAAGTTATCTTATTATTTTTTTTTCAAACCCCTTTTAAGCGGGAACACTTATACAAACCTTCTCTAAGTTTAAGTTTTTCTATGAAAATTTGCTAATTACTTGACCTAGAAACACCGGACTCGTTATTGATAATGCCTATGATAGTCCTAATAAATTATATCAATTTGTTTCAGATCGATTTAATTTTAAATATGTCTCCCATACAAGCCTACCCGTATAAAAGCTGAACAAAGACTGCCTCAAATAATAAAGAATACAGTTCTAAAAAAAATAAATGGTGACATAATTCCATTTTTCGACAAAATTTGGCGAATGTTTTTATTTCATAAGCGACGTTGGTTTTGAGTAGATTTTCTCTTACTTATTAGGTCTCAATTAAAAAATTATATCACCGATAATTTCTATATTTAGTAAAAATATTGTCTTTTTTTTTTTAATTTTAAATTTTAAAGTTTTTTCTTGTTATTTTATTTTATTAAAAGTATTGTTAATTATACATTTTAATTACAATTAATTTTAAATCAATCTACGTTTTTATTATGACGCCTCATACACTCATATGGCATGCAATAGCTTCTCATGCGCTTCGTTGCTGATCATTGGCATGAAATCTGGCTCAGGACTTTTTGGTGAATAACTGTCAATATATTCACATTCCGGTAATACAATTTCAACGCAATCGTAGATCAAAAAGCTGTACTCCTCTTCAGAATAAACGTTGCAAGGAGTCATCTCATCGCTGCATAAAACGAACAACTCTGACGCAGGACTTGCTGGTGAATAATCACATTCCATTTTAGACTTGTTGTCCTCATTGTTTGATGTTGATTTTGGTAATACGTTATCAATGCTATCACAGCTTATATCGGCTTCATATGATGATGATGTATCAAAATATGGTTCGACACTTGTCAACGATTCATCGCAGATATTTTCCATTTTTTACAATTTATGTATCTAAATTTATTTTATTTAATATATTTAAATATTTTTTTATAAGTTGCGCAAAGATGATGCTGATGCTATTGCTTGCAGTGAACTGTTAACTTTGTAAATATTTGATTTTCATTTTATACCATTTGGGTTAGTCGAAAAGTAGTACAAATTGAATTACCCTAACTGCAGCGGTACTATAATCAAAAGATGGTAAATTTTGTAAAAATGCCTATAAAATGTTTTGTTTTCTATTGTTAGCTTCTATGCTTTGGTATATGCAATTCGTTCTAAGAAAGTCATTAGCAACGTCAAAGAAAGCAGCTGCGCATGCGCTGTTTTATGATATATGCATACACTTTATGAGGCCTCTCACAACCTTTTCTGTATTCTATATTTGCACAATATTAATATTATTCGCTTACTTTAATATTTAAAATACTTTTATGATTCATTGCCAGTTTAGTTGTTGAAGAAATTATCATAGATAATCTCGTCTTTTGTCTTAAATTACCCTTTCTTGGGAAACAGGTAGCAACAATAAATCCCGGAATTTTTTGCGAATGGCAGCTGTTATTTTGCGAATTTTTACAATATGGCATATGTCAAGTTTCTTTTGAAATCTACTTTTTTGATATGTGTTACGCACTTTGTGTGTGTTTGTGTGTGTTGAGTACAAAAAAAAATGATTTGTACAATCTAAACCGCAACATAATTTATTTAATTAACAATTTACATTTTATCACAAAATGCTTATATTTAAAATAATATACTATATAAGTAAATTCATACATACTTGTATGTTAGATATGGTATATAGTATATAGAACAATATTATGGTTTTATCAATAACGCTGCACACGATTTTTTATGCTTCTGTTTGCTTTTCATTTTAACTCGATTGCACACGGCGCATGAAATTCTTTTATGAAATATTTTTAGTATAAAATCATGTCGCTTTAGTTTATTTCAACATAAGCTAAAGTGTAACACAAGCTAATAAATTTAAAATTATTAGATAATTTAAAAAAATAAATTACTAAAATGTCTTGCAAAGGATGTGAAAACAGTGAGTTAAAAAATTTCAAAACAATTAAACGTAAAAGTATCTCAACGCCTTAAAAATAGTAGTTTTTATCGTTTTAAATCTTTAAATAAGCTAAGGAACTATTTTTTAGTAAATATACTAAACGCACATTTTTTGTTTATTGCTTCTAGACTGCCAATGCTCCTCCGGCAAATGCGGAGCATGCTGCGAAAAAAGAACAATGCAGCTGCTGCAAAACTGAGACCAAAACACAATGTTGTTCATCAAAGAAATAATATTTTTAAAATTATTTAATTGAAGATATCGAATGGCATATATTATGAAGTTTAGCAATGGGAAATCTGACAACTTATATGTTTTTGAGACACATACAAACTTATATGCATCATTTAAAATGACAATAAAAATCAATTTGTTTTTATTTTTGTGCAGTCAATAAAAAACAGTTCTTTAAATCATAATCAAAGTTTTCAAAAACATTGAGACTATTTTTAAATAACCATATTTGTTTTAAGATGGGCATGGCATTTTGATTTCTAACTTTTAAACTGCCTAGAACCGTGAAAATGTTTTAAGTTTTGAAATTTAGGCTAATATCTTTAAAAAGACAGAGAGATATCGCTTAATCGATTTGTCTCTTTTTAAGTGCCTCTCTTAATGGGTGATATGATGGATATGAAAACATCAATTTAAAATTACCGAATTTCATCGAACTTCAAAAAACTAAAAACTTAAATTACAGACATAATATACCTAAAACATACAGATATATATCATATTATATGGTATATGTTGACATAGGACATATCCTACATATGGCAACATATCACTCATATTAGGTCAAATAGTATCTATGTCAGAAAGTTCAAATTTTCCAAGAATATTTTCAATTTTTTTTTGGGAAACTTTTGCACTGTGCTTAAGTTTTAAGCTCTCTTTCAGAATAATATCTAATGAAGCGGATTATATCGTGTATTTTTGTTATGCGAAGTATTGCCTGCTAAATAACATTATAGGTGTGGGGCTATTTAGAAGATTTTCAATGGGAAAATAGAGCACATTTTTCCCGTTAGTTACAGTGTATAAACATTTGTAAGAAGTAGGCTCACATTATCCCCACTATAACTTTTATTTGAACAAAAAATTTCATAAATCGGCCGATACTCTATTGACCTAACAATGTTCAACGAAGTTATAGATTAAATAATTTTCTGCAAGATAGAATATTTTCCAGAGTTGACGTCTTCCCATCTGCAAGGTGTCCGAAACTTAAATTGTTCCGTATAGCACCAAGTGTCTCTAGAGTTATATTGTTTTTATACCCGCCTCACATAGTGTGAAGGGTATTATCAGTTTCTTGGAAAGTTTGTAACGCATGAAAGGAGGCATCGGAGACCCCATAAAGTATATATATATATTATTGATTAGCTCGACGAGAGGAATCGATTTAGGCATGTCCGTCTGTCTGTCCGTCTGTCTATACGTCTCTCTGTCTGTTGTAATGCGTTTTTTCTCGGAAAGTTTTAAAGATATTGATCTGAAATTTTAAAATTAAGCTGTTTGTTCTCCTTGGCAGTTTGTATGTCAGAAACAAGGTGCCACGCCCATTTTTAGAAATAGCCCCATACAAATTTACCATATTTTTAGATTTTTTGTATGAAAATAGTTAATATTTATGAATGTATTTGCTACAAATTAGGTAAAAACACTTCTAATGGCATCCAGTATCAAAAAAAAGGTGCCACTCCCATTTTTTTTATGGCCTCCATACAAACCTAACGCCCATTTCTCACTATAACATATAGACCCCATACAGACTCACCTTCCATTTTTATTATTTTTTAAAGAAAATGTTTAAAGTTTCATGTGGCGGGTATTTGAGCTTCAGTGCCACCGAAGTTAATGTTTTTGCTTGTTTTTCTTTTCGTTTGAAGTTAAAACAAGAAAGATAGCTGTAGTCGAGTATGCCTTACTGCAAGATAGATAGATATCTTTATGTACCTTACCATTTTCATACAAAGACTTTAAAATTGGTTATATTTGTATGAGGGCTACATTTTGTTTTGGTTCAACCCACATGGGAATATCAAAGGCATAATTAACACTAAATTTAGGCTTCATAGAATAAGACAAAATTACGTTTTTCTGCAAAAACCCACAATTTTGGGATAGATTTGTATGGGGGTACCCCCTAAAATGGGGTTGATGGCTTAGGAGAGCTTTAGTTTCAAATATAACTGACTGACGGATGGGCGAACAGACAGATATATGTAGCATATTTGACTCCTCTTTCAATGCTGATCAAGAATATATATTTTTTATAGGGTCTATATAGCCTCCTTCTGTCTATATACAATTGCCCAAATTTACCATACCCTTTAACCATCTGGTTACAGGGCATAAAAAAAAGCGCAGTAAAAGAACAAAATTCAATTCCATTTCAATTCCATTTAAGCTTTTAAATACACAAAATGCAACAAAAGTAAGCGTCGCTATTAATTTCGCCGCAAAACTAGTTGGAAACTACTTATAAGAAGATAAACCGAAAAAGGATAAAAATAAAATTAAATACCATTTCGTAACGCTAACAAAGAAAATTACACCAAGATAAGTGTACAAAGTTTTAAGGTCTTACTTCGACTTCGACTTCATCTTTCTGCCGATTGCACACTAACTTCTTATTTTAATTGCAAAACATTTTTCCACATTTCCGCACAAAATGTTGGTTTTCTATTTTATTTATTTTTTATTATTTTCTTTTTTCGTAATTTTACAGAAAACGTTTACAAAAGCTTACGACTTAATTGAGTATTTTTACAAAGCAGAAAATTTATATTGCAATTGTGCAATGCACGAAACAAAGGAAATGAATCCGGACACGAAGGTATTTAATGTACCCGGTCAACAGACCCGGTCGTTTGTCTGTCTGTCTGTCTACTTAGAGTTACTTAATACAGAAAAAAATAAATGCGTTTCGTTGACTCGATTTAACTCAGCACATAGAAAAATCCAACTTAAATGCATAACTGACCTCCAAAGTTCCAAATGCAGAACGCATATTTGCACGTGTGTGAGTGTGTGTGTGTCTGTATGTATGTCCTTGACCCCGTATAAATATTTAATAGTTGCGTATGTGTGCGTTAATTTCTGCAGCACAAAATGCCTTTATAATTGCGTCAACCGCATAAATGACACAATTTACCATTTACAAGCATTGCATTTTAATGTTTATTTACATTTGGAAAGGTTTCATTTCAGCAGCCAACGCCCAATTTACATGAATTCACAATTTTCATTACAAAACGAAAATAACTAAAATATAAATTGAGTAAAATGTAAAATTGAAATTGATTTATAATGCGGCATTCGGGAAATTTACATAAAATTTATTAGCTAACGTTAGATAATAGCAATTTATCGACATACAACATATCAACATCGTGGCGCGTGTTGAAATTTCTTTTGATATGCCACGCCTACTCACAGTCGCGGCCGTTTGAATTCAGCGAAAAAAAAGTTTTTTTCTTTTCTTTTACTGAAATGGAAAATATTTTCCATTCAAAATGCTTTTAACGCCTTCGAGTTTCCTTGAATTGTCAAGTTGCCAAGAGCAATAAAATCGTCTTAAATGGCCGCAATTCATTCGAAAATACATAAATGTATGCAAATATGCATAATGCAATATCGAATTGACGAATGTTATTCGATTCAAAGCATATGTGACAGGCATTTTTTTTTGTGGCGAGAGAAATTTGTAGAAAAATAAATATTAATTTTTAAATAGCTTTTTTGCTTTTGGGTTATTTCGGCAAATTTTATATTCAATTCAATTATAATTGAACAGTTAAAAAGAGAAAGAGAAAGCTGTAGAATAGAACGTTCGTACTACTCCAACAACTGATTAGCTAAAATCACATTACTTGCAATTAAGATACACACGAATATTATAAAAAATTTTTTCCTAAACCATTTCTTTTTTTTTATGGTTAGACCCAATACAAATGCTCAAAAAATTTTGGACTTTTCATATAAATTCTTTGCTAATTAAGCTAAGTCTAGTTAGTTTTTCACAAACAAGAAACTTAATATTGTATGTGAGATCTGTTTGGATAGGCTACATAGTATCAAAAATGGGCGTGACACAACAATTTCATTGAACAAATTACCTACGACGGAGAAAAGTTTAAGTTACATGTTTCAGCTTAATAGTATCTTAAAAACCGGGGCTGTCATCCACTACGTTTGCAGCCCTGTTTTTCAAGATTATAAAGTCTATTTCGGTTCACGAATCGGTTCGAATCGTTCGGTTCGATTCAAGTAAATTTTAATAAAACTAATAAGAAAAGAAAATTCTGTCTTTTTTTATGCTACTAAGTCATCTGTTGATAAAATTAAGTTCTACTAAAAACTACTCTTTCTGAAAATGCTGAATGATTGCGTAACAATTAAGCATTCTCGAGATAAGCTGCGTTTTGTATCTTCTTTTGACAAAAACTTTATATACGACGGAGATGTTAAAATCGTTTGCCTTATCCCGGATACTGAACCTAGGAATTTCGAGCAAAATTTTGAATTTTTTTAGATGCAGAGATGGACTGAGGATCGATTCGAGACAAATTATACAAGCCTGCAAATGTTAATTTTTTTCGGACGAATGAATGCGAATTCGTTTTCAGCGCAAAATTTCTCTTCGGAAACTGAATATCGCTTCACACTATCTGAAAAGAGTACATCAAAAATCGAAGTCTAATGCACACTCTGCATTAAAGGCCAGATAAAATAAAATTTTACTTTTAAACAATAGAAAAATATCCGGAAAAATATATACTTTAATTCAATTCAATTAATACACCCACAATTAAAAATATTGCAAAAAAATAAAAGCATAGAAATTTAATGCACGTGTGGCTTGCTATATTTAAATAATTAATTTCATTTAAAACAACAACAAAAACAGCAAAATAAAACGACGTTGATTAAAGACGGCGAATGTAATTTTATGTTATTTTTTTCGAAAAGTAATTATAAAAGCACAGAATTTTTAATTTCAGCAAGAACAAAAAAAAAAAAACAAAAAAAAAGAAAGATTAACCTTAAGTTATAAAGAACAAAAATTTTAAGCTAAAAGCGAAAAACGTTGGTAAAGGGGCAACAAAATCTCTCGAGTATAATAATTCACAAATTGCGTTAGTCAAAAGTTGAGTTGTCCTTGTACACGTTTTCATTGTGGTTCCGCTTTAGTTATTCCGTGGTCATGCAAAATTAATTTGAACGCATAAAAACAGTAAAAGCCAGAAAAGAAACAACAACAAAAAAAACAACAAAAACATAAAAGCGCCTTAAATTAAAGTCCAATTGCCATGCTCTGAGTTTAAAAAAGAATTTTTATTTTGCAAAACAAAAAAAGAATATTAGCCTGGCTTAAGCGCAACAAAATACAAAAATAAAAATAGAAAATAAAAGAAAATTTTATCAATAAAGTCGGTAAAAAAATACATAACAACATAAACACACACACACACACGTACAAATGCTTTATAAAAAAACACTTCGAGTAAAAACAAAGCGCCACCATTTTGCTTCATGTCGACATTTTGTCGCTATAACATACGGGGCGTATGATTGTTTTTCTGTGTCAACGCAACATGGCGCAATTATGTCGCTCTCACATCGATGCGAATAATAAATGCTTGTGTGTATCTGTATGTGTGTGTGTGTGTGATGAATGTGTATGTACAATGCCAAAGCCGTGTGTTAATGCTTTAAATGCGATTGTCCCATATACAAACTGTCTCTGTATTTCTCTCTTGTTTGTGTTTTTCCAACTAAAAGTATACATTTATATGAGTCCCACAACTCATACCAGCTCATCTGTGCTCCCGAAGGCAACCAAAACAGCCACAAAGTGTGCACATTACCACCTATTTATTTGGCTGCTTACTATATACTCGTAGTACGTGTGCTGAGCACATGGAAAGGCTTTTACGATGCACAAAGGTAGCAATTAAAAAAAACACTCTCTAATACTCATCTAAGTATATTCTCAAAGGATTACAATTTTTATAGCGCCACAGTAAAAGAAATTAGATACATTATTCTGTTTATATAATAAAAACACATTAACAAAGTATCCAATTGCAAATTGTATAATGTGGAAACGAATCAAAGTTTTATTTGAGATATGAAACAGTATAATTCGCATTAAATAAGGATGCAACTGGATCCGTTACAACTGCAAAAAACTTAATTATTTCAAAAATTAAAATCAAAGTAGTCCTGAAAAAAAATTCTCAAAATTGATATAGCTACAAAATATATTCGGGAAAACTTAATACATATTTTTTTCTGTTTACGCTAATGAAATTCAATAGAAATGGCTTTAGCTAAGCAATCAATTGATGCTGCCTTCAACGCTATGGAGACAGGCCACCAATTTAAAGATGCGCCAAATGATCAGGCAGTTTCAGAAGGTAGTTTTTTTCCAAAAATTTTATTATTTTTTTATTTGTTATTTTAATATTTCAGTAAACACCAACGACTCAAATAATTCATGCAACATCAAAAGTGCTCTATTTCTATTGCTACTCAATCTAATTTGCATTGCATTCATAATTTTTATTATTGAATTGGCTGAGATGAATAATAAATTTATCAATAAAATTTTAAATTTTATAGCATGCATTATCGGCATATTCGGCTTTGTGCAGCTTGCAACATATGGAGTAAGAAATTTAATTTTTTTGTTTTAATTTGATTTCAGTTAAATTTTATTTATTTCATTTATTAGGATTTTGCTGATAACAATTATAACTTCTATTACATATAAGTTACATGCTATTGGGCGCTACAGGATGTGTATGGCGTGAGAATGGAAGAATATGAAAAAAATCACTTGCTCATATCAATTTGCTTGAATTATTCAGTTTACAATAAATAATTTATATTTTAAGAGTTAATTGAATCTAGTTAAATACTGTATCCATTTTGCAATTATAACAATTGTGGTATTCCGCCACTGTCTCTGTCATCAGGACAAACAGACGGATAGACGGACGGACAGACAGACATAGCTAGTTCGACTCCCCTTCCAATGGTGATCAAGAAGATACTTTATAGGATCACAAACTTAACCTTTTACCCTTCTGGTACAGGGTATAATAAATATTTTAATTTAAAAATAAATATTTTTAAAAGCACCAAAGCAACCGAAAGTAGAAGTAGGGAAAATATAATGTTTGCTAACTATCTCTCTCAAAATTTATCGTACAATTCTCTTCTTACTTGGTGAAATTTTCTGTTGTATAATTCACCACAAACTAAGTTGTCAAATTTATGTAGTACTTGCCCAGCCCATATGGTTAAATTTTTATATTTAACTGGGCACATTACTTTATTACTTTTTATTGATAAACTCTTGATTTTTGACATAAATGTCTGTCCGTCCGCACCAGCCGTTGTCTCCTCTTAAGCGACTTCCATACATTTAAGAGTACTGTCATACACGCGGATACATGCGGATTTAATTCGTAGGCAACATTTTTGTAATAGCAGAAAAAAGTGTCAACATAAATTTTAAATCGAGTTGTCTATTCAAAAATTATAAAAATAATAGTTTCTTTTAAATTTAAAAGTATTTTATTGATGTTTTTTTTTTAATTGATCGCTGCTGTAGCAATAATTAAATTATGTTTAATTTTTTATATTTTCGCAAAACTACATTTTTGTTTATCTTAAATGCCTTACGATCCAAATAATGTATCACGTTGGTACTTTGGAGGACTAGCATCATGTTTTGCTGTTCTTGTAACACATCCAATTGATCTGCTAAAAGTCGTAATACAAAGTCAAACTAAGAACTATCCACTTGTCAAGACAACAATAAAAATTATTAACGAAGAGGGTAAATATTTGCGAGAAAAAAAAAATCATTATTAAATAAAAAAATAAAAATTTATATTCTTCTCTAAGGTTTTTTAATGCTCTATAGTGGCATTTCGGCTTCATTGTTGCGACAATCGACTTACTCGCTAACACGATTTGGAATCTATTCGTTTGGCACTGATTACATCAATACTGAGCATTTGAGTCATAAAGTTTTATTATCTGGTTTTTCAGGCGGTATTGGTGGTCTGATTTTTTCACCAGCCGATTTAATCAATGTGCGCATGCAAAGCGATGTTGTAGTGCCCATAGAAAATCGAAGAAAGTAAGTTAAGCATCGATATTAAAATATTTACTTATGATTTTAAATTTTTCCATAGCTATAAACATGCATTTGATGGTTTGACACGTATTTTTCATGAAGTTGGCATTAAGGGTTTGTATGTTGGTAGCAGTGTGAATGTACTACGTGGAGTGTTATTGAATATTGGGCATATTGCATGCTATGAACAAACTAAAGAATATCTTTTAGAACATAATTTTAAGAGGGGCAATGGTACAATTTTATTAGCTGCATTTTTTTCAAGTATTGTTGCAACAACAATATCAATGCCAGTTGATGTGGTAAAACACGCTCTATGAATGCAAAACCAGGCGAATATAGTGGCCTTATAAATATTATTATTAAAACAGCAAACGAAGGGCCATTGGGTTTTTTTTCGTGGTACAATTCCAGGATTTCTGCGTCTGGGACCACAGACAATTATTTTAATATATCTTTTGGAACAATTACGTTTGTACTTTGGGTATTTGCCACATAAATTAAAAGTAAAAGAAATTGTTAACAAAAAATTAGCACTTTAATAAAAAGTAAAACAAAATTACCTCGATGCTTCCTGGTTAAAATGTCGATCACGAAAATCAGCCAAACTTTAAGGTCCTGTTTGACACAAAAGGCTTTTTGTGTTCAGCGCCGTTGTGAGACCGTTGGACTCCACCCTTTCAATTAAAATTTTCTTTCATAGCATTTAAAAAAGTGATATGTGTTGCTGGAAAATTTGTGAAAAATACTCTGGATCCATAGAATTTTAAATGGTTTAGGCTTTGATATCTCAAAAGAGCTAATTTGAGTTAAATACAATCCACAGAGCTTTCCGTTGTATCCGGTGTTGTCTTCATTATATTTCTAAACGAACTATTTTCCAGACTACTACTTTAATTCGATTCATAATACTGTATATTCTATACGTTTTTTTCTTAATCTTATTTCACACAATCTAAAAAAGTTACAAGCACTTCAGTTATTCTTAAAAAATACTAATTTGAAGGCATTCGAAACGATTTGTAGATTGAAATCGTAAAACATTAAACAAATCAAGACCGATTATTTCTTTTTATGAATGTTAATGTGTGAAATTTCTTTTCACTTTATAAATGCACACACGGAAACTAGACTATTACGAGATGGCAAAGGCACAAAATGGTTTTTCAAAGAAAAATAATCACACGCAATCCGGAAACAGTACAACTCACGCACATTTCTGTATACTTTTTATTTTTTTATTGATGTATAAAGTATAGAAGTACATATAGAATATTTATGTGTATGTGTGTATGCTAATGACGTGTCAAAATGTACACAAATTCTAACCGAGCATAAATTTATTTAAAGTTTTGCCAACAAAAATAGCTGTCATGACCAAATCAGAATGCCAACAGCGCTATAGAAAAGTTGTAAAATTCTAATTGGTCATTTGTTGCTGACACGAGACGAGTCGAGACGTTTCAATTGAAATGAATGGCGATGAAAACTTTTTTTTTTTTTTGTAAAATTTTGACAATGCATTAAAAACTTTCAACTCAAATACAGACATCGAAGAATATTTAATGTTATTAAAATAAATTTGTTGTTGTTCCACTGTTTGCAGCAAAATAAGTTTATCGAATAAATCAGAATAGAAACAGTTTCTCAAATTGAATTTGTTATTATCATTTTTTATGAACTCTACGCAGATAATGCGTATTATTAATTTACTAAAAAGTATGGAAATATTTTGATATTAAATGTAAAATGTATACATAATATCTGTGACTTGTCTTCAAAATATTGAGTTCATTGATTCGATATTATACAAATTAAAATTTTCTATTTATTTTCGTACTATTCACAATGTGCTCGTATTGAGAACAATAGTGCATAATTTAAATTTCAAAAGCTTTAACTAGAAATGAGGGAGCAAAGTAGTAAAAACATAAACAGAGCTTTTCACTTGGCTCTTCCTGCATAATTCAAAAATAAGATTTTTTAGATAAAAATTCGAACGCAGAGGGTAAAAGGGTGTATTAAGCTTGTGCGAAAGTATGTACCAGGTAGAATGGAGCATGATATACTTTCTTGATCAACATAGAAAGGAGAGTCGATATAGCTATGCCTCTCTGTCCGTCCGTCTGTCTCTCCGTCTGTCTGCCGTTTAATACAGATTATCTCAGAGACTATAAGAGATAGAGCTACCTTATTTGAAACTTAGACTCAAATGTTCACTTGCAAAGGGTTTCTCTCTAGTCCCATTTATAGGGGGTAGCCCCCATACAAATCTACCCAAAACAATCGGTTTTTGCTTAACAAATTTTTTGTTTCTTATTCTGAGAACTTAAAATTTAGTATAAATGATGCCTATGATAGTACCAATAAAATATCCCATTATGGGTAGGACAAAAAAAAATTAGATATAGCCCCCATACAAATTTATCCCATTTTTTCGAGTTTTTATATGAAAATTCAATACAATATTATGGTACTAAGAAAATACTTAACTAAAGGTACATTAAGATTGGATGCAGGGTATCTTGCAGTCGAGCATATTCGACCTCCGCTTTCTTTCTTGTTTTAATTTAAAAATAAATATCTTTTAAAAGCACCAAAGCAACCGTAGCAAAAGTACAGAAACTTAACAGAAACTCAAACTGTATCGGACTTTTTCTCTCCAGACATGGTGAAATTACATATAATTCACCACGAGCTAATTGGTTAAATTTATTGGAGCAAAGGTTGCAGGAATACTTCACCTGATAAAAGTGAACTATTGGCTATACCTAAAAGTGATAATATTCCTAAAGAAAACGTGGCCAAAAAAGCTTAAGTTTAAATTTCAGAACAGCATCTTTTAAATGTACTGAATGAAATGTTAGACATGGTTAGATCGACTTAGTATTCGCATTCTCAAAATTCTTTTTTTTTCGAGATATTCGCCTCGGGAAATTGTGTTTTTTGACACTTATATGAAGAGTACCAACAACAGTTTCATTTGCAGCCTTTAAAATTTTCTCTTGTTCAAGTTTATTTCAATTTTTTGTTGCTTTCCATTAAATGTTGAAATTAAAGCCTGCGGCACAAATATTGTATCAAATGAAATGAAAACGTGTAAATCGACATTCGTGCGCAATTCAGTCAACAATCTAACTTTTGTTGTAAATTGTTTTTTGTTTTTCTTTTTTTTTTTTTTTTACAAAATTTGGCATGATCTAGAAAGTCAATTGAAACACAATTTGCCAATTGTCCAGAATGAAAATAGAAAAGTCAAGTCACTCGTCTGACTGGTCGGGCCAAGTATGTGGCACGTGTTCAATAAAATGTTGCAGCAGGCAATAAATAACAAAAAAAAATATATCATTTAAAACGCGAACGCATAAATTTTGTTATATGTCATAAAACGTAAAATATATATTTCGCTGCAATATTTTATTTCATTTTTCATCTCAGCGCTTGGTTTCTTTGTTTTGTTGCCAATAAAAAATAAAATTATAATACGTCAATGCAGAGAAAAGTATCTCAAATATTCATTTAAAAGCACAAACTCTCTACTTAAGTTGAGAGTTGAATAATAATAATAAAAACATTTTATAGACCACAAAGTGCAAATGACATACTTAATTAGTATCTGGAACAACAGCTGCAAAGATTTTGAATTGAAAACGTTTTAATTTTAGCCATTCTGCTCTATTTTCTCTTCTTCTCACCACACGGGATTTGCAATATTCGTTGTCATCGTCAGATATTGGTAAGCAATCTAAATGCAATGTTGTCATTGATTGTGGTCCTCTTAAAATAAATACAAAACGGTTGAATTTCTATGAACTTGACTCTATCAAGTGCCACTTACCAATTTGAAGAGATGACTCAATTTCGATTTGCTGTGTTGCATTCTAAAACGAAAATTTTTTCAATACAAATTTCTCAAATTCAAACCAAATACTTAGATACCAGCTGGAATATTTGTTTGTATCTTAACTTTTGTATCACTGTTGTAGTTGTTGTTTCTGCTGGGGTTGTTTGTATTTTGAATGAGTTTGTCATTTTGAGACTTAAAACATTTCCTTGCAATTTGCAATTGTCAGTGAGAAACCATTGAAAATAAATTATTATATAAATTGTAGCTTTTGTGGTAAAATAGGTAAAATAGCTTTTGTTCTTAAGAATTATTTTGATTTAAGTTGTGGTGAAAAAACAAAAACATTAATCACAAATGGATATCTAAAGTGATGTGTCCGGCCCTTCAAATTGTAACAAACTGGTGTTCTAACCCTCAGAAAATGGTTCTGGTCCCTTTCTCTAGACGTTAAAAACTAGACATTGAACTGGTTAATATTAACTCCACTGTCTTGTGCCTCTCCGACGAGGTTACGCAAGCCTAACCCTAGACAAACATTTAAATTAAAAATTCTCCGCAAAATCTCTTCGACAATATTGGATTCAAAGCCCGGGCCTACGACGAAACTGTTTTATCACAATCGATCAAATCAGGGTCGACTAGGGATACTCTCCTGCTTATTTACTTTCCTGCTTTATCTTATCGTCTAGAAGTAAGTTGAATTAAAAATATTGTAGTGAGCAAGGACTGATTCATATATTCATGTAACATGCAAAGAAAACATTATACAACGTTCATGAAAAAATTAAATCAAAAAAAAAAGGAATGTTTGAAGATATGAATACTGAAATATATATACTAACGTACAATATAGTCATTAAAATAGAACATTATACATTTTTTATGTACTCTATAGAAGGTTCTAGATACTTTTATGTACATATAAAAAGTATTATGCTGTTATCAGTAAGAAGTTTCCACATAATATGCTGCGCATGGTTTATGGTTTTGTTTTTGTGTTTTGTGTGCAATTCTACGCGGCTCTATATGCAAAGCTTTTTACTATAAAATCATAACGCTAAAGCTTAATTCAACATAAAATCAGCTACAAGTGAACAGCAAACTAAATCGTTTGAAATTATTTGACTTAAAGTTAATTACATTAAAAAATAATAACAATAATAATGGCTTGCAAAGGATGTGAAAACAGTAAGCTTAAAAAATAATTTACTAAATATATAAAAGTTTAGTATAGTAAAAAAGTTAATAGTATAGTAGTATAAGTATGTGTACATCAATTTTGTATTGCTCTATACTTACTTATAGTAAGAGAGCAATACAAAATTGATTGTTATCCACACACATTTAAAATGCAAAAAAAGGGTAAACTAAAAATCTACTCACCAAATTATGATTTATATTTTAATTATTTATAGTAGGTACAATACGTGCACATATGTATATATTTTTTAAGCTGGAGCTCTATTCTTTTATAGTTCTTCCCTTTATATTGTTTAATTGAAGTTCGGCACTGTTTATTTTTTGTTTTCTTATATTTTTTAACTTCAAGCTTATTTACAAAAACAAATACCCTAAAAATGAGTAAAATTAAATTAATTTTCAACAAATTTTAAATAAATTTTTCTCTTTGATTTTTCACTGTCTCAAAGTAAAACACATTAATGATAATATACACTCCATATATTCACTATGTGCAATAATAAAAAAAAAATTAATTAGTTGAATTAAAAAAAAAATTCACTTTACTTGCACTCCCGCGCGATATACATTTTAAACACGTGCGACAATAAATTAATGCTTCATCTTTCTAATCTCAATCACAAATGCACGCTGTGGAGGTTGACGGCAGAATGAGCTACCAAAATTCTAAGACAAATGAATCACGACATATAACAGTAAATGACGATAGAACCGAAGCTTTGATGCGCAGCACACCATCATGCATATATTAGCTCGGAAAGACGAAAGTCAAGATGAGTCGGGTCAGTCGGTATGTCGATCGGTCGATCGGTCGATCGGTCGGTGGGTGGGTCGATCTGTACATATGTTTTTGTGTGTGTATTTACATATGTTCATATTCGTATGTGTGCACGCTGTTTATAATACGATTTATATTTTTATTCTTATTTTTGCTTCTAAAATATATTTTATTGTTATCGTTAACACTTTTTTTTTATATATTTCAAAAACTTTATGTGCAGCAGTGTTCTGTTTTTTAAAGTTGTGCAGTGAAATTAACTTTTAATTATTTAAAATATTTTTATATACTTGGATATGTATGTCATAACTTGAGGTACATACAAAAACATACAATGTGTAAAGAGTAACTCGAGGTCGAGCATACTCGACTTGTTTTAATATGATATTCATTTTATTTTAAAAAGTTTGCGTACATTGATTTTTGAATAGTGCCAGGGCATTATAAATTTATTAGGATTGATGTTTTGAAAAACAAAAATATACTAAAAATACCGGACAGATGGACATTTTTTATTTATTTATAAATCTATTTATAAATCTATAAAAAATGGAATGTATTGACTCCAAAGTCAACCAATATCAAAATCAAGGTATCACGCCCATTTTTAGGCATAGGCCCCACACAAACTTACCAACTATTTTCGAATTTTATTTGTATAGCTGCATTTTTACCATAAAAATTTGATACCAATTGTGTCTAAACTTAAATTTTATCAGATCATTGACGCCTCCCATCGTATCACGAAGTTCAATCTAAACCATTGTTGATAACACAAAAACTAATTAATAATACGTGTGACGGGTATTAAGGCTTCGGTTCAAGCAAAGTTAACACTTTTCCTTATGTTTTTATATATATTTTTTATAGTGTATTGTATTATCTTATTGTTTTTTTTTTTCACTTCTAATTCATTATGAACACACCGAAATTGAAAAGAAATTATATATAACGCTAATGAATCAAGAGATATAACGGTAAATGACGATAGCTAGTACCATGCGTACCGAGGTGATATCGGTAAGACGAGAGTCAAGTTGGAGCAGATCGGTAGGTTTAATAAAAACAAAGAAAGAACACTGCAGTCGAGCAAAGTTGAGCGAAAAACCAAACAAACAAAAAAACAAGGAAAAACGTTATCTTCGGTGGAACCGAAGCTGAAATAACCATCACTCAACGCTTTTAATAGTTTATATGCTCACCGGGGACTTAGATTAAATATCACGCTGGATTTGGTCAAAATCGTATGGAGGCTTTATGTTATGTTATTAGTCCGACCCTAATCATATCGATAGTGTTCACTTAGGTGGACATTGGAATTGATTTTAACAAAGTTTAATAGAATTCATTCAGAAAAAATAAATGTTTTGATAAAAAAAATTTCGAAAATGGGTTGTAAATTTATATGGGGGCTTACCTTGGATTTGACATTGGATAACATAAGAAGGTTTTTACCCAATTTAGAGTGAATATATTCATAAATAATATCTTTTTCATACAAAAATTCGAAAATGTGTGGAAGACTTGTATGGGAGCTATAACTAAAAATGGGCGTGGCACCTTAAGTTTAAAATTTCATGTCAATATTTTAAAAACATTCTGAGTAAAACGCAATGCAATAGGCAGACAGGCGGACATGGCTAAATCGATTCGTCTCATCGAGCTGTTCAATATATATACTTTATGGGGTCACCGATGACTCCTTTAATGCGTTACAAACTTTGCGACAAACTGAACATACCTGTTTTACACTATGTGTGACATGTATAAAAAATGAAAGGTTACTTTGTATGATATTACTTAAATAAAGTTCTCTTAATGTTCTCTCGTTTTGTTTTGCTCATTTAAAAGTTTAGTAACAAACAAAATTCGTTTGTTTTTAGTTTAAAATCTTATCGAATGTGATTATAATCTTAAAAAAACGTCTGCATAACATTTTTAAGCTTTTACAAAAAGTGCAAATAAATATTATCAATTGATTTGGTTACTATAAAAGCAAACGAATTTGTAGTCATCGGTAATAGTTAAAGAAATCAACGACAAATTGAAGTAATATTATTTTAACAAAAAATGCCGTGCGGAACAAGTGCGTATTTGAAAAAAACCTTTTTTTTTTAAACGTTGTGAATAATTATAAATTTTTTTATTTCAATAGGCTGCAAATGCTCATCAACTAAAACTGACTCGAAGCCAACCGAGAATAAATGCAACAATTGTAGCTGCAAAGGCGAATCGAAAGCTTGTGGCTGTGCTGAAAAAAAATAAATCAAAATGAATATTTTACAATAAAATTTTAATACATTTTAAATCAAATTGTTATTTTATTTTGAATATGTTAAAAATTCTTAAATAAATATAATTTACGCATATACTTCTTTTAGCCATTTCTCTTAATATGTCATCAATTGTAGCGATAACGAAGAGCTATGCCCATAAAATTGGTTGTTAAAATTCTTGTTTTAACATAAACCATAAACACGTCAACAAAGTTAGCAGCTGCTACATTACAGATCTTAATAAACAATACAATGTTAAATAGCAGAGTGCTAAAATTAAAAAACATTGAAGCATATGTTAAGTGTAATGTAATGGCAATAAGCATGATCAAAAATGATCATGTGTGTGCGAAAGAAAAGATCAAAATTATCGATCAATATCGGTTTATCGATTTTTTTTCTATTGGAACGACAATTAGAAAATTATCGATGTTTTATTGATATTAAAACGTTTTAGTTTAGTTTTTTTTTTTTTTTGTTTTTTTTTTGTGACTTTTGCAGTATACTGTATCGATAAATTTTGTAAATTTATGAAAAGAAAAGCAAAATACACTTTCGTTTAAAGTATTTTATTTTATTTTTTTCAATGAGTGCACTTACATTAGGTTAAGCGCATATTTGAGCTAAACAACAATATCTAATTTTTATATTAGCTAAATTTTTTTATAGTTTACTTTATTGTCAAAATGAAGACTAAAATAGATGCTTGGAACATTCTAAGATTATAATTTCCTAAAAATTTATTCATTTTTAGTATTATTTCTATTTCTCATATGAGTGCTTGTAAAAAGTCGATAATGTATTTCCTAATTTATCATTAAAATGAACTGACAATGTTTTTTTTTTTAATTTTTTTAGAATTCCAAGCGCCTGCTTTACACATAAACATATTTTTGATACCCTGTAAGTTTACTATAAATCAAGAACACAACAACAAAAACACACAGCAGCAACAATTTAATTATTCTTTTAATTCAACTGCCTCATTTTCATAGGCAATATGCTTCAATGATGTCTCTTTCTGCTGTTGTTCCAATGCTTTCTGTTCGGGCGTTTTGGCCCATTCTTGTAATTCACCGGATGCATAGAACCAGTAAATAATACAGCCAACTAGATAAATGCCTGCTGAAATAAAGAATACAATACGCCATTCTTCGACTGTCTGCTCCGTAACAATGTAACCCGTAAGTAAGGGACTGACAATGCCTGGAATAGTGGCAAATGTATTACCAATGCCCATAAGCACACTGGCATGTTGTGGTGCAATATCAAGATGATTAACACTAAAAATAATAATTAAAGAAAAAAATATTAAAAAACCGAAAATATATATACATTTTTTTTGATTTTACTTACGCAAAACCAGACCAAGCAAAAGCGCCCAGACCCACTGCAATGGTTATACAAACCACAGACCACGTTGGATCCAACAGATATGCTGTGAGTATCATAAATACAGTTTGTGCCAAAAATGCGCCACAATTGAAGTTACGACGCACTTGTGTTGTGGTCCATATGCCCTTCACCTGCAACCAATCAGCAAGATAACCAGAAACGCCTAATAAAATACCCATGGCCAGATAGGGTACAGCAGCTATAAATCCTGTTTTGCTTAATTCGAAATTCAAAGTATCTGTTTTGGAGTTATTGCAATTACAAAAAAAAAATTAAAAGTTTTATAAATATTTCTTCTTTTTATACTGCTTTATATTTACCCCTCAAAAACGTTGGCAACTGTGTCAGTAGCGTATAGAAGCCCCAATTCTCAGAGAAATGTGATGCAACAATTGCATAGAATGCCATTGAAGTAAATATTGAACGCCATGGATGCTTTATTTGACGTGCACCAGTATAGCCAATCGATTTCTGTATATATTCACATTCTTCTTTTGAGCAAAAACGATCACGTTCTGGACCTGAACGTATAATTAGCACCCAGAGTATATACCAAAATACGCCAATAGCACCGAAAACATAAAAGACGCTCTCCCAACCATATGCTGCAGCCAGTAGGCCAGATGAAGGCATTGCCACAACAGTACCGGCATAATTACCGGCAAAAGCAATCGATGCCATGCGTGAACGTTCAAGTGGTGGTGCCCAACGTGCCCAGACAGCGTGTATACCGGGAAAAGTGACACCCTAATAATAATAATAATAAGTTGCAAAATAAATTCGATAAAGCTTTGATTCAGAATATTATTTACCTCAAAGATACCTTCTATAATGCGCACTGCTAAAAACATTTCCAGACTATGCTTCGCAGCCAATGGAGTTAATAACGTTAGAATTGCAGTTGTACCAATGCCCAAACCAAAAACCTAGAAATATACTTGAATGAATTTTAAAATTAAAGCATAATTTTTTGCAGCGTACTTACAATATTTCCGCCTACTTTGGTACCAATATAACCGCCAAGAAATTGTGTTAAAATATAACCATAGAAGAATGAACTTAATATAAGACCCTTTTGTTTAGAATCCCATGGAAAGTCCTGAACATATGATTCATTGCCAAGTTCATCGATAACAGTACGATTTTCTGTCATTGCAACAATGGCAACCGAGAGATTCACACGCAATGAATAAACATTGAAGAAACCAAAGAAAGGCAAATAGGACCACAATATAGCGGCGTTTCTTCCAGAATTTCCATGTGAGTGGCTCAGCTTCGACGACTTCATTGCTGCAAAAAAATGTACATAATTATAAAACTTTATTCATAAATATAGCTACATTTTGTTGAAGGTCGTTGTCGCTGCATAATTAATTTAAAAAAATAATGGTTGAACTAACACTTTCGCTTTTATGCGGAAAGTTCAATTAATTTTGCTGCTGCTAATAGTCTAGCCTATATTTCAGACATAAAGAAAGCAACAACAACTGCAAAAGAAACCAGTTATAATCATTTTCAGACAAAAGACTGGTTTTTACTTACTAACAAATTTGCTTAAAGTTTTCTGTGACTTTTTTTTTTTTTTTTTTTTTTGTGGTATTTCTTAATAAAATATTATTTTTTTTATTATAACCAGCTGTTTATTTCTTTGTGTTCATAAATTCATTTAGATATAATGCAAAATTTTTGATTTATTTTATCATAAAGCAAAAAATAGATTTATAAGAGCTATCGAATTTTATTGACCACATTTAATCTTTTACTAAAATTCTTTAAATTATTTTAATTTGCCATGCCATAAAAACCTGCATTTGCGAATATGTTTTAGTTCTTTATCTCAAGCAAAATAATTTCCCGTTTGGCAAGTCTTACCTCATTTAAACTCAAGTAGAACATTTTAACTTAAAAGCAAAGAAATACGTTAACTTCGGTAGAACCGAAGCACAAATACCTGTTACACAACACTTTTAATAGTTTAAATGCTAACCAGGTGCTTAGATTATATTTTACGATGAATTTGGTCAAATTTGTATGGAGGCTTTATGTTTTATTAGTCCGACCCTTATCATATCGATAGTGTTCACTTAGGTGGACATTGGAATGGTTTTACCAAATTTAAATTGGATTTATTCAAAATCAAAAACTCGTAAATGAGTTGTAGGTTTGTATGGGGACTATACCTAACAATGGGCGTGGCACCTTTTCGAGTAAATATCCCTATTTTCATACAAAAATTCGAAAATGGGCGGAAGATTTATATGGGAGCTATGCCTAAAAATGGGCATGGCACCTTAATTTTGTCATACAAATTACCTAGGACCAAAAAGTTGACCGCTTAAGTTTAAATTTTCATTTCAATATCTTAAAAACATTCTGAGAAATTCTAACAGACAGACGGACATGGCTAAATCGATTCCTTTAATGCGTTACAAACTTTCCGACAAACTGAATATACCCGTTTGCACTATGTGTTACAGGTATAATATTTAAAATTGTAGACACATGAGTAGTCAACAGCGTAGTTTTGTTTATTCAAATGGATATGTTACAAAATAAATTTGAATTTTTCAATTATTCTTCAAAATAAAAAAACAAAATAGGAAACAACGTTAATTTTAGTAAAACCGAATCTGAAATACACATAATACGAAACCCTTTTATATAACAACTATATAATTTTTATTTATCGTCAAAGTGTAAAAGAAATAACGCCAAAAAAATAGTCAATCTAACATACTTTACACTTTCAAAACTACATACGAAACTGAATAAATAGAGAAAATATGGCATCTCTTCCATAACTTGGTTCCAAATGACCGCTCGCTTCTACCTTTAGTAATTGTATCATGGGCTACTTTTGGTTCTATTGATAATTAATTATATTGGGGCAAGTATGAGTACATACAACAAATACTAAAAATACCTGGAATAGTATAAAGACATACAAGAAAAGCAAACAAATGTCTATGCGAAAAGTCGAGAATAGACTGCATGAATGAACATAATGCATTGGTTTAGTGGCCTATAATTATACTTGCTTTATTGCCTTTCAAGTGAAATCGGGTTGGGACTCATCGTTTGGATGGTTTCAAAGTCCATAGCGGACATAGACACATTAAAATATAAAATTTACTTTTGAACTTACTTGAAGTTGTGGCTATTCAATTCCATTTGATGACCATTTTGTAGACCATTTTTCTGCGTATCTGTAACCATTTTCTTTACAATTTGAAAAGAGTAATTTGCAAACTATTTACAAACTAATAACACGCTTCGTTGCGAATTATGCGAGCATCGCCTGTAAATAAACAAAATAAAAAAAGTTACTTCAAAAGATGAAAAAATATAAATCGCATAAATTAAATGAAGCTACTGGCGCTGCTGCGTGCTGTTAAACTGCACTGAAAACGTTTAAATTAAAATAAAGCACAAAGCGTTTTACTATTTACTTTCAATGGTAGAAAGTATTTATATTTTTTATTTTTTTTTTCGTGTTTAATGCAATTTTATCGACACGAATAATGTTTTTTTTTTTTTTTTTTTATATTTTTTGTAACTTTAGCACTTTATATATTTACAATAATAATTTACCTATCAGAAAAAAAAATGTTTTTTTATTTATTTATTTGTGCGTGTTTAATCTTTCAGATACAAAGATACAAATGCAATTACGTATATAGTATATCTCAATTTGTTGGTGCCGTAATTGCCTTTGATATTAAAATCAACAGCACAACTTCTCAAAAAAAAAAAAAATATCACAAACAAAACAAAATATTTTGCGAAGCAATTTGTGATAAAATTAATTGGCGTCAATCAGGAAATTAAATATTTAAGCATTATATCACAGCTGAAAATTCGTAAAGCATAAATCTCAATTACTCGACTTTATTTATTAAATAAATACACCGTTTTTTTTACCGTTTTATGGCATAAACGCGTGTATTAAATTTAAATAAATTCTTATTTGCACAGATTTGTATACGCCAACGTACAAATTTATTAATAAATTTTTAACTTTTTTGTCTGTGATTTGTAAATTTATTTTCTCTTTTTTTATTATCAAATAAGATTTAATGCAATTATTTCAATTCTTATAAATTCACTTGCTCGTGTAGCTACTTTCTTCTCTTGATTTGCTGCTCAATGCCAAAGAATTTTGCATAAACTGTTCAACTTTTTTGAATGTGAAATATTGTACAAATTAGCTTAGTTTTAAGTCATTAAGAAAATTGATTTTAAACGCTTTGTATACAGCAACAAAGACAACAATAGAAGTGAATTTTTGACGCATTCTAAACTGGAGAATATTAAATAGTATTTGTACTAGTAACAGCGAGAAAATACTCTGCACAAATTTGATGAAGAGCAAAAAAAAAAAATAAAACTTTTTTATTAAGAGCTGAAGAAGACATCTTAGACCCTATAAAGTAAATATTTTTGATCAGCTCGACAAGACGTTCTGAACTAGCCGCATCCGTATGTGCCTTCTATGCCTGATGCGACAAGTCTCATTTGTTCAGTTTTAAAGATATTCAGCTGAATTTTGAATCTATGTAGTTTGAAGGTTTAATCAAAAGCGCTAAGGCCACTTTTAGGTAAAGCTCTCATACAAGCCTACAGTACCTACATTTTCGGAACTTTTTGGAAGAATTCTGAATTTTTTTTTGTCTAAAATTTATTTTTATTTTTTTGATTTTTATGCAAAATTTTATTTTTAGGTTATAACAAACAATAAACCAAATCCAGAAATTTAAAGCAGTGATGGGCATACACATACTATCACACTTTGCATTTTAAAAAACAGTAGCCGGCAGCTCAGCAAATCAATAGTCATATAATCAGCGTCTTCACACGAAGATGCTGTGACGTCGACGCAAGCAGACTTTTGTAGCCTTAACTCGCGTGTTGAACAATTTAGAATTTGCCCTTAACTGCTATGAAGACCAAGAGTCTGATAACAGATTCTTTTATACAATTATGCACAACAAACAAAAAAACGAAAATGATTACAAATTTCAGATAAACAAAATAACTTAAGAATGATTTTTTTATCTTTGTTTATAATCGGTTAAGGCCGAAATATGGCTTTAAAGACATCTAACGATAACAATTATTAAATAAATTCGTCTGCCATATTAGATCCACCATTTTGAATTTTAAAATCAGACTTCAAATTCAAAATTAGCGACCTCAAAAAACTCCTTGCTTTCAGGTGAAACCGAAGAGTTTTTTTTTTTTTTTTATTGGTCATGGTTCATTTTGAGCAAAATTGTTTCAGAAAAGGGGGTTTTTGGCGTTTATTATAGTTACAAATTTATTAGTTTTTTCGCAAATTAGTCTTAAATGGGCGTAGTCGAACTATGTAATTATATACAATATTTATGTCAAAAAATTGCATTTTTGTGTTGGTTGTTCTTTAATTTTTTATTTATTTTTTTTTATAAATATTATCTATTAATTACTAAATATAATATCTATTTATTTAGCACTCGTCTACCCTCAGATTACAAATCATTTTTAAGGCATTATTGTTGTGATAAAATAATCAATGACGATAAGTTTTATCGCTGCACTCTACGAAAATTCGATCAATGCAACGAAAAATCATATATAAATCTAATATCTATGGTATTACCCATTTTTAATTAATGTCGCATGTTCTACTAACTAATTTATATGGTACAACGTCATAATTTATTAGCAAAATTGAGTTAATAAAACAGTTAAGTATTTAATTAGCCAATTTAAAAAAATGCGAAATAATAAAATTATAAAATAAGATTATAATAGATTAGCCACAAAGGAAATTATATTATTTATGAAGTAATCTGAGACATACTATATGGTCTAAGATACGAATCAACTTTCCCTGCTTGTATCGCATTTTGATAAGAAAAATAGTATTGTAAATGTTTTTTAAAGCGCGTGCCTTAATAAACTAAAATTATTTGTATCTTTTTTTTTATATACTATATACAAACGATCTATCTATCACATCACAGCGCGTAGTTGATAAATTAGATAAAGTGTCATTATGTAAATTATTATTCTAGACGAAAAAAAAAAAAAGACTATTTTTAAGGAAGATAATATACAAAAGCAGCTTAGTTTTATTAGTTAATAAAAATAAAAATTATTGTTTAAATTGTTTTTAGTAAAACCATTTTATTTTATGATTGTTGCGTATAATCATATACAAAATTTACGTCTATGTATATTATTAAAACCGGAAAACCACATATCACTCGTGACAGTTAAGTTATTAAAAATGTAATACATTTTAACTAAGATTTTAATACATATATTTTTTTAAAATTTTATTTCTATTTAAAAAAAGTCTAATTTGAGTATTCTTTCTCTCTGGGAATTATAAGAACGGTAATCTTTGATTTTTTTCCAAATCTATCTATGAAAGCAAACAGAGACTTTGCATTTTTATAAGTTTCAGTGCCAACACCCCGTTCCTGGAGATTAAGGGGCCGGCAAAACTATGCTTTGAAGAGACATGTTTTTTCATTTAAATTATTATTTTTGCTTTTATGTCAAAATCATGTCTAAATACTTTTTTTTTATTATTATTATTATTTTTTTTTTTTTTTTTTGTTATCGATCTTCGTGTTGATGGGATGACAAAATCGTGCAAAAGTGTAGTCAAATAACTAGATCATTTTTATAGTAGATGGCTCTATATAAACAATTTTGATTACTACACCTTATATTTCTCTGTGGAGATATTTGTTTTATTAATTATTTTTATACCCGTTACACATAGTGTAAACGGGTATATTCAGTTTGTCAAAAGTTTGTAACGCATTGAAGGAGGCATCGAGACCCCATAAAGTATATATATTCTTGATCAGCTCGACGAGACGAATCGATCTAGCCATGTCCGTCTGTCTGTCCGTCTGTCCGTCTGTCCGTCTGTCCGTCTGTTTGTTGCTATGCGATCTTTTCGATGAAGATATAAAGATATTGGGCTGAAATTTTAAACTTAAGCTTTTCTCGGCAACGACTAGGTTAAGTTCGAAAATGAGAGTGCCACGCCCATTTTTAGGTATAGCCCCCATACAAACTTATCGATTTTTTTCGATTTTTTTTTAAATAGTAATTATTTATGAATGTACTCGCTCCCAATTGTAAAAACATTTTTTGGTCATCCAGGGTCAAAACCAAGTCGACACGCCCATGTAACGGGTATTTCAGCTTCGGTTCCACCGAAGTTAACGTTTTTCCTTGTTTTTTTTAATATTTGAGCCCGGACACCAAAAACTAACGCTACGCCACTGATAAGCTGTAACCAGTATTACCAACTATTTGAAGTAATTTTAATTATTGACCCACAAAACAACTCATTTCTTTTTTATAAAATACGCACACATCACAAATCTTCAAAAACTTGTTCAACAGCTGTTTTTTTATTTTTGTATTTTGTTTTTTTTTTATTTTTCTAATTTACACAACAATAAATCATCTTTGCTAACAAAAGTTTCGATAGAGTGAAACTTTAAAATAAACAGATGCAGTTTTACTAATTAAAATCTAATAAAAATTTGTTTAATAATTTCTATAATACAATATTATTTATTCTCCAAACTCTTTGTGTACTTAGTTTCTCCTACTGTATACAGAAACGATGTCAAAATACATTACACGCGCAAACCAAAAAAAAACAAACCAATAATAATTACCACAAAATAAAAGTTATTATTAAATCCAAAATATCTTAAGTTGAATGGACTTGAATGGAGTGAAAAGACCGCGCAAAAATATTGTATTAAAAATAAAAACTTGAATAGACCGCTTTACGTTTGAAGCCGTCGATTGCTAATAGCGCACTGAGCAAAAGATACTTTCAAGCGTAAACAAACTGAACTAACCTGAGCTGCATATAGCAGTGAGTGAGTGAATGAGTGAGAGCGTACCGCCATTTCAAGAACTGATCCGCTTTACAATTGTATTTTATGATTATTAACCGGCTTCGTATCTGGATTTCTTTACTGAATCTAAATCAAGTGATCGTTTGTGTTTTTAAAATATTTAGCGTTTTATTACGGAAATGGCATAAAGCTTATCATATGATTATTACCCAACGCAAATTTACCATTATAAAGATAGTAGCTCAAAAATTTCTTGAATTAAATAATGCTGCAAGTACATACATCCGTGGTATTTAATTCAGTCTACAAGTCTGTGCGCTGAAATAGCATTGATTATATAGCACCCAGTGAAGTAGGTGGGTGGAACCGGACATTTTGGCAGCACACAAAATTTGGTCTTCCAAAGTCTAAAGTCCAAAAATTGGAGTAGGGTTGCTTAGGGCCAATATAAAATCATTGTGCAAATTGAGCAAAATTGGGATATGCTTTTTAGATTATATTATATGTAAACCGAATTTTAATGTTTTTAAAATAAGTTCGAAAATGGATTAAGGTTTAAAAAATTCGGATCTCATGAGAGCTATGTGACAATTTTGAAAACAAAACAAGAAATTTACGGAATCGGGATCACAAAATTGTTAGTTGGAATGAGCGTAGTCGTGATGCAATTTTTTTTTCCAGCGCCCTCTATCGATATTATCGATTTTATTGAAAATTATCGATATATTTTAAAGTTGCCAGCTTTAACCTACAATTACAGATATACAAATGCTGCGACATTTCTTTATTGTTTCTTTATTCAACTTCATATTTTGTTTGGCTTAATGAAGTAGCAAATAATGAAATGTGTTAATGAATAAATAAAATATAAATATTACTGGTATCTGTATTTAATTTTGAATGTAGCATACAGAGTCGATCGAGTAGATACTCATAATAAAATTTATTTCATAATTTTATGAAGTTTATAACATGAAACAGAATAAGATAATCTATAAATTTTTTTTTTATTGGCAAATTTTTTTTAAAGTCATGTTTCCGTATATTTTTAGCTTAAACGTAGCTAGAATTATTGTTAATTCATAGCAAATTTTTATAAAAAATTACATATCTAACTTTTCAAACACCCCACGTGTAATAGTATTTGTTTTTTTACCGTTTTATTTGTACTGTTTTTTTTTTTAATAATTCGACATAGATTTGCGTAGGTGGCTTGCTACGATCTCTTACTACTGTTGCTCTCTAGCGCTGTTACTGTTAGCTTTTTAACAGACGTGTAACAGTAATTTGTTATACGCCGCTATAATTAAATTCTGTAAATCACAGTATTCGGTTGTAAAACTTCTACTTATCGTTTGATTTGTTTATAACGCTTTTGGAAGACCGGTTAGTAGAATTATGTTAATATGATAAGATCTAATAATAACATAATTGAATAAAATTATTAAACTCTCAAAAGCCATGTACTATTTACTTTTAATAGAATGATTACAATAATTAATTTGACTAATACTACAGCTCTTTTTGTGTGTTTTTCAAACTTTATTTAATTTTCAAAAGTAATATTTAATAGTTCTTAATAGTTCATTCACATATTGTCCACTCATATAATTAAAAATAAAGCAAATAGTTAAACAAAAGAAACAATTAAAATGCAAATTCAAATCAAAAAAATTTTAAAATGAAGGAAAAACAAATTGCGCCATTCTAAAAACACAAAACAAACATTTTATGTTGTTTGTAATTGATGCCAGGTTTGACACATTAAAAAAATAGTTGCGCAAAATTCAAACAACAAAATGAAAATAATTGAAAAACAATCCATTTTGCACAAATAAATACAATCGAGAGGAAAACCTATATGTGTTATGCACATATGTATGTGTATGTGTCTATATGTACATATATGAACAAATGTTACTGTGCTTCTTTTATTATTTGAATTTTTTTTTTTGTATTATTTACTTTTTATATTGTATTTTTTTTAAAGCGTTTATATATTTTTTTGTTTAGTGAAACTCAACTTTTTCACTTTTCAACAATAAAAACGACAGACTAAATTGCACGTGATAAAATACAACAAAAAATATAAATAAACGAATGATTTATATCGGCATTGCCCGCATCAGGTTGATTGGTTTTTCTGATATTTATTACAAAGTTATGAAAATCCATACTTTTTCATATAATATTATTTTACTTTATTAAATTTTAAACACAAAGTATTAAATTTCACTACGCTTTCTGATATAGAATGTCAAAACCAGAGTTCGAGGTAAACAGTTCCCATAGTCTTTGTAGTATACATTTACACGTACACATTATACATATATTACTTTGTTTCGTAATATTGCAAATAAAATACTTGTTCCGAAAGCGTAAATGAAAATATTTTGTGTTTTTCAACCATTCTGACTCAAATTATTGGCGCGTTGGCAACATTTTGCAAATTAAATAAATATTTAAAAAAAAAAAACGGGAAAAAAAAACAAAAAAAGCGGCTTACAGCTTTAACTAATAATTCAAAAAAACGATGACAAGCATAAAAACACAAAAACCAATTAAAACAATGACAATCATTAACTTCGGTGGTTTTTGGTGACCGGAACGGTGTTTGTTGATGTATAGTAATAACGGAAAAATCAATTCCAAAAATCAGTTTTTGAGGGTATCTCGGGAACGATCTTTAAGAAAGGATCTCATTTTTGGAATCTACGGTTCAAAATACATTGGATTAGATCTATGAGAACCCAGAACCTTCTTACAAGTAAAGCTACCCAAGTGATACTTACAGATCTTAACAAAACTATGGTTATTTAACTGAGCTAGGAAAAAAATAGACACGTATTTTTTTGTATATCGACAAAGGTCCAAAATTTAGTGTTGAAATCACCCTTTGAGGGTGTGAGGAATGGTCAAAAAAACATAATGTTTACTTGAAATTTATTACGGGTATTTTTGGGTTTACTGAGTCCAAATTTCATGCCCGCATATTCAATTTCAAAATGGCGATTACAATATGGCGAACTCCTAGTGAAAGTGAATCTGATCAGATTTTTAAGTTCTTGGTCGCCATATTGCATCCGCCATTTTAAAAAAAATAAATCACGTAGCAACAAACAGACTGACGTGTCGAGGTAATCAAGAAAATACATATATAATTTATCGGGTCTATGATGCGGGACAAACTTTCCGACAAACTGAATATACCTGTTTCTCACTATGTGTGACAGGTATTAAAAAAATATATAAAAATCGGCTCACAGCTCAGTTAAATTCAAAGAAACGATGACAATCATTAAGAATACAAAAAAAAACATTTAGCAGCATGCATCGGTTATTATCCTTTTGACAACTTTTACTGAAAAATTGAATTAAAATATGAAAAATAAATAAAAATAATAAATACAAAAAATATGATTTAATATGTTTTACTTGAAACATTAATATTGGGTGTGCAACTAAGTTTTAAAGGTTTTTTTTTCGATTTCAAAAATTTATTGTGAAAAATTGGTACAACCTATTTTATTCAAAATACTGTCCATCACTAGCTATAACTTTTTCCCACTTCTCTGGTAATGCATGGATTCCGTCCCAATAAAACTGCTCGCTTTTGGAGGCGAAAAACTCATCGAGCCAATTTTGGATACCTTCAACATTGGTGAACCGTATTCCAGAAAGGTGATTCTGCATCGACCGAAACAAGTGGTAATCAGAAGGAGCTATGTCTGGGCTATAAGGCGGGTGAGGTAGAATTTCCCATCCAGCATTTTCCAAATAATTTTTGACCGGTACTGCAACATGTGGCCGAGCATTGTCATGATGGAAAATCAATTTTTCGTGTCTGGTCGCCCATTCTGGCCGTTTTACGGCTATTGCTTGCTTCAAACGTAACAATTGTTGCCTGTATAGCTCTCCCGTGATTGTCTGGCCCGATTTTAACAGCTCATAGTACAGCACACCCTTCTGATCCCACCAAATACAGAGCATTACTTTGCTGCCATGGATATTTGGCTTTGGCGTCGATGGTCCGGGTTCGCCACGCTTAACATACGCTGCCTTTCGCTTCGGATTGTCGTAGTGAATCCATTTTTCATCGCCAGTAATAATGCGATGCAAAAATGACTTCGCTTTGTATCGTTGAAGCAGCATTTCGGAAGAAAATAGCAATGCTTCCCGCGAATGGAGTTTTGTAGGCACAAAAGCTGACATAGTCTTTGTATAAAAAAAATTTTTGTTTACACTTCGACGAAATGACACAAACTAAGAAACGACACTTAATGATGACGCTTTCACATGAAACTCGTTACACAAATATTCAGTACAATTTGACACTAGTATTACTATATGTTTTAAATCCTTTAAAACTTAGTTGCACACCCAATAATAAACAAATATGTAAACAGCAATGATAAAATGTACACTTTATAAACTTTACTTGAAAAAAATGCGATATTATTTCTGTGCACACCACCAAAATTTAAATAGTTTTGAAAAAAATGTCAAAACAAAAATTTAATTTATAAACTTCATCAAAAAATCAAAAAAAAAATCTATGAAAAATAAAGAATATGAATGCAAGTACGTATTACATGAAATGAGTGTAAATAGTACACAGCAAACATTCAGTTGTACTTACTGTGCATTTATTGTCTTAAGATCAATTTAACAAAAATAATTAGGAGTTGTTTTTCGTTTAAAGTGTATTAAATATAGAAGAATATGATTTGAATTGTTGCTGTTATATAGTTATTTTTTTTTTTATTTTTTTTTTTTTTTTTTTTTGGGAGTCCATAACTCTAATTCTCTCTTTTTGAAATTCATGCCATTTGGTTGTTTATTCTAAAACATTTCAATGCTGATATTGATTTAATTACTTTTAAAACGCAAACACTGCTAATCAGTTTGGTTTATTTAATTTTTTTTTTTTTTTTAATTTCAAACAAACTGTATAGTAAATAGTTTTATTTCTCTTAACTGCATTGAAATTGATTTGTATTCATTGTATCTCGGTTTTAGATTGTCAGAATCTATGATGCATTTATCCATCCATCCATATATTCCTTCATTCATCTATCAATCATTCAACACAACAACAGCTCGAATGCAGTCTGTGCAATTACTGCTGCCGCAGTCAAACAGAACCGAATAGAACGGAACGAAAAATGCGAAAATTGACTCTTTAACTCGAAAATCGATTCGTAAATTGAGTTTTACGTTTATTTTGCAAATAGAATATAAATTTATTTTAATGCGAAATATTTTTGTAATCCGCATGCAACACGCGTTTGCAATTTCTACTGCAACAAATGTTGCACAGTTCAAGTGAAATGAATTGCAGTGGATTGTAATAATTTTATTTTCGTTTTTGTTGCACAAAGCATACGCGAAGGTTACACTCCTAGATAATCCTGCCTGACATAACTTTAAATAGAATAAAAAGTACGTATTTTTTTTTTTTTTTTTTTTTTGCATTTTACTTTGTGTACTTTTACGTTAGATATTTGCATTTTTTCTGTTGGCCTAGCGCAACTCGAATTTACGCTATGCCCCAGTTGACCATGACCCTGACCATAAATAATTTTCTAGTTTTCGACATGCTCTGCACTATCTGGTTTTTGGTCGGTCTGTGCACTGACAAAAACCATAAATCTTTCGTTTTGAAATTGGCCTTGACGCATTTGTTGTGCATAATGTCAGCTGTTTTGTGGCAGAAGCCATGGCGTATAAGTGATATATATGTGGATAGTTGCGCTTTGCTACTTTGAAGGCTGCAAATTTTGTGGTAGATAAGATGAAAGATATATGTAAATTGTAACAGCTGTATTTTAGTTATTGCCGTAATATTTTCTAATAGATTTATGCATTTATACCGAAAGATAAATCTAAAAAAATCCCATAGAAATATTCTTTCTTCATTTCATGCGATATGTTGCGGAGGTACTCATTTCGAAACCAGATAAACCGTAAAACAATTTCTCTTCCACTTGTCCAATAAGCTTGCTAGCAGTGTTTCCTAAACTATTTGAGAGCATATTTCTGCTTAGATTACACCCAATTCTGGATGAAAGTTGAATGTGATTTCAGATCATCAATTTCCAATGCTGTATATTTAGATGTTAAACATTATTTTTGGTAGAATCAGACATGCTGATCTGCTATACAAGTTAGAGTCAGCTTACTATGTAGTCTTGTAAATCGAAACTTTTACGTCTGGCGTAGTGAGAATGTGTCTAATCTAAGATATATCTCAGCTAGCACTGGAAAAAATATCGATATATCAAAAAAATCGATGTTTTAATCAACTATTCGATCGATTTTTATCAAAATTCTAATCGATCGATTTATCTCAAAAATCAAATCTAAACAATTATTTAAAAGTCGACTCGATCGAATCGATTTTTTGCATATCGATTCGATTGAATCGAATTTTGTTTAAGATACATCTCAGCTAAAAAATCTATTTAATTGAATAGAAAAAAATTGTGTTTTTTATTTATTTATTTTTTGTTTCTCATTTTGGAAATTGCTAATCTAAGCTGTGTCTTGGAAACTATTCTGCACATCTTTATCATACCTAATCTTCAAATCATTCCTGATGAATCGCTTACTATTGTCTCGTATACTATTTTGGTTGACTCGAGTAGTCCCAACGATGCTTCAAGTGTTTTACAAACACAATTTGAGTTACATAAAATAATCAGAACAAGAATAAATTGAAAGCTTATTCTCTTTCACATTATGATATTTCAACAAAAATCATCAGTAAAAGAGATATACAGTGAGTACAACTGAATATTTGCTATGTAGATGGACACACTCATTTCGCAATACACAATAAAATAGCTCATACGGTTTGCTTTTAAATTTCGACTCATCTCCTAGACACAGTGCATTACTTTGCACAGAGTGAGTGATTGAGTTATTGACTAAGAATGAGAATGAAAAATTTAATTGATTAAATTTTATGCTGCATTTACATTTAAAATGCAACAAAACAAAAAAATCTTCAACTTAAAGAGAACTTCAATTTAAGAAATGTCCCCTGGCTTCTGTAAATGTTTTCTAAGACCAATGCCCACCTCTGATCAAAACTTTTTTTTTTATTTCACATCTTTTTTTCTGCTGCTTTGTTTAAACTTTTGTTAAAACTTTTGATGGTGCGAAATCAAAGGGCCAAACTAAAACCTTAAGGCGTAACTTTCAAGTTGTAAAACTTTTCGAGAAAAAAAACACAAAAAGTGGAAAATTAAGTATTAAGGTCTCACATCATCATCAAAAGCCGACAACGACAAATTTACATTTAGATTCTGTAATGTGCCGCCCACTTTATTCTTGTTGCATCTGCCTTCAACTTTTGTGGCAAAAACGGACACCACTTCTTGGCAAAATTGTAAAATATTTTCATTTGTTTAACTAAATAAAACTTTAAGTGAAATGGAGCAAAAAAAGAGAAACATAATAATGCAATACACTAAACGTTTTTTGTTTGTCAAGATGTTTTGTTTCGTTTCGTTTTCAACGCATTTGCATATTCAAAATAAAATTATTTGCAGCTAGTTGCATTTAAGCTTCTTTGTACGCAACAATATAAACAGGAAGCAATTAAAATGCCATTTCACGGACTGGCAACAAGGACAACCGAAAATACAACGACGACGATCATTGCGACGCTAGCTAGCTATCTCGAGAGCAAAGCAAATAGTTTAAAATAATGACTTTAGTATTCGACACTTTGAGCACTTTTGAGGTGACTGCCAAGCGTCTGTGTTCGTTCGTCTGTCCGTCCGTCCGTCTGCAACAAAACAAATTGGAAGCTCTACAAATGGAGGCAAAGTATAAAATAAGAACAATTTATTTTCAGATTACAAAAGCTGCAACGCTTCACTTTCATTTGTATTTTTAATGTCAGTCTAAAAGGATTCCCACTGTTGGCTAAACAAAGTGTTGTACTCAGTATTGTACAACGCCGCTGAACAACGCTGAACAGAACAGAAGTGAATAAAATGAAAAGGAAATAATGCGCTTCAATTGTTCTCTTTGGCTTCAATTTCACTCTGCTGCATTCAAATTGAGTTTTGCTTTTATAGTACAAAAACAATTCATTGTTCTTGTTTATTTCTCTTTTTAGCCTTGCCAATGGAACTATTTTTTTTTTAATATAGCCGTGTGCTAAAAAAAAAAAAGAAAATAAAAGAGTTTATTAAAACTTTAAAATATTATAAAAACTCTGCGAAACAGTTTTGAGCAGATTCGCAATGCCTTTGACAAACTTTCCGACTAATTGAAAATGCTCGTTTTACACAATATGTTTGGTCTGCGTTACGAAAGTTTACTAAATTGTACGAAACTTTTATTTATGTTACGAAAACTTTGAACTTTTTATTCCATGTCTTATATATTCTCTAGAAGAAATGCTTACAGGTCGGCATGGTTAGGTTTTTGCCATACAACTCATTATTAAATTAAATTAATGTAAACACAACATTGAATAAAGAACGTAAAACGTCAAATCAAAAATTCTTTATGAAATTCAAGTTAAAAATATAGGCTTGTGTACTGAAAAATGTATTAAATTTCACTTGTATTTAACTCTTGAAAACAACAAAAATGCAACGAAAATGTCACTCACCTAGGGCCCAATGACGGCCTTAAATCCAAATATGGACATTAGTTATATCTTTGGAGCAAGAGGGTTGAAAGATCCTTTTCAAACAGGAACCCATTGGTGACATGAAATTCAAACTGTATGTAGATAGAAAATATAGAAATATTTTTGGTAGTGTTTTAAGATATTTTATATTTAAAATTTGAACTTTAGAACTAACTAAATTGGGTGTCATGGTCCCATAGGCATATCTCACGCATAGGCATATCTCACATTCGCACAAACTTAATATACCATTTTACCCTTTGGTTACAGGGTATAAAAAGATATTTAATTGAAAATAATTTATTTAAATCGACATGCACCAACTTTAATTAAATTATTGATAAACAAAAAGTGTAGAGCCTTTTATAACATCTACAGTTGTGCACAATATATTCTTATTGATAATATGTCTTAGTCATTATTTAATTCAATTACTTAAAAATTACTTGCGTCAATATTTTGCAAAAGAAAAAAATACTTGCTAAACATGCCATAAACACGCAACAAACTATTCACACTACTGGGAATATAAATTATTCGTATTTTATATAATAATAGCCTTGAGCGTCAACGAATGAAGCAAGTCAGTCAAAAGTAATTCAAATAGCAGTCAACAATTAATTTTATTCCATTGAAATACTATTAAGAAATTTATCTTAAATTTGTTTATTAATTTTACAAATGTTTCGCAGAAAATATTAAGGACACTTTCTGCCCAATGAAGGACGAAATTCAAGCAGTAATCAATGTGAATATCTAAGAAAAGATTTCAATGCTATAAATGTCATTTACAAAAAAAAAGTCACAGTAATCAGTATTTATATACATAAATATATAGCAATGACAAAAACTTTAAATTCATTTATTTAAATTCGACCTTAAACTGATTTTTTTCTTTGTATTTCTATTATGCAGCGCACGTCGATCATACGCCATGTTAAGCCAAACTTTAATGTTGATATAAAATCCTTTCAACAATCACAACAAGGTACAAAAAAATAAACAATTGTAAATATTGTTACAATGCAACAACAACAACAACAACAATAGAAGTTACAAAAGCTATAGCTAAGATATAAACAACATCAGTAACAATAGTTCTGCTGCTTTAGTTTCTCAGAACGTAGCTTTCTGTCTCTCTACAAAACGAATTGTTTTCTTTATTTTATGTTTTTTTTTTTTATTTTTATACCCTGTACCCAAAGGGTAAAGGGTATATTAAGTTTGTGCGAATGTATGTAACAGACAGAAGGAGGCAAGATAGACCCTATAAAGTATATATATTCTTGATCAGCATTGGAAGGGTAGTCGAACTAGCTTTGTCTGTCTGTCCGTCCGTCCGTCCGTCTGTCCGTCTGTCATGCTGTCTGCCGTATGAAAACGATTATTTCGGAGACTCCAAGAGGTAGAGCTTTCAAAATTGAAACTTAAACTCTCCTAGGCCGTCAAGTGTGCACTTACAAACGGTTTTTCTCTAGACCCATTTTAAGGGGTACCCCCCATACAAATGTACCCCAAAATTTTGGGTTTTTGCATAAAAACGTCATTGTTTTTTATTCTAGGAAGTTCAAATTAAGTAAAAATTATGTCTATGATAGTCCCAATAAAATATCCCAATATGGTTGGGACCAACAAAATTTTAGGTATAGCCCCCATACAAATTTACCCCAAAATATTGGGTTTTTACATAAAAACGTCATTGCTTTTTATTCTAGAAAATTTGAATTTAGTATAAATTATTTCTATGATAGTCCCAATGAAATAGACCAATATGGGTAGGCCCAACAAAATTTTAGGTATAAACCCAATCAAAGATATACCCGATTTTTTAAGTTTTTCTATGAAAATCCAATTCAATGATGTATGGTAGTCAAATAGAACCTAACTTAAGGTACATATAGATTGGGTACAGGGTATCTTGCAGTCGAGCATACTCGACTTCAGCGTTCTTTCTTGTTTTTTTATTTTTATACCCGTTACACATAGTGTAAACGGGTATATTCAGTTTGTCAAAAGGTTTGTAACGCATTGAAGAAGGCATCGGAGACCCCATAAAGTATATATATTCTTGATCAGCTCGATGAGAGGAATCGATCTAGCCATGTCCGTCTGTCTGTCTGTCCGTCTGTCCGTCTGTCCGTCTGTCAGTCTGTCCGTCTGTTTGTTGCTATGCGATCTTTTCGATGAAGATATAAAGATATTGGGCTGAAATTTTAAACTTAAGCTTTTCTCGGCAACGACTAGGTTAAGTTCGAAAATGAGAGTGCCACGCCCATTTTTAGGTATAGCCCCCATACAAACTTATCGATTTTTTTGATTTTTTTTTTTTTTAATAGTAATTATTTATGAATGTACTCGCTCCCAATTGGGTAAAAACATTTTTTTGGTCACCCAGGGTCAAAACCAAGACGACACGCCCATGTAACGGGTATTTCAGCTTCGGTTCCACCGAAGTTAACGTTTTTCCTTGTTTTTTTTATTTTTTGTTTGCTATGTAAATAGAAAATTTTATAATAGCAAAGCACGTCGCAGGTGCAATTAGTGCGCAAATAAGCGTTTATTTGTCTGAAACATTTTGCATATTGCGCTCGGCATTTTCAACGGTTTTGCGTTTAAAAGATACCCCTTTGCCAGTCTATTTTTTTTGCTAGCCCCAACTGACCTGATTTTAAATGTGGAAAAAGGTAGTATTTATAAATACCACATGTGTAAACTCGCCGTAATAGAAGTTCTTGCCGAATTTTACCTAATTTTGGTTTAAAAATATTTTTTTCTGATTAATTAAATAATTTCTTATATATAATTTTTAATTATTATAAAAGTGTCTACCGAAAAAAATTAAATGGCTGCTTGCTGCTCTGAAATTCTATTAGACGAAATAGACATGTCCGTCTGTTCGCCTATGCATTTGTACTTCGCACAGTACTATTTTGATGACATAAAAAGACAATGTTTTGCTTAATGAGATTTTTTTTATTAAAGAAAAACAAATTCCCGACTGTTCAACAAAGTTAAAATTTTTTTTTGACGTAGCTCACAAAAATTGCAATGATTTAAAAAATAAGGTGCATACTTTCTGGCGTAAGTATTAATAATAGTAACAACAAAACCAAAATAAACAAGCAAAAAATATCCGCCACTTCATTCATTTTCTTGAAAAAATAAATAAATTGAAGGTGAGTTTGCATGGGTCTATATGTTATAGTGGCTCGATCCTTGTCATATCGGAAGCATATTCATATTCGATTCGTCTCGTCGAGCTGTATATCAATAATATATTATACATTTAAAATGGGGTCTCCGATGCCTCCTTTAATGCGTTACAAACTTTCCGACAAAATGATAATACCCTTCACACTATGTGTAGCGGGTATATAAATAATAATAGTTGCTAAATTACTTTGTCAAGCTGTTTTCATAAATATGGGTAACTTACGATTGCCAAATTAATCGAACCAATAAGAAAAATCGGTGTTAACGGGAGTTATCAAAAGTCGCGTTCTCAGTAAACGCAAGTTTTTCCCACAACTAACATAACTGCCTATACTTTTTGTACATGAATTTGTTGGACTAAATGGAAAAAAAAATTTAGTCCACTTCAAGAGACTAACCGATCGGAGACATTTTCAGCTCAAGTGTTATTACTAGATTTTATAAGATAGAACATATTCTTACAGTGTTTTGGTAACCGAAAAACTAATAGAAAGCAACCTTAAGGACTGACCAAATTCAAACATTTTTAGAAACTACCTCAAATTTATTTCATTCCCATGGGACCACTCCATCTATATTTTGCAAAAAAAATTAGGTAGACCCGTATGAAAGCACTGTTCTCGAAAGCGACTACCTTAATCATTATTTTTTTCTTCTCTCATATAAACTTTTGTGTATGATTAAACAGGGTGAAGAACTACGGAAATCTTTGGTTACATAACTTTTACAACTTAGTTTGTGGTGGATTATATTTAATTTCACCACGACAGGAGAGAAGAGTACTAGACATTTTGAGAAAGAAATAGCAAGCTAACATTATATGTTCTGTACTTTTGCTTCGGTTGTTTTGGTGCTTTTTAAAAATATATATATTTTTTTATTATTTTGAAATCATATAACGAAGTTTTCAGCTGCAAAAAGCTGAAATTATATTAATTCACCATAACATATGTTCTCAACAAAATATGTTACCAAATTAGAAAGAGGCAGGAGTACTTCACCTAGTATAATTGCACCATGCTTCGGCGTAATGCTTGAATGAGTTCATTTTGATAATATTTCCACTTAGAATCAACCAGTTTGTACTTATTATCATATTTACCATAGTTACCAACTAAATTTTTATGCCTTGCTACTCAAATGAGATTGCCATCTTTTTACGTTTACTTTGTCACGTCTGTATATAATATTTTAATATCATTAGTACTGTAGTGCATTAAAATATGCTATTATTGTTTGGTTGAAGTAAAAAAAATTATAATTGTGCTGCCATTCCCACAAAGTTGCTATAATTCTGCCATCAGACATATTATATTTTCAAAATAAATACATAAACTAAACTTTACTTAAATGTGCACTTAAAATAATATTTTTACAAGGAAACATAAAGTATGTATGTGCATATGTATATCTGTTTCAGGCTCACGCTCACACTTAATAATAGCATCAGTCAAAATGCAAAACGTATGTGACTATTTCAAACGAGATACATCAACATCATCAAATCATTCTGTAAAGTGCATGCCAACATGCGGCTTTGATGCATGCAACAACAAAAAAAAACTTAACTGTCAAATGGCAACAGTGAAGACAACGACGACAACGTCTGGGAAAAGATGCGTCGTTGTCATCGATTTAAAATATGAAATACTCGCAAGTATGTTTTGAGTTCTTGTTGCTGTAAGTATACGACGCGTAGGAGTGTATTCCTTCAAACTTATTTCTTAGCATATTTACAGCAATTTTATTTATTGCGTTACTTAAAAACTTTCAGCTTCCGTACTTATTTCCTTTGCTATTTCCGTTGCTTTAAAATGCAAAAGTAGCTGCAAGAGAACAGCGCAACTTACGCATCATGCAATAAAAATAGAATAGCGTAGAGTGATGTGTCTGCTGTAACAAGAGTGAAGAGTAAAATATATTTTTGCAGCAATTTTTGCTTTGAAATTTGAGACGTTCAAAGATAAAGTTGATTTATTGCCACACATTGAAGTTGACACAATCTTGGCTAATTTTTTCTTTAGATCAGCTTTTATTTCTTTTACATCTTGTTTGTTTCTTTTATAAATTAATGCATCCCCGGTGATGTTATTTTTCACTTAAGCAAGCGATAAAGTTGAGACAAATGTTTATACTCGTATGTTGTCAACATGTATATACTATAAAAGAAAAAAGAGAGAAATAAAGAAGGGACAAGTCCATTTATACACTTTTTAAATATGTTAATTGTTTTAGAACAATTTAGATTTGACTAAAAAGAAAATATATCACTTTCGGTGATTTTTTCACAGTGATAAAAAAAACGCAATGACGCACTGTGACTGAAAGTAGTGATTTGCATTTTTCTTGTTCCTTAGTGAATCTGTTCAGTAATCGGCGATTTTGTGTATCGCTCTTCACGAACAGTAAAACTGTAAATTTATCAGTGATTTGTGCTTCTAGCAGTCTTCCCGAATCGTTCGTATTTGCTTGAACGCCGAATCAATACAGTCACATGATTCGTTAAAACGTGTAATTCACTGAAGGTGTGATCTATTGAAACGATTGAATGGCGAATCCGCAATTGCTACAAATATATATAAGTAAAAACGAATGAAATTGTGACATTTTTTGTATTTATAATCACAGTTTGCAGTCACAGCGACTTTTTGCTCTTTTTGCCAACACTAGAAAATATATCGATACTTTGTGTTACTATTAAAAAATATGGTTATATATCGATACATTTTACTTAGGTTAGAGTGATTCGACTCGAACACTTCAAATAGAAGACTGACAGAAAAATCGAATACGATTTTGTTACCATAAATATTTGTTTAATTTAATCAAGACTTATTGGCATCGGGGTAGATCAGTATTTTGTTTAAAACAAAAACGAAAATATACATTTGCACAGTTTTAAGATACGAAAATGTAAAATAAACAATTCAAACTAATCAAAATTTAAATCCAATCGATTAACAATTTTTTTGCAACTACTCAATCACAATCAACTCAAACAAACAGAAAATATCGAAATGAATTTGCAAAGCCAAAGCGTCAATTTCAGATTTAAATAATACTTACCCCAATCGTTTTCGAAGCGTATATGTACAACTAGAACAGATTGAATTCGTTGCAGCACTTACTATCATGCTACGCAAATGGACTTGGTTTATAATACCAACCAGACAAACAGACAGACAAACAAACAAAAGTTTAAACAAACTAAAGGAGATGTTAAGCATTCAAATGCTATTTTAACCGAACAGGACAAAACGAACAGCTACGAACAGAACGGAAATTCATACGCTGCCTGCAAGGTAAAACAAACTTCACAATTGACTTCAATAAAATGTTTTGAAATTCTGTCTACTGGCAAAATGCCGACTACCCTTTAGGCGATGAGATCAGCAGTAGCTGTAGCAGTAAAAGCCAAAACCAAAAGTATGAGTAAATGGCTTAACGTAGACTGGTTGGCGGACTGGTGGGAATTAGAAGAGACATTAGACTAGGTTTGCTTATGTATGTAAGTCACAATGACATGTGACAGTTGTCTCGGTGTCACCGTCACCGCCACCGCCACTATTCCATACCATTCAAACGCATATCTTTTGCAAATTTAACTGCAATTCAACCCATACATATGTACACTTTAAATACTACCGGTGTTATTTTGCTTAAATGCACATTGGGATTTGATAGCAATCGCTTCAATTTAGATAGTCATGTGGGCTACCACTGTCCGAGTGGAATATGGCAAAAAAAAAAACAAGCTAAATTAAAACGAAAATATATATAAAAGATTTTGTGGTAGACAAAAATTAAAGTATTTTTATTTTTGCTTATATGTATATACTCATCGCCGCAAATATTCTGAATTCTAATGCTAATTAGTTTTTTTTGGTTTTATCAAATGGATTTAACTATTTGCATTCGTGTGTGAAATTTAAACTAGAATGAAATAATCAAAAGTTAGATAGGAATAACAGACAGACAGACGGATAAACGGACAAACAGAATGACAATGGCAACGGGGAAAGCGCTGTTTCATTGTGCGCCAAGACAACTCATCAGTTCGCTTCAGTGCTCTTATTTGTATTCAATATTTATAGCAAACCGATCCGGAAAGCTAGCTCATGAATTATAATCATAAATTGTAAATTAATACAAATTATATCCATTAGTCGCTCTTGTTTTGGGGAGTATGAAAAATAGACACGTTCGTTGATATATTTCTTGAAAATAATGAATAAATTGGAATTATACACCCCAAATAAAAGTTTACGAAACTCAGAACAAAATGTAATGCATAGATATGACAACCCAAAAATACATAGAAGAGATTAATAAACTATTGAAAATTTTTTTATTACGAAAAATGTTCGTAAAATATACGAAAGTTTCGTTATATTTAAACAGATTTTATTTTGAGTGCAAAGAATTTTTTTATTTATTTATTTTTATTTTTTAATAATAAAGAAAAGTATTCTACATTTAAATTAAATTCATTTTTTTGTGTCGTTAAGTTGCTCATGTTTTTCTAGCTGTTAGCTTCTGGCTAGCCTTCTCATCATAAGCTTTTTGTGGTTTGTTGCTGCTGCCTCTGATGTACTTCCTTTGGTTTCCGCTGAACTCTGAAACCGTTTACCGTCTATAACGTCCACGTATTTCTCTTAGAGTTTTTGCCATTAGTGGTGCTTTCTTGGTACGTGTAACTGCACCAACCGCAACATTGCCTGACTTTGTTGCATTTCTTTGCTGCATTTTCTGTGCCGCTGGAGTTTCAATCGAGTCCTTCAATATCAATTGAGTTTTAGAAACTGGAGCTTCGTTCGAGTTCAGCTTTCGTTTCTGCTCCTCCATCTCGCAGCGCAAATACATTTCACTCCACGTTTCCAAATTCTGACGCTGCTCTGTAGAATAATTGCTCTCCACGTGCTGTTGCCAAATTATATCAATTTCTGTCTTCAAATGTGGATTCCAGTTTTCCAAAACGCGTAAATCTTCTGGCGTGGCAGATTTTAAAAAAAGGACGTATTAAAGCAGCAGTATATGCCATAGTATCGATATTTTTTTGTACTCGTTTGCACAGATCCGTTAATCGTGGCGGTTGATAAATTTTGTTGTTACCATAGAAGCATTTAATCGTTCGGTAGTTTCATTAGCAATATTATTGTTGCTACTATTAACATCATCACTTGATTGAAACTTGATAACTTTCGATTTTATCTCATTGTCATCCTCATCCTCATCGCCGTTGCGTTTTCTTTTTTCAATGGAAGCAGTATTATCACTGGATAAATCTGTATGTTGCTCCTCTTTAGAATTCGGTTTTTTATTCCTTAATTTATAATTGTTTTCTTTGTTTGATATCTCTTGCCAAACTTGTTGTTTGGACTCGTTTTCATCCTCTGCAACTTTCTCAGTATTGTCATTTTTGAACTGATCGCTCGAATTTATTGTTTTATATTGTGGATCACTTGCTAATACCAATATTCTCCATTTAGCAATTAGTTTCTCAGCAGCTCTAGCAACGTTGCCGTTTAAAGACTTTACACTTAAAGACTTTATATTATTTGCAATACCAGACACAAGTAGATGTTCATATTTAATAGGTAAATTGTATAATTTTTTAATACAACGTCTAAGACATCTATTGTCCTTCTTGTTGTTTTCGATTGAACGTTGATAATGTAACACAATATGCAAAATTTTTTTGTATTCATGATTATCTTTTGATTTTTAAACCTTTATCGAACTTTGAAAAAAATTAGACTGTTATTTCTCTGTTATCTCTCAACTTGTACTGTTTTTTTTAAATTTACTTTGATTTTCTTCAGTCAAAAATGTTTAGTTTTTTTGATGAAAAGTTAATGTTTTCACTGCGACTGCTCGGAATAAACTGAAGTTTGTTAAGCCCGGGTCCGGGTTTTATACTATTTCTCAAGAATGTATTGCAGGTAGTTTAATTACTTTTGCACAGAAAAGAAAAACGTTTATTGCTGGCGCAGGTAGCAGCAATAAATGACTTCGCTAATGCCTAATTAATATATCTCGCATCCGTTTAATCCGTTGTTGGATTGTATATTTTTTATGACCTTTAGAATGTTTACAGTTATATGGTCTCTCATGTTATTGCTCGTTCTAAAGAATCACAATCACTTGGGTGAATTATAAAAATAACTCTGTAGAGTACGAGATGAACTGTTTCCTTAATGGATATTTAGCCAAGGAAACGTCAAATATGTTAAAGCAGAATATCTTTGTGAATCAAACTACGTTAGAAAAAAACTGTTGAAACGTCGATGAAAAGTACAGTAAAGCCGGATATCGTTCAAAAGACAAAAAACAGCTCGGGCGACCGTTTACAGCAAGTGATGAAAACCAAGTCAAAGGAATCTTAGATTTTTTGCTCACAAACCATTTATTGCATATCCAATACACTTTTAATGCTGTGGGAATTTCAGTTTGATCAACCCAACCAATTTTAAAAGATGTTTTGAACCTTTTGAGTCCGGCCATGTAGCAGCATTGATTCCACTGCCCTGCCAATGTAAACTCGTGTGACTAGAATGAAAGGTGCATTTCGGGATGGCTAATTTAATTTATGTGATCCAAAGCAAAGTGGTCACATACGCCCTTATAACAGGAGGTTTATTTATGTGTAGAGTTGTAGTTTCGGCCATTTTAAGGTTAAGATTTGTATAAAGCGACCCTTTAAACCCATTACCAACTGCGGTTTTCATAATATACATATGTCAATGTGTAAAGTTTTTAACATGCACTTCTTGAACACCCCATGTAATAACGTTTGGGGACTAATTTGAAGAGCTTGAATTAGCCTTCAATTTGTGATTAATCTAAACATAAACCGACAAACTATCATTTTGACCCATTCACTCTGACCGTACCTGAGTAGTTTTTTTTCCCATTTTTCTGACTGATCCCACACGTTTCGAACAAGCCAAGTAGTCTAGCTATTAGCTAGCCATGGCTGATACAGATATGGCCCAGTGGTGTACATCGAATGTCCTATGCTGACTTAAGGCTGAACGCGTCAGCTGTTGTGAGACATTATGGAGAATATATTCATTTAAAACGTTCTAAAACGATTAAGATTTCCATAAAAACTATTTTTCAACTACTGACTTAATTAAATCAATGAAATACTTGCATGCTAGAATGGAAAATTAAATGTTTATGATTTTACCAAAAAAGCATTTCAGACAAAGAGAATTTTAGTATATTTCGTACAAAAAAGAGTAGCATTTACATGTGATAAACCAAAAAAAAAAACATTTTAAATATGCAACAACAGCATAAAAGTTTCGCAGTTGAGAACTTTTCAAAAATATTTCATTAAACATTTATAAACTTGTCTCTTCTGTCTGTCTGTCCGTCCATCTGTCTGCCTAAATGACTCACATTCAAAGGTGCAAGTCCAGTTCAAGCTGCTCTAAAAAGAATATATAGTATATTGACAACAGACAAAACAGACGAGTGCACAAATTGCTGCACTTCAAGCGGACAATGACTGCACAGATAAACATAGATACGAGAGAGAGAGAGAGAGAGTGAAAGAGGGGGAGATAGAAAGAAAAAAAAGGATTTACAGAAGCAAAGTATTTTCAGACACACATATACACACCTTCATGTAACAATTGCCATGTTCCGGCTTTGCAAGCTGTAAGTTGCACAAAAGGGTCAACAAACTCAATAAGAACGACAACAACAAAAATAACAAAAGCAACAACATTGAAATGAACAATGGCAGCAGGCATCAGACACACAGTTGCAAACACACGTTTCTACTTCATTCATTCATTCATTCTGTAGTTCGTTCATTCGTTCAGCTTCGATATCCTGTTCTGCTGTTGCAAGTTACTCTTGCTTCTGTTGTTGTTCACTTTACTCAGTTCAGTTCATTCGTGTCAAACGACGAAATGTTGTCTGTTGAATTTTTTGGACATTTCTCGTACAAACGTCGACATACAATGGCGACAGCTACAGAAAAATCGTAGAGACTAAATTCAATGAAATTTTTATGAAATACCAAAGGTACTACTCGTATGTATCATATAAATACCAACAAATATTGTGTCCCTAACTATGAAAAATACTTGAGAGTGTATTAAATTGTTACAAGCATAAAAAAATAAATAAACTTATATAAAAGTTTTTTTTTTTTATTTTTTTTGTATTTCATTTAAATTTATTCTTTGCTTGTTTTTCATTAAATTGTTATAAGCATTTTGTATGCATTTCTTTACATTTTAAAGGAATAAAACTCTCAAATTCATTTCGGTGTTTTATTTTAAAAAAAGGAAAGCTTTAATGCATATTCAAAGAGCTTACAACAGTTTAATTCATATGAAAGGATTGAAGGATTTCATTTAAATTTGAGGCTTACATTGAATATGTTGTGCGATATTCTTGTTGGTTTTGTTGAATTTCTTTCTTGTGTGAGTTAAAAGAGCTGTAGTAAAATTATTGAATCGCCGTAGCTGCTGCCTTCATTTGAAGGAAACATTTTTGTAGAATACGCTCATCGTTCAGCTTGTATAGCTCAACGTTCCTGCAAATACGGAAATAATTCGCAACTCTGACAAAGATTTTACAAAGGTTGTTCCTTGACTTATGGTGACTTATCAGGTATTGTCATGCTCCACGATACTATAAGATCTTGTTACCTTGCAACTTTCACTGCACAACCCAAAAAAATTTTTAATTAAAAATATCTTCCAAAACTTTACTCTACTCAGACACTTGACTAAAAATTTCTTTTTTCCCGAATTTTTGTGTATTTTCTGTACGTACGACACTAACACGGAGGATAAATAACTGTAAAATAAAATGAACCGAGAACATTTGATTAAAAAGGATCTATTTGGGTATCTAAGAACCTAATAAATGCAAAATGCCTCTGTGTGTACTTCTTATGCCTTTATCGAGACTGAAATAACATTGGCTAGCAGGAGTAAAAGTTTGTAATACTTCGCCTTGCATTTATTCACCGCTAGACCCTACTAAACAGGGAAAAACACATTTACATCGATGTCATCAGCATTAGTGTTATCTTATAAATAACACAGGCCGACAAAAATTTAACAAAGTCTAGACCCAGAGGCCGGACCTAACACACCCGAAGGATTTTGATGCGCTGAATCCGAATCCGTGCTCTGAATTGCTCCTATACGTCTGGTTTTCGAGATATCCTAACCTAAAAGTGCAAAAAAACGCGTTTTTTGCGGTTTTTGAGGTTACGTGACGGAAGGGAAAAACTTATTATCAAAAAACGTTTTATGGCAATTGAAAGTATCGCCCTTCCTCTTCTAAACCTTTTTGGATTTTTCAAATATCTTTTTTTTCACCGAAATATCGCTATTTGAAATTTTACAATTAAGCGTGTTAACCCTTTAACGCTTTTGCGTTTAATTATGGAAATTTCAAATGAGATTTTTCGGTGAAAAAATGTTTGAAAAAATTCAACGTCAGTAACCGTGAATAACCGTTTTGTCTGTCAGGTAGGATATCGCAAAAACCAGATGTATCCGACTTTGGATTCAGCGCATCAAAATCCTTCGGGTATAGGTTTGTCTCCTGGGTTAAAACTTGTAGGCCTGTGTAATCGTAATCGACCACCTAACGGGTTCTTGGAGGGTTTCTAAGTTCTAAAACCACTCTGTTGCTTTCAGTTGCAGGATTTTTAAATGATTGGATGACGACTTATTCCATATTCACGTCATTGAAGTCTAATCTTCTGGACAAATGTCCCAAGGTTGTCACTTTCACTATATTTTCGGACAGTCAGGCGGCTGTCAGAGCGTTAACCTCGTAAACATTCTCTCTCCATGCTAGCTCTACATTGTTTTGACACTCTTCAACGTCTATCCGTGGGACGTATGTTATTTTCCTGGTCACAGGGGCCTCGTAGGTAATGAAGTTGCAGACGAGCTAGCCAGGAAATAATCGTCAACCTTATGATCGGCCCTGAACCCTTCTGTGGACACAGCACTTCAGAGACTCTGTCTCTCTATATTGGCCACAATAATGGCTTTTACTACAAATCTTCCCCAAAATCAACATTCATCTCAGTAGCTTTGATCTTAGGCTACTTACATGGTACCTTACAGGTCACATTGTACGGAGGTTCCAATTAAATAAATTAGGCCTTTCCACCGAAGCAGAGTGCAGACCCTGTCTATATGATAAAACCATTTTACAAGAATCAAATACGCAGAAAATATCCTTAGCCTTATAACCTTACCATACTGGGACAGGGTACAAAAGATCTATCTCAGGCCCAGTACCCATTTTCCTTATGGGAAGCCCGCCATGTCCTCGACTCGTCCCTCGACTTTCATGCCTCGAGACTACTTTAACTTCGCTTTGACCACTTGCTTCTCTTGCGACCTCGGTCCAAACACTACGTCAAGCTTTTTATGGTTATGATTATTCCATAGAAGGTTAACTTTCTTAAAAATTGGACATAGCACACTAATGAAATTTTCTGTCTAGCGGAAGAAACACATGTATTTTGCCTGAGAGTAAAAGAGTCGGCTTGTATCGATGTAGCCAAGGATCACTTCCAACACAGTTTGCTTTTTATATAAATTTACGTTTTTTCATGACATTTTCATAAGTCTTTTTTAATGAGACAAAATAAGAAAATATTAATATGCATAATCCTTAATCACATAAGATGACCATAAAATGCATATTTAATTTTCTAATATTTAATTAAGCAATGAAATTTAGTACACATATAAAAAAACCTCACAAGTGCTTCCAATAATAATAAACATTTTTATACTATGTAAGTAATACACAGTAACACTAGCTTCTGTTCCTAAGCAAATAAATAAATTTTCTAAATAACTAAAGTACCTACTTTATCCGTCGTAATCGCATTGTAAATAACGTGCATTCAACGCAGCTGTTGGGCAATGGCAGCCTCATTAAATGCACGCAATATAAAATGTTATATAGCAGCAAAAATAACATAGCACAGCAGTAGTATAAATCTAACGCCTGATATATAGTATAGAGCGATATTATCATTTTGTCATTTTACTATAACTTACGATACGCGTATCCTTTGTGGCTGCTGTTGCCTGCAGTTGCCTGCTGCTTGCATGTTATTGCAATATTTTGCGTATCCTGCATTTATTCTTTTTTTTTTTGTCCGAAAAGTACAGCGTGCAGGTATAATGCATAATTTTTTTTTAATTTAATTTTGAACGGAACTAAACGCATAATTAATTTGTAGTTTGCATAAATTTAAAATTAAAATAACTTGCATAAATATCTACGCACAGATAATTTGTATCGATAAATTCATTTATTTATTTTTAGCTGTTAAAAAACAGCACCACTAAAAATATTAAATAAAATTCCATTACATCTACACTGATTTTGTTTGTGTGTGTTTTGCTGCTGATTTTAATTTGAAATGCTTGCGAAATATTATTAGCTGGTAACTCGAAATAAATGTGGCATGTGCATTGGGAGTGTAGTCTGAAAAGTAATGAAACACTTACTAAAAATTTTACAAATTAAATTTGTTCAGCCTTGTAAACTGTAGCTGCGTATTTCATTAAATTATGCAATGGAAATATATTCGCTTACTCTTCAATTCACTCTCGTTATTATATTAAATAGTTTTGTGTTATATTTATTTTCATTTCAAGCTACACATCAAATATTATATACGCTTTATAGGTAAAGTATTTTCATGTCACTGCTCACTCAGACAGATACACTCATACACCCACACAGGAAATGTTGCTAATTTATATGCAAAAAAGGATATGCGCGCCATTTTAAATTAATACATTCCTAGTATTATGTATAAATATCGTTTATTCTGTCTTTACACTTCAGTAAGTTTTCAATGAACACTTTGTAACTATTTTTTATAGCATTTACGCTTTACACCTTTATCGCACAAAAATAACAAAAAAACAACAACAACACAAAAAGTGTTACTAGACCAGACAGGTGTACAGATAAGTATGCAGACATTATAATATATGTAAACAAAGTCGATAAGTAAGTATATATATATATATATCTATATACTTTTTTCTAGCTTTACACATGTTTTGAATAATGATTTATTGATGTTTTGTATTCTATTGAAGACTCATCATGAGAGGTACTCATTCATTGCTCTGTATTATACATATTTACGGAAATTTTACATACAAAGCATGCAATTGATCTATAATAGAAGCAGGTTTCAACACATTAACGTTCGCAGATTTTTGATGAATGTTTTTAGAAATCATGCATTAGCTGACCAAACGTCTAGGAGAATGTCATGATGCAATTATACCCTCGTGACGTATTCCACCACTGTCTCTTTCTTATTTGGTAACAAATTTTGTTGAGTATGCATGTTATGTTAAATTTATATAATTTCACCTTACATGTATCAATTTTTCTTCTTCTTGGGTTTGACAAAATTTAAAAATATGATTTTTTTCTACAATTTCGTGATAAGTTTTTAATTCAAAAATAAATATTTTTTAAAAAGACTAAAGCAACAGAAGCTAAATAAAAGAAAACATTATTTTTTTTACTATCTCTTTCTCAAAACTTCTCGTACTCTTCTCTCCTGTCAAGCTGAAATCAAGTATAATTCACCACAAACTAAGATGTCAAATTTTTAGTACTTCATCTGTATAACTGCATCATGGGAGAATGTGTGTATTGTTTTTAAGCTGAAAGATCGAATAGAAAGTGTTGGAATTATTGCTCGACAAAGCTTTATGTAAGATCAATTATTAGCCGAATCACTCGAGAGAGAAAGAACCCAACCATTACCATCAACGGTGACTCAAATTTAAAAAAATGTACGGCACGTCGAAAGACCAGAAAACACATACATCCAACGTATTCTCTAGCGATTGCTTCATCTGATTACTACCTATTTCAATCGATAGAATTAGGGCATGTCCAAGCAGTGACTCACTCCATACAAGAATACCATAAAATGTGTCGATTCTTAAATGTGACCATTAGAGCCGATTTGGTTTTTTACCATGGAACCCATTAAATATAAACACCATCTCTAAAAAATACTGTTTTTAATTTTGTAATCATACAAAAAAGGGTAGTAAACTGGAGAGGTTTGAATCAGCGCTACACAGACACCAGCCTTTTTTTTGAAGAAAAATTTAGTTTTATGTATATTAATGTGTGTGACTTATAAATGTATACCCAAAATTACGCCCTTCTCGGCTCCTTTTCACAGCCCTTCTTTAAGTCTTGTCCATTTATATAGTACCTAACATTGATTCAATAAAAATCAAGAAATTATTTTGATGAAATATTTATTTTTAAATTTTTTCTTTTAGATTAAAAATTACATAAAAATATATCCGAAGCATTCGGATAAAACCACAATGGCTGAACTACAATTATTTCATGTTTTAAATTTAAATCGTTTTCTTTTAATTTTAATGTAAATTATTAATAGGAAAACGATTAATAAACTCATTTATATTCTCCGAACGACGTCCAATACGCATTGTACGCAAACGTCGCTGCTCAGCGATATCATCAAGTATTGAACACCATCTGCCGACAAGATTTGGTAATTGATGTACCCATACACTCCAAGCGCAAGTGGTAAAGCTGTAATCCCGTACTATGGATTCTTCAGTTTCAATGTGCTGTCGGCTGAGTTCTGTTTCTGGTTCAGGTGGTGTCAAATCCATGCTATCAAGACTTACGTCTTCATAAATCAAATCATTGTAATCATTGCGTACAGTGCTTGTGATTTGATTGGACATACCAAATGGTCGAATCAATTCACAAATATCCTCAGGCTCTGGACTCATTGGTGAATCATCGCTAAGATACTCGTATTCAAAATCCATTTTGTAATTTTAGAATAAAATAATTATGCAGCTAGTTGAGCTAAGTAAGTTTCAGTTTAAGCGTTAAAGATGCACTGTGAACGTTTTGAAATGAAGTAGACTATTTATACGCTTCAGCAGGTAAAGTGAAATTAAAGAAGATTCCTAAAAGTCATAAAATATGGCAACAGCTGCTACGATGCGAAATATTCGCGATAATTATTTTATTGCTTTACTGAAAAATCGATCATACAAAGAATAAATTCCGAGCAGGTAAAAATAAATTTTCTAATACCTTTTTGTACACATCACACACATTTGCTTTCTACCGGGCAATGATTAACTGATCCTTTTGACTTTAGCTTTGTAAATTTTGTAGCTCTTGATCTTTTATTACCTGCGTCCAGTGGTACCAAAACACATTGCACATTTGCACAACTGCATTATTTAACTCGTCCTTATCTTGCTCAAAACAGATTATTAAATCTAATTTTTATACCCTGTACTCAAAATTTTTTAAATCGATGTGCAAATGTATGTAACAGGCAGAAGGAGATATGGTAGACCCTATTTAGTACATAAATTCTTGATCAATATTAATAGGAGAGGTGATCTAGCATTTTCCGTCTGTCCGTCCTTCATGCTGTCTGCCGTAAGAATACGATTATATCGATAGAGTATTGGTGATAGGGTCACCATATTTAAAACTTAGACTCTCCTGAGCCGTCAAGTAGTCTGACCCCAAAACTTAAAGTTTTTGTATAAAAACTTCGTTGTTTTTTGTTTTATGAACTTCAAATTTAGTATAAATTTGTCTATGAAGATCGTACTTGTTTTTTAAAAACAAAATTTTTAAAAGAAATAAAAATAAAGCTAAGTTCAAATCAAACATTTTTCTGACTAAACCATTTTCAAGAACTTTAACAAAAGTTTATAAATAAAACCCTAATGGTATAATGCAATTGAAGTACTTAAATGATTTTTTAACTCTTTTTGAATTTTATTATTGTAGTAAAAATTCAAAGTTAAGAGCTAGTTTTAAAAAGTACTAAGAGTAAAATTAAAATAATATTACTCATACGCCCTGTCAATGCAACTCGACTCAACCAACTCAAAACTCTTTGATTATCCGCAACTGCGCATAAAGATTGCGCTCTCATTGTATGCGGATAAAATGAGGCACGTGTTTTTGTTTACTTTTTTTTTTGTTTTTTTTGTTTTGTGTTGCAGCATAAAGACGTCAGCGGCATGCTGCTGCATTATAACGCGCGGCTTGGATAAGCCAAATGCTATAGTAACCCAGTTTGTGTGCGTAGTTTTGCGCAGCATAAAAGACTTCAGTGGAGTTGTGCTGATGTAGATGGATGGATGGATGGCTGGATGGATGAATGTGAAGTATATAGTAACATAAAATGTTCTTATTGTTCACATTGTGGCTGTTCCATTGCAACTCAACATTTTACTACAACTGCATTTGGTGGCTTACGTTGCGGTGCGCTTGAAGTGTGCTCATCTTATGACTGTAAGTGAGATTTGCTTTCCTACTCATACTCATGCAACTGACGCAGAGTCCTTCGCTTTTGCACATTTGCGCTAAGTATACTTGAGTACTTTTGTAGGTGTTCTTCAGATTCAAATTCTTACAAGCTAAAAATGCTGAGTTAAAGCCGAGTCATAAAAAATACACACATACATATGCATTAATGTATGTAAAACAAAAGGCAACAAAAAATGGACTCAAGTGCATAATGAATAGCTAAAAAGTAATTTAAATATGCCGCTTTACGTTGTGACACTAACAGCTGCGACTGTCGTCTAACTTTACTATTCTCTGTCTCTCTCTTTCTTTCCCTTAATCGCATATCCTGCTCACTTAGTTATGAAATTGTTTCTAATTTAAAAGAAAAACCTTTTACTGAAAATGTATGCACCTTTTTTTGTCTGCTTCTTTTTCTTGAAAGTCTTGTCTTCTGTGGTTTGGTCAAACCGACGAAAACAGTAGCTACAGTTTCAGAAAGAGATAGAAATGGAGAGTTGGTGCTAAAAATAGTCTAAAACACACAGACAGGTAGCACAAGCATATGTGTTGCAGCGAAAAAATATTTTTATTGCTTTAGAAAACATCTGCCAACAAAATTTATTTGTAGCAAAATTGCAAATTTGCAAAAAAGATTTTAACAAAAATTATTACAACTTTGTAAACAGCGTGAAGCATGCACTAAAGTGCGTTGCAAAATTAACCCAACGAAATGTTAAAATTTTGCAAACTTAAAATGCATATAAAACAGTAGTAAACTCATTAACCTAATTTTAATATAATTTTTTTTAACTATACAAACCAGAAATTGTCGAAAAAGGAAGGAAGATGAGTCAAAGCAGTGGAATTCTTTGGCTTAAAGAGCACTAGAGGAGACCCTAAACCCTAGAAACGACTTTTTGAATTTTTCCTTATCATGTTTCTTTAAAACCGGAATAAAGTTATCGCGTTAAAACGACATGAGTCAATTTACGGTTTTAGTATCTTAAGAAAACCATTTATGTATTCAAGAGAAAAAAAGAATAAACGCTCTACTGTAATCTATTGGGCTGAAGGGTCCCTAATTGTCGTGTTCCCAATTTTATTTTCTTTTGAGTTTTACTTTTCTATGAAATCACGTGATTTAATTTCGAGGAGCTTTGAAATTCGCACTTTTTACTATCGATATAATTAGTTATCGGTTTTATCAGTATACTGTTTTTGGTATACATCAAAAAAACAGAGAACTCAAATGTCATTTATTTTTTAAATTGAGTCTTTTTTTTTTAAGCAAAATAGAAAAAATTTTTTAAAATAGTTCAGGGTCAATGGTCCGATACATTCAAAGCTTAGACACTTTATTGGCGTTCGAAAAAAAAAAGGATTTATGTTATCAAATCTTAAGGTTAAAGATAATAAAACATTAACTTAAAAAAAACATAAATGGAAATTGAGTTTGTCTGGGGACCTTTGCTGTAGATGACCGATCAAAACGACGAGTATCAAAAGGGTATCTGTGGGCATATATGTGATCAGTGTATCTGTTTATCGTTAATCGAAAAGACCAAGTAATTTATCGATCAACTGCAAACGATTTAAAAACGAATAAATTTTGCTTTTTGCGAATTTCGAAGCACAACAAATTTACAAATGTGAAAAGTAAATAACAAAAAGTTACTGATGCCGAAAATATAAGCACGACTGTATATTCAGAAATAGAACGTTTGTTAATTTACCAATAGGCCCTCGTAGTATATAAATCATATAAAAATAGAGCTGTCACATCGATTAAAAATTGTAATAGAAAATAAATTATATTATTTCTTTACTTCTACAAAAATATGCCTATGCCTACTACAACACATCTCACACTAAAGGTACTATTAAATTGAAAGAAAAAAGAAATATTTCTAAAATTTATTAACTCACTTTTGTAGCAAAGTGTATCAAACTTACAAACACACTTATACACGCTCTCAAAAGACACTCAGAAAAGGGCCAGTATGTTTGACCTAAAATCCTTTCGGGTTACATTTGGGACTCACTTATAATATAAGTTTATGTTTATACTAACAAAATGTAAAACACACTCGCAGAAAGGAAGACAGACAGACATACGAACAGAAAACAACCTTTGCTGATCACAAATACAAATATGCATGTATGTACATACAAATATTTCAAATACACACACACAAACCAATATTAGACAAATACACATAGCAACATGCCGCAAATTCACAAATGTAGTAAACTTCTAAAAGCATGTTGCATGCCATATGTAATGGCAGCTGCAACTGCAAATGTGTAACTGCAACAGGAGCCATTATAGCGTTGGGATTGATATGAGATACATTTTCATTGTTCGTATTTTTTGGTTTACTATATTTTTGTTTTTTTCGCTTTTTAGAATTATTGCAACATGTAGCATGAGTTTGGGTGTGCTTGTTGTTTTTTTTTGTGCGTTATACTTTTAGTAAATTACATAACAAACTTAAAACGATTTCGACGTATTTAACCTAATTTTGTTTATACAAATTTTCGCAATAAGCAATTTACTTTGGCAGCTACTTCAAATGAATGAAGTTGTTTACAAATTTTTTAAAATTAGCATTTTCTTTTTGAAAAGAGTTTTTTTAAGTATGCTTTAGAAATGATATTGAAATGCAAATGACTTTTATTTTTTTTTTTTTTTTAAATATTCGATTTTAAATCGCTTAATATTAGACAAGTGAAAAGCAGAACACAGCCAAAGAAAGCATACATCTTAGACTTCATAAAAATACACATATATTGTACATTCCAAATCACGAAAACAAGGGGCCACAAAGGAACACCCTCCCTCTGTCTGACTGTCCGCTTTATTTAAAATTTGATCGATTTTAAATTGCTTAAAATTAGACAAGTGAAAAGCAGAACACAGCCAAAGAAAGCATACATCCTAGATTTCATAAAATACACATATACATCCCAAGCCACAAAGGCAAGAGGCATTGATGTAGCACTGTCCGTCTGTCTGACTGTTCGTATTAAAATGAATTTTAAAACCCAATTTGTATTTATTTTATTTGTGCACTTCATAAATGCAAAAACCAAATTTAATTTTAAAACAGTTGTAAAAATATTTAAAACTTTTCTAATTTGAATTGTGACAAATTTTCAACACAAATTTCAAATGCAATTTCTAAAAACTAAAACGTTGCATTTTCCAAAGTTCAGCACTCTCACTCTTGTTTTTTTTTTTTTCGTAGCCCAATGTTTTCTTTTTCAGTCTCGGTTTCTAATTAATGCACTGCTTCTGACATTTTGACATTTAGCAAAGTTTTTGCTAACCGAAAACCGCAAAGATATGCGACACTTGCATTTCGTTTTTGTCGTCTGGTCTGAATCTGACAAGCACGTTTTTCAACTGTCTGGTCTGCCCCTGCAACCCTGTTGCAACGTATCCGTTATTCACAATTTTTACTGGAAACTAATGAAGTAAACGCGTAACGTTTATCATACTGAATAGCTTACCTAACAGCTGCTAACAATTTAACCAGAAAATTTTATGTGAAAATTTGCTTTGTTTCTTTTCATAAATAATGCGATTATAATTAATTAAAAAATATTATTATCAAGCAAAAAAGTTATTAGAAGAACTAGTATAAACTCGTAATTTTTTTGTTATAGTAAAAGTTTAAATTTGTTGTTGACTAAAGACTAAAGCCAAAAACAACAACAACATCAACTTATGGCACGTTTTGGTGGTGACTATATTCTGCTGACAAAGTTTAATGATGCATGATCCATGTACATGTTGTCGTCAACCTTAATGTACATCACAAGTGAAAGCCTTGGGCAAGTGCTTCCTGTTTCCTGTTTTGTAAACTGCATTTTGCTTTTAGTGAAATTTAGTGCAGAGGTGCAGCAGTCGCCTGCTAATCATAAAATACAAAATATGTACATATAGTTAGGTTGTCATTATTAACCCAGATTTATGAAATTTGTATAGCATTTTAGAAGATTGGCCTGAATTCCATTTAGTAAATTTATTGATGAATTTTGCTTTACTAAAAGTAAAGTGCTACTAGTTACTAGTTTTATTAAAAATATCTATAAATATAGTCAACAACACTGACTCTAAAGCACTCTGGGGTAACTTTTAGCCTCACTATTAAAGTCGTCAGATCAAATACTTTCTGCCATAAGCACTCTCGCAAAGTTTGTAACTCTTTAAAACACATATTGTTAGTTTGACGGTTAATATTGCTAAAATTGTATTTTTGTCTGTTTACTTGTTTAGCATTTGAGTGCATAATATCGAATACAAAATTTAAAAAAAAAAAAAAAAATAAGAAAAAAAAGTGCAAAAAAGCGATTGCAACAACAACTAAAACAAAAAAAAACAATTAGTTTATGTGTAAGTTGTTTTTGCAATCGTTTGTATTTATTCTTTTATGCACTCATGCTACACATCGTGAACATCACAATTATATTATCTCACCCGTCCGGGGAGTACAAAAAGAAAAGCATCTACAATTTATTTATTAATTTTTTTGTACAAAGAAAAGTTTGTTCGAACTTGGCCCATCTCAAACTTTTTCATTCTTGACACGTCGTCGCCTATTTTTGAGCTCTTATCAAATTAGGTGGTATCCAACGCGAAAAATATGTTAGACGGTTAAATGTTTTTATAGTATAAAGTATAGACTAATCCATAGTCCAGTGTAAAAATATATGATAATGCGACTCTGAAACTACATACACATATATGAAACGTGAAAAATGGCTTACCAACACGTTCGGTTTCATACAAATTACACAACGTATGAAACTATTTTGAGAGCGCATACATGATGTAGCGCCACCTTATCGTATAACAACATGGCTGGTTCTGTGAATACCCAAGCTTGGCATAATCCTAGATTATGCCACATGATGATTTTATAATATCAACCTTTGTATAGCATTAATATTTTCTAAGAAAAAAAACTACATAGAAGCATTTCAAACTATCGCGGTCCGAACACAACCAATTTAGAACTGAAGATTTGGCTTGATACAAAAAACTTTTGTACCATAGTTGAAGTCATTAGCCCTATAAATAACTGTTTATACCCTGTACCCAGAGGGCAAAAGGGTATATTAAGATTGTGCGAATGTATGTAGCAGGTAGAAGGGAGCATGATAGACCCTATAAAGTATATATATTCTTGATCAGCGTTGAAAGGCGAGTTGATATAGCTATGTCTGTCTGTCCGTCTGTCATGCTGTCTGCCGTATGAGAGAGATTATCTCGGAGATTATAAGAGATAGGGCCATATTTTGAAACTGAGACTCTCCTAAGCCGTCAAGTGTTCACTTGTAATGGGATTTTCTCTAGCCCCATTTTTAGGGGTAGCCCCCCATACAAATCTACCCTAAAATTTTCGGTTTTTGCTTAAAAACTTTTTTGTTTCTTATTCTAAGAACTTCAAATGCCCATAAAATTCCCAATATAATTTAAGAAGTAGCCCCCATACAAATTCACCCATTCTTTTGAATTTTTGTATGTTAATTCAATACTTTAGTATGGTACTAAGACAAGACTAAACTAAAGGAACATCAATATTGGGTAAAGGGTATCTTGCATGTTTGTATGAGGGACTGTACCTAAAAGTAGGACCTATAAAATATTAAGTTAAATATTTGATTAAATATATTGGGCTGAAATTTTTGCGGAAGGAGGGACAGATGGACATAGCTAAATCGAATACATATTCTTTATAGGGTCCACGATGGCTTCCGACAAACTGAATTCACCTGTTTCACAACATGTGTGACTGTTATAAAAAATATACTCAATCGCTTATGATGCTTGAAAGAAACTTTAGTAAGTGCGCTATTTGAAGTGATTGGCTGAATAATTAAGAACTATGTATATATATTTCGAGTCACCAAAGCATTATTGTCTACTGTAACAATATTCATGATTAGTTTACTTAATTACTATTAAACTACTGAATGTGACACACTAATTTCATATTTCATTTATTTTACTTTATATAGATTAAAATGTAAGTTTGTACTTCAATCACAATAAATGAAAATGATTGACACTTTCTATAGACCACAAAATTCAATTTTATAATGAATGCAAAATGACAGCAACAAGATATTTCGATTAATTATAAATTAGCGCAATAGAAATGACTGCAACAATTAATTTTATTGTGAAATATGAAACGCACTCAAAACCGAGAACTAAAACAATACAATTTAACACTTCAATTATTTACTTGAGTTGTCTTGTAAACAGCAACAATAACAACAACAATAAAAACAAAGATGCATATTTTGCTTAAGTTTATTTAAATCGACCGCATAAAAAAATTAAGACGTTGAAAATGGCTAAAATGCCGCAGGATACGCAATACAATCAACTTGAATATTTATGCAAATAAACATTTAAACAAGGCAAAAGTCCTTTGCGCTATGTGCTGGAGATATTAGTTGCCACCACTATAAAATTTAAATTTAAATTTGTTCCAAATTTTACGCTTTATGTCTAGAAAATTCAGACTAGTTAATTTTTCTTTTGTATTTAGAAACTTAAAAGCATATTTTAATTAGATTCAATCTAGACAAAATTTTGCTTTCTTTTTTAAATTTTATTTACATTTTTTTTATTTTAATTTAAATTGCTAAATTTTTGGCGTTGCAAATAACCTTGTTGGAAGCTTTAACATTCGAAACAGACTAATTAAAACGCTCAATTCATTCATTCATTCTTTCATCGTGGATTCATTTATTTTTCATTCATTCAATCATTCCTTCAGTCAGTCAGTCATTTTGATGTTCTACTCGTTACGCTCGAGCATTGCTTGCCCAACTTTAGAAATGCTATAGTAAAGACGCTCGCCTATTCAGAATTTTTATTTTCTGTTGCTCACTTTAAATAAATTTACAGGAGCAAACATTGTCGAACTTTTTAAGACTGTAGAAATTTTTATTTTTAATTGCTTTAAAAAAAATTGGTTTTCAATTAATTCAACTTTTATTTAAGTTTATTTCTCGAGAATAATTTTTGTCTAAATTATTTATTCATAATTTTTTTTTTCTTATCCATAAAGTTTTGTGATTATGTCATTTAGCCGAAACAGCTTATGGAAAAGTTTATTTTGAATTTTTTTTTATTAGTAATTTTTTTTTAGTCTTCAGCTCTACAATTGCCCAAAAATTACAAAATAAAAAGTAATTTTTGCAAGTTTCACGTGTTGGGAGATATCCATGTCCAGATTCATGTTCAGCACAAAGAATCTTTATGAAAACATTAGCGTTAGTGTTTTTTGAAGGAGTAGTAAAGTGAAAAAACATACGTTTAATGTATCACACTAAAAGGAGCAAGGAATAGCTTAAACTACAATGGAACTGAAGGCTAACTTTTCTCTCAAAAAACTCGAAATATGAGTTCGGTTTGTGTGGAGGCTATGTGCCACAGTGATTCAATGACCACAATAATGGGTCCTTTTCTGAACGTAGGTTGCTATAAGAAGTGTTTTTACATATACATATGAAACAAATCGCTTCATAAATATACCATGTTTTTATACTAACACCACAATATGTTGAGGTTTGTATGAAAACACATGAAAAAGCACTAAAAAATACCTGTTTTTTATTGCAGCGAGGTCAAAATATGTATATTGCGGCTAGTCTAAATACATACAACCGCATCTAGCCAGTATGTCTGCTTGCTCGTTTCCCGGAAAATCGCTATGGCCAGGGACCCATGAGAGGCAAAGTGTGCTTTGGAAGTACATACCTCTTTCCAAATCTGTAAAAAAAAATCATACTCCAACATATTTTCGTTTTAATACAAGCGCCTTATTATGCTTAAAAAAATAAATATAACAAAGGATTCAGTGCACAACCACTGTGGTTGGCTAAAGAACTCAACTAAGCGGTTAAATACTTTTAAGATGAAATTATATTTTTATTTTAGTGCCACTTCAGCCTTGACCATGCCATGCCAACAACATTATTTTCCACGTTAGCAAATTGCACTTAAAAGAAGCGATGCGTAAGAAAAGCTTTTGAGAATTTAATAGAAGCTAAAAATATTTTCCGCAGAAATGATTAAAAAAACGTGTTTTTTTTAATTGCAAAATAATTAAAACCAACAAAAAGAGAAATTTTAGAGCATTATGTGTCGCAAAACAATTGCATTATAATAACAACAACAACAAACTTTTGTTTAAATGAATTTCCGTTTAAATATTTATAAAATTGCACGCACACACACACGTGACGCCATTTTACTATTTATGCTGGCATTTGCACTTTCCAATGTCAGTTAAAGTAGTTATTTTGCCATACAAGCTGCATACACACATACACACATACACGTACAGTGTGGGTGCATTAAAAAAACATTTTCATTTGCAGTAGCACATATGCGTAGCTAATGGTGCATGAAAATTACAGACATGCTCATGCATGATGCTCTTCTTCTGTGTGTGTGTGTGTGTTTATATGTTGCAATAATAGCGATATCTTTCATATACATATACAAAGAAGTAACGTTCGTCCCTTAGATGCGTTTCGAAGTAAAATCACTCTCGCACACAATTTAAGCGTCATGAAGCGTACTTATCACAGCTTTCAATGTTAGCAAAAAAATAGTACGATGCATGCATGTATTTTGCAGTAGCTTTAGCTATAACAACCATTTTGGCTTGAGCATATTACATTCTAAAGACGAAATTGCTGTGGTAACCCTAAAAGCAAAATAAAAAAATAAAAGAATGGTATATATAAACTCATACTTACTATTACATGCACATAGATACACACATAGATACTCGCTGCAGAAAAAAAAAACAAGGAGGATACTAATATGTGTAAGTCGCATGCATTTCTGCTACTTATTAAAACATGTAAGCACTCGAGCGCGCATGCCACTGTACTCGTACAATGCACTTCAAATAGTAGCATTACATATGTATGTATCTATGTGTACGTGTAGCTACTCGTATCTATAATTCTATCTTTTACTGCAATTGTTGTTTCACTGCCCGCGCACGCTTCAATTTAATACTACTTGGTTATTATTTTAACAATGACATGAACTACTCTTATTTACTTGGATTTTTCTTGAAATTTACTTTTCGTTATTTGTGTTTAGAATTACAAACTCACTCACTACCAATGTGCTTCTTCTACATATAAATCTGTTTGCTTGTCTTATTTTTTTTTGTTGGCCATACTCGCATGTCACAGTAAACGAAGTTGAAGTAGCTGAGCTTTGCACGTGAGTGTATTTACGTAACAATTTCATTTATTTCTAAGAATTTACTTAATTTTTAAACAAGATGTTTGCAATTTTATAAGCAAATGTTTTTGTATTTATTAAAATGTTTAAATTGAATGAAGTTTCGTTGCAATTGAATTGGGTAAAAGGTTTTAAATTACTGGATTAAAATATTCAAATATGCATGCTCAACGTTTAGAACTTAAGTTTCCAAATAAATTGAGCATCGACTCAATATTTCCAACTTCGCCAATTCTTGGAGAAAACTAAGGAAAAACAAATCGACACACACCACCTATTTGGCGACTACAAAGCTGGGTACCCCAACAAAGATTGTTTATCTTTTGTATGATGATGCTAACAAATAACCAACGCATTGTCTGGGTAGGTTTTTTCCAAACCTTGGCTGATTTTATAAAGCTTAGTAAATCGAGATTCATTATTTTTCAAACAGATGCCTTTAGTAATCTGTATCTTGCGTTGTACAAGTCCGATATATTTTAAGAAAGATACCGTAAAAAAGATCAAATTTCATATTTAAAAAAAATGGGACAGTTTTGTGACTGGAAGACTCAGCTTTGGTTGAGCGCGGCTCAAAAATAGACAGCAGCAAAGAGAAAATATGCTAAAATTTATTAAAAAAAAAACTTTTTGGAAATATTTGAATGAGACAGGATAGAAAAAGAAGCTGGATGAAGGTATCGGTTGACGCAAATCGCTAATGGACCGAATTTCCATTAACAAATCGCCACAAAATCGTTCCATTTCAAAAGTGTATGTCGACTGATGTCAAAAGTTAATCACAATGTCAAATAGATTGGGCTTCAATTATTCTCCTCAAATCTTCCAAGTGATCCGTTAGTCCTAACTGGCAAAACGTTTCAACCTGCAATCCTATCCCTTTAACACATATGTACGATATTTTCCATAGTTATTTTCCTAAATAATTAAATAAAATGCTTAGGGTTGTCAAAAAATTATGGTTAACGCTACTAGATGAAAATCTCTAAAAATATATTTGAATTGGATAAATAATAAGCTTTCTTAATGTCAAACAATGAATTTGTTTTATTATAAATTTGTACAAAATTAATCAAATTAAATTTGATTTTCATTATTAAATGTTTGTTTTTAATATTGTCAGAGTTAATTAAACAACAATAATTTAATTCATTTTCATTTAGTTTTGCCTATATATACAATATATTAAGTTTTACCATTGATTCGATAATTTTTCGTATAAACAAGTTCATGGCAATTATTTGTCGTACGTGAGTAAATAATTGAAATGCTTAGATTGAGTACAAATGAAAATCAAGTGTTGCCACGTGCGAATATGTACTCAAATACAAACGAATATATATTCTATAGTATCTGTATCTGTCTATTTTTGTATAGGTAAAGAGCAAATTAAATGCTAAAATCCTTTCATTTCATTTTCACGTAATGCATTGCGTAGCGTTGTGCTTTAATTTTGTTAATTTTATTAAATGCGTAGAAAGCCCAAAACTAAATATATACAATTTAACGAAAGGACATTGCATACAATATAGTCGTTGTCTACTTGCTGAATAAATGATACAAAAGGAGCTTATTTGCACACCTAATCAACAGCTAAACTTCCACTGGGCGTAGAAAGGTTTACTATATTTATGATGTGATGACTTTGGTTTTCAAGTCACGTTACATTTGGCGTTTTTAACATTAGATGTAAGCGGTTGTCTGTGATTTAATTTCTGAATTAGAAGATTAAAGATTAAAGTCAAGTGTTCTTAAAATTTCAAAATAGATTTTGTTTGAAAAAGTAGAAAATTTAAAATATTTTAAATTGTAAAAATGAAAATGAAAAAAAAAAAAAAAAATAAATAAATAAATAAAATTTTTTCAAATAAAATAAAAGTCAAAAAAATTAGTACTTCAGGGTTTTTTTTTTTCAACAACGTCGTCTTCGTTAGCTTTAGCACCGATGTAAAGTTTTGTGGCGCTAATTGGGTTGTAATTAAGTTTTCAGCATGTGCGAGCAACGCTTCAAGAGTTGACTCGACTCAAAACTCGAAAGCAAAAGTTGTCGATTAAAGTGAAAAGTTTTATGATGCATTTGCATAACAAAGCGTAAAAAAGTGTTTTATTTTTTTTTTTTATTTCTTATATTTTTTTTTACTTAAAATTAGTAAAAATATATTTATACTTCGTTCGCTGAGTTTGTTCTCTTGATTTTTATTTACATCAAAAGTCAATTAGGCTTATTTTTAATTCAATTATCACTAAAATTTTGTGATTTGCATTTCAAATCCGACATTCGCCAAACTCAATTTTCTTTCGTTTTTTTAATCGGTTGCAATTGATCCGAACGGTTCGATAACCGATATACATATACAACGATAGGATTTTGACAGCTGATAGCGGCCATCTTGGATTCAGAAATCGGACATATGTTGATTTTTGTGTTCAGTAATTTTCCATTTAATCTTAAAATTAAAAACCTCTTAACATTTAAAATTTTTTAAAAAAAAAAAAAAAATTTTTTTTTGGGGGGTGTGTGTTTTTTTGTAAAAATTTTTTTAAAAAAAAAAATTTTTTTTGTTAATTAAAAAATCAAAAATTTTTTTTAAAAAAAATAAAAAAAAAAATTTTTTTTTTTTTTTGGAATGGTGGCATCATCGAGCCGTACTTTTTCAAAATGATGACGGGCGCATACAGCCAACGTTACGGTGGATTTATTGCGTGACAAGTTCGAAACATCGCAAAATGGCCCTAATAACTGGCTACCAAAATCGTGTGACTTAACACCATTGGACCATTTTCGTTAGGAACTAATGTTAAGTCTAAATAGGATTGAGACCAACATTGTACGGGCGTTTCGGCTGCTCCTTCAGCTCTTTTCTGTTTGGCATCTGCTTTTTTTTTTGTGAAATTGCGTTTCTTTTCGTTGTCATTTTTGTACTTTTTGTTTATGGGGCTTTGTTGGGGCTACTAAAATACATACTAAAAGAAACTGATATGGAAACATACAGAATAGTACTAAAAAATACATGTTTTTTGTTTTTTGTACATTGGGGCTAGAAAAACCGACAAAAAAAGCAAATCATTTTTGTATAAGAAAATTATAAAATCGAAATAAATGAACCGAATGTGCCTAATACATTGTTTTAGTGGAATTTTTATTTACTTGCATTGTTACCTTTCAAATGAAACCGGTTTGGGACTCATTGGTTGGATGGTTTCAACGTCCATAGCGGACATAGAATCACTTTTACTTTTCATTTCACTGACTGTCGAACTCTGCCCATTTGAAATCGGAAAAATTTTACGATTGTCGGTGCCCAAAATTTTAAGATTTGCGATAAAAAGCTGCCAACCCTAAAAAAACATGCCACTTTGCTGAGAGAACCATGCCATTTTTAAAAATAAAATCACAATATAGAGACAGCCCTCGTAGCAGCAAGCATTGAATTATGATAGCTTGTGCGCTATGACATTCCAGGCATGCCGGCAGACGTTTGTGCATTCCTATAAATTAGTTTGCTGCTTGATTGAAGTTTTTTATTGCTGAAACTGAAAACAAAACAAAAGCAAACCAAAAAAAAACACAACTCTAAAAAAATAAAAGTGAAAAACAAAAATGTTACTAACGACTTCACTAAACTATGTCAAACTGTGACTACTGCAAACCAATTGACAAAGACCACGTACAGACGACAAAACCAAATCGATGCAATTTGGGTTAAATCAACAACAGAAAACAAAATCTTGTTTCGTGAAAACGTTTTTTCGCTGTGGTTTTCAGTTAGAAAAGAAAAAACGAAGATGTGTGAAAAATATTTGCAGACATTTTGTCTATCAGGATACAAAAAGGATTCAAACAGTTCAAACTAAAATTTATTCCGTGCAACTTGTCGAAGCTGATATGCAAAACTTAACTATTCTTAGATTTAGATACTTCACATCTTACTAGCTTAGGAAAAATTTACAAATTCTGAATTTTTATATTTGCCAAAACGTTTTTCACAACGAAAGCTTTTACATGATTGGATTAGCCAAGAAAAATTTCAAATTCTCAAATTGCAACTAAAACTGAAACGTATCTTTGAGCGAAATATCTTTTAAGTGATTAAATATTCTTACGTTAAAATAAATTTTCTTCTTAGATTTTTTGAAAAACAGGAAAAAAGTTGAAGCAAATACATTTTTCACATTGCGAATTGCAAACGCTTTTTTTTTTTTTGCCCATTTGACTAGGAAATCCTTTAATCGCTTTAAGTTACTTTAGCTGTTCCACTTTAGTTGCAGTCAAATTTAACTCTCTCCATTTCTAAAAAAAAAAGGATAAAAAAGTATCAAAATAGAAACGTAAGAAAAGTGTGGAAAAAAAGTGAAAACATTTGCATGCAACTACGATAATAGTCAGAAGCATCAAGTTCGCTGTCAAAGTTGTAATGTGAGTAAGTTATATGTGCAGGCTACGTGATATGGGGGCGTGTCAAAGCACAAAAAAAGGTGCTAAGGGCAGCTTTCATTAAGCATTCTGTGATTTTTTTTATTTCTCTTTATATAACATAAGTCTGGCTTTATATATACCTCATTTTTTCTCCCCTTATTCTCTTAGTCTAGTTACCGCAAATGTTGACAGAGAATACTCAAAAGGAAAACCCCATAAAGTTTGTACTTTGAAGAGTTGACTAAGCTTATTTTAATTAATAAATGCTTTTGATAATTTTTTTTAATGTGAAAAATTTATAAAGTTTACTTTTATAGTTTGAACTCTATTTTCTGTTTTCAAACTGAAAAATTTTTGACATGGTTGAAACATGTACTACGCTGTTTATAGGTATGGAAACGCACAGTGACAACCTAAAAAACCCTCTTGTCACATTGAAGTTTCACAAAAAAAAAGTATACATTTTTATAATTTATAAACTTAACTTTTAAATAATTTCAATAAGATATTCGCAAAAATAGAACGAAACAAGAAATAAGGCTGAAATCGAGTATGCTCGATTAAAAGTTACCCTCTATTAAAAAAAAAGTGGGGTACATTTGCATGGGGGCTACAGATAAAACTTTTTAGAACTCTTTATTTATAACAAACCGTTCTGGAAAGCTAGCTCATGTATTACAATCATGAATTAAAATTATTGACAAATTATATTCATACTTCAGTGCAATGCATAAGTTGTTGTTGTAGAAGCAGCTGTAATTATGCTTCAGGATTTTTGGGAACAGTAAAAATACCAAGCTTTGGAATTTATGAGTCCTAAGCTAGGATTCTTGCTCCCTTTGTTAATAATTAAATATATTAATATTAAAAATAAATATTTTTATAAGTAATTATTATAAGTAAATATTATTATATTAAGGATTTAATGAATTTAAGGAGTAAAGAGTAAAGCACATCGCAACAGACAGACGGATACACCATAGTATCTACGACGCCTCCTTTAAACCGCTGCAAACTTTCCGACAAATTGATAATATCCGTGCAAACTTTTTATGTTTCAAGTGTAACAAAAAAAATAAGTATATGTCTGCAAATAAGTGGAGTCAATCATTCTGTCTGTCTGTCTAGTATATTTATGTTACATCCGTACGCTTTGAAGTATGCAAAGTGGGCGTAAGGCGTGGTATAGTAACGGCTCTTATATACTGCCTCGAGCGTCAATTGCAGTTGAATAAATAAATATTTTAATATACACATTCAAATAAAGTATTATGCAGTTGCATATATTTAATCATATATGTAGGCACATACATATATACATACATACATACATACATACATACATACATACAAATTTTATGTATTTACTTTGTCAGGCTTGCCTCCATTTTTAACTTCAACGATATTTTTGTATAGTTTTGGATCTTCTTTTTATGTAAACGTCGACATGAACCGTACACTTTTTTATTATTTTTTATTTTTATTTGTCATTCTGAGTGTCAGACTTTCAACAGCTGCAGAAAAGAAAATAAAAATAACAACAAAACAAGAAAAACGTTATCTTCGGTAGAACCGAAGCTCAAATACACGCCATATATTGGTTTAGTTTATTTTTCATCAGTGGACTTTAAGTTAAATTTGGAGAAGTGTTGGCTTGGAGTCAATAATGGGGTAAAAATTTTAGCCGAAGGACAGAATAATAAACAGTATCTTGAAAAAAAAAAAATTAGAAAATGGGTGGTGACTATGTTTGGGGACTATATGGTATAGTATATCCTTATATTTACATTAGAGAAAAGATAGAATGATATAAGATATGTTTTTATCCAATTTGAAAGGAATACATTCATAAATAGTTACTATTTTCACACAAAAATTAGAAAATGGGCGGAAAGTTCATAAGGGGCCCATGCTTAGAAATGGGAGTGGCACCTTACTTTTCACATTGGAAGACATTACAGGTATTTTTACCTAATTTGAAGTGAAAACATTCATGAATAATAGCTATTTTCATAACAAAAATCAAAAAAGCGGTAAGTTTGTATACCTAAAAATGGGCGTGGCACTTTCATTTTCATACTTGATTTAATCGTTAGAGAGAAAAGCTTAAGTTCTGAATTTCAGCTTCATATCTTTTAAACTGATCGAATAAACTGCGAAGTAACAAACATACGGACAGACATACAGACGAACGGACAGACAGACAGACAGACGGACATGGCTAGATCGATTCGTCTCGTCGAGTTGATCAAGAGTATTTATATATGTACATTATGGGGTCTACGATGTCTCCTTCAATGCGTTGCAAACTTTTTAGACAACCTGATTTTATCCTTCGCACTATATGTGGCGAGTATAAAAAATAAAAACATGGGCAAAAGGGTTGAGCAATTTACAAGATACTCTACATATATTCTGTTTAAAGGTCTTTATGCATGTACAGTTAACATATATTGTAAACTAGAGTAAGTGGAAACATCAAAGAATATATTTTGATCCAAAATTCTTATTATTGCATCGCTTTCAGTTTTCACTCCGACGTTAGACTTAGGTTTTCTCCCTCTTTATTAGAGATCGTCGCATTCTACTTTTAGCTAAGATACGAAGTTAGCTGTACATGTTTCTAGAATCGACAAAATTATGATTCACCAGATAAGTGAGCTGTAGAAAGAGATGACTGGTGCCACAAAAATATCTAAAAAGATCTTATTAGTCTTAAAATATTTTTCGTTTTTTCGGATTTTTGAAAAGCTAAAGAACAAGAGCTAACAAAAAACCAACAGTAGCAATTATATGTATCTGAATGTAGTGTATTATTTTATAATAACAAAAAAAGCGAACATAGTACGAAAACATCATTTGCATATGCTGCATATTTAAACAATTGCAAATGTTTCCATTTTTCAAATTGCAAAATGTAATAATAAAAACACATAAACAATTTTATACACAAACGCAACGCTTAACTTTTGCCTTAAACAATTTACGACTGAAAAAAATTTTAAAGTTTTATTTTTCTATTTTAATAAATTGTTGTAATTTTAATTAAAACTCTCTTTAATTATAGTAATACCATTTATAATTTATATGAAACAACGCCAAGAACTTTTGACAGTTGTACAATAATTATTATTGTCCATTACAAGACAGAACATAATTTTATGTAGACTCACTCAAGTGAAGGTCAGTTTGGGTCAAGGTTGACATTGGAATGCATGCAAGTAAATTGCATAAATATGTCATCTCATGCCTTATGCTGCTTCATATTGTTATATGCAATTACATGTATGTACATATAAGCTAAATGAATTTGTATTTGTGTTTTTGAATTGGGTTAATTAGAAAGTTTTTTAAGTGGTATATTACAGCTTTAAAGTATTTTTTTTTTTAGCTGGTAACTCTTTTCGATGTTTAGATACTTTTAGTAATCGTGTAATCGTGTTGTTCCCCAACCGTTATTTGCGAGAAAGTTGCTTTGGTGCGGATTGAGCAGCAGAAACATTGTTCGGATAATGCCATATTACTTGGACGGTAATGCCATATTACTTGAACGGTAATGCTGCTGCGTTGGTTGCCTCAGATTAGTATTATCAACCAATATTTTGCTATTTTCCATTTCGCTTCTATTGAAATCTTCACGTGAAGTATTACTTATTGCAGGATATATTGCAAAATGTGTACGTTTTTGAAACGATTGCATTGATAAACTATTTTTATACATACTACTAAATTCTTTACTCATCTGATGCAATTGAACGCATGTAATTGACTCATCTACAAGGTTAAACCATTGCTTATTATCGACAGAAGTTGTTATACCACAGTTTAACCATTTACATGCCTGATATATACAAAAGCATGCCACAACTTTTGGGGCATACTTTAGGCACATGGATGTCAGTAGTAGCGTATTTGTAGCGAGAAAATACGCTAATTCAGCAAGTTCCTTGGGTGCATTCAGCAAGCTGGAAATTTTTATGATATACATATATGGATGCACAATGGTTAGATTAAAACCAAGTGTCTGTATGAGCATAGATTCATTAAATAGAAGTTCATTCTGAAGTTCTGCATATTTAGTTCCTTCTAGTGATGGACGTCCATTATTGGCCGCTTGTATTACATATTTAATTGATCGAGGACATTCCTCCGATTTGCATGCTAGAAAAAAGCTGCTGTTGCCATTTTATGCCAATGAAAAATTGTTAAAGGATGATAAGCATAAAAACGATGCATGAAGACAATCGCTGTGCTGATGCACAATGTGGTTACTTGCAGATATTGTCCAATTTCTTGTATTAGGAAGGCCGCTTTTTGCTTATAAATAATCTCATGTTCATTTGAAATTCCTCGACGAAAGCTTGGTGAGTTTTTCAATTGTTCAGTGGTACAGAAGAATCTGTTAAGTTGGAAATTGTGGCTACTAGACACGCTTTTTTTGTTACTGCAACTATTCTCTTCATTGCTGCAACTTAATTCGGTGTTGCGGCATTCGTTCATTTTATTGCTGCAATTAGTCTCATTGTAAATTCTCTCGCTGTTGTACTCGCTACTAGTCACGTTGTTCTCGTTATTAGTCACGTTGCTGTTCTTGGCGACTTTTTCATTGGCGCAGCTTATACCATGTTTTTTATATATTTCCGCTGCAAATTAGTCAAAACATAGATATTTGCATAATTGTTTACTTTTTAAATTAAGGCGCATAACTTACATCTTCCTTTACCTTTCGCAACGTGTCTTTTTCTGCGACCTTGTTTTCCCATCTTTGCAATGCACAGAATTTTGGGCGAATAGTTTATTCAAATCAACGAATTAAAAGCTATTTTATTTATTCACCTTATTTATGTATATCTTAACTCACTTTATTTGTTCTAATATTAACTGTGAATTAATAATTTTCGGTGCGTTTAGCGCAATTATTTTACTTAACGCTGTCAAGTCTGTGACTTGTTTGCAGTTGTGGATTTTTTAGTATATTTTTGCCAACTTTTTTTATGTTGCACCACAGTTTTAAAAATATAAGTGGCGCGCGATTCCATATTTAAAATCCAACATGCCATGTGTGTAAGAGTGTATAAGTGTTAAAAAAAGTTATTAATTTTGAATGTTGCCGTTAGGTCGCAAAAGAAGAGACCTTAAACTTTTTAAATAAACTTTTTCTTCGAAGTACGTACTGTACTTATAGCGGCTCAAAAAGTAATGAAAATTAATGTTGCCAGATCCAATGGATTTCTTATACCCGCCACACATAGTGTAGAGAGTATATTCAGTTTGTCTGTAAGTTTGTAACGCATTGAAGGAGACGTCATACACCCCATATGTTGGGTTGGTAAATAAGTAATATCGTATTTTTTCAATAGATGGCGACTCTTTAACATATCTTTGGTTGTACTTATCGCATCGGGTCATCCTGTACGGCGATTTAAAGAGGACACCCTGTGCTACAAGTGTTTCTTTGACTGTGTTGTGATCATATGTTTCAGTCTCAAGTTATAGCGCACCGAAGATGGAGTCCACCAAGCAAAAAATTCGGCATTTTTAGTTTTTACTACTGAGAGGTAAAAATCACGAAGATCCAAAGAAGTTTATGGGCCCGATGCTGTAACGATTCACACCGCACAGCGTTGGCTAAATCGATTTCGTTCTGGTGTAGTGGATGTCAAAGATGTACCGCGTACTGGTAGGGCAACCTCGTAGAAACCGATAAAATAGTCGAAATCATCCAAGTGGACCGGCATGTTAGCACTCGTTCGATTGGCCAGGAACTGGGTATAAGACATACAACCATTTGGAACCATTTGCAGAAGATTGGGTTTCAAAAAAAGCTAAATGATTGGGTACCACACGAACTAACGCAAAAAAATCTTTTGGATGGCATAAACGCTTGTGATACGCTGCTGAAACGGAACGAACTTGACCCATTTTTAAAGAGGAAGGTGACTGGAGATGAAACGTGGATCACTTACGATAACGACCAGCGAAAAGGTCGTGGTTCAAGCGCGGCGAGGCGACACAAACCATCACCAAGCCCAGATTGTAGGCCAGGAAGGTTTTGCTGTATGTGTGGTGGGATTGGAAAGGAATCATCCACAATGAGCTGCTCAACTATGGCCAGACTCTTAATTCGATCATCTACTGCGAGCAACTCGACCGTTTGAAGCAGTCGATTGACCAGAAGCGGCCAGAATTGGCCAACAGGAAGGGTGTAGTGTTCCACCAGGACAACGCTCGGCCTCACACATCTTTGAAGACCCGCCAGAAGCTACGGGAGCTCGGATAGGATGTCCTGTCGCACCCACCGTATAGTCCGGACCTGGCACCAAGTAATTACCATCTTATCCGGACCATGCAAAACGCTCTTGGTCGTACTACGTTGGCCTCAAAAAGGCTTGCGAAAACTGGTTGTCTGAGTTTTTTGCAAATAGGGAGGGGGGCTTTATAAGGGGAGCACAATGAAGTTGCCTTCTAAATGGCATATTTGACTTAAATCGGATAGTTCTAAGTATGTTAAATAAAGCTTCAATTTTCGATCACAGATACGACATTACTTATTTACCAACCCGATATATATTCTTGATCAGCTCAACAAGGCGAATCGATCTAGCCATGTCCATCTGTCTGTTTCTTCGCAGGTCATTTGTTCAGTTTAAAAGATATTAAGCTGAAATTTGGAACTTAAGCTTTTCTCTCCAACGACTAAATCAAGTAATGAAAATGAAAGTGCCACGCTCATTTTTAGGTATAGCCCCCATACAAATCAACCAGTTATGTTCGTAGTTTTTAGATGAATTAAATATAAGAATTGTGATTCAAGCAGTTTGATTCAAGAAACGATATTCAACTAATATGATTTAAGCAGTGCAACTTAAACAGTCCAATTCAAACAGTGCAAGTGCAAATTCAATTAATATAATTCAAGTAGTGTGATCAATCAATGTGATTCGATCAGTATTAATCAATAAATATTATTCAAGTAGTGCAGTTCAAGCAGTGTAGTTCAAGCAGTGCAGTTCAAGCAGTGCAGTTCAAGCAGTGCAGTTCAAGCAGTGCAGTTCAAGCAGTGCAGTTCAAGCAGTGCAGTTCAAGCAGTGCAGTTCAAGCAGTGCAGTTCAAGCAGTGCAGTTCAAGCAGTGCAGTTCGCAGTGCAGTTCAAGCAGTGCAGTTCAAGCAGTGCAGTTCAAGCAGTGCAGTTCAAGCAGTGCAGTGCAGTTTGAGCAGTGTGATTCAATTGATACGATTAAAGTCGTGTTGTTAAGTAGCGTAATTCAGGTAATATGTTCAAGAAGTGCAATTCAAGCAGTGCAATCCAAGTAGTGTAATATCAAGCAGTGCACTTAAATCAGTGCAATTAAAGCAGTGCAATCCAAGCAGTGTACTTCAAACAGGTAATTCAAGCAGTGCAGTTAAAGCAGTGTAATTCAAGCAGTGCAGTTAAATCAGTGCAATTCAAGCAGTGCAGTTAAAGCAGTGCACTTCAAACAGTGCAATTCAAGCAGTGCAACTCAAGTAGCATGTAGCAATTTTTCCGCAAAGGGTCAGGGTCGGGGTCAATGGTCCAATATTGGCGTTCATATAAGAAGCATAAATGTGAAGTTTTAAATTTAAAATGCGATATGGCAATAACTGGGAGAATTTCGTTTCATATAATATTGGTAGTGTATACATAATTTATAAACAATAACTGTTCTCATGCAACAATTGGAAAATGGGATTGACAGATGTGGCTTATGTATATATGTATTTTGTGTGCTCTCCGCTAGCTTTTTTAGCGCGCTACAAACATTTCGACAAAATGATAATACCTGTTCACACTGTATGCAGCGGGTATAAAAAGCTCAATTCAAATATTTTCAATGGCAAATAAAATTTCGGAAATAAACAAATATCAGCTAAATTTCAACGACTCATGAGAGAACTTAAGAAATAAAAAAATCCGCTTTAATGTTATTTCGTAACAACATCGAAAGGGTTCAATTTCAAAAAACCCAGAAGCTAATTATAAACTAAATAGGAAACTACAACTAATTTCATGCATCAATTGTATTTGTTAATTGGAAAATAATGTTAAAGTCTACTAAAAAATCTAAATAAATTATATGCTATATACTATATGTATGTATGTTTGTATGTACTAACAAACAAATGACTTCAATTGCTTGTGATGGCCCCCATTTTGACAAAACTGCAAAACTTTTAGCAAAGGCGTCGAGATGAGCTGAATAATTGAAGCAGCAAAAGTAGCAACGCTTTGGGGCAACAACCCCAACTGAATGTGAATGTGTCTGAAATGTTTTTCTTCTCGTCGACGTCGTTGCCTGCTTGCTTAAACGCCCCAAACAGTATTTCGTTTGTTTTCAATGAAATGAAAATATAAATTATTCATTCATTCATTCGTTCGTTCACTGCAACCAGACCCCGACGACTGACACTTGAAAAATATGAGTGCAAATATACACGAAGGGAATAGTATAGTATGTAACGTAAGTTCAAACTAGTTGTAGCAAACTATATATACTCCGATCTATCTATTTTTATAGTATAAAAGTGCATTAAAATGCCGAAAAACTTGAGATTATTTTATATAAAAGTGAGCAACAAAGCAAAGAGCATCAAATGTCATTGCTTTTGAGTTAGAAAAGTAAAAAAAAAAAGTAAAAATGGTTGCCAAAATATAAATATAAACTGCAAAAATTCTTTTGTTTTTTTTTTTTTTTTTTTTTTTGTTTGTTATAAACTTCAAAAAAAAAATGAATAGAAAAAAGATACAAAAATATTTCACGTCACATTCAAACTGTTTGAGTAATATCCGCATAAATTTTCGCTTCGTCTTCTTGTCAGTTACTTAGAATAGTTCCAAAGAAGTTTAAAGTACTGCAACTGTCCTCGTTAAGTTATTCTTGTTTGCATCAACATCTGAGAACATGCATTCAAGTTAACTTCATTGTAAACTTTAGTATATTATTTTGTATATAATTGTAAAATCAGAACAAAATACAAAAACTTGCAAAGAAAAAAGTAAAAAAAAAAAAAATAGAGAAAGGAAAACAAGATTTGTAGCAAGTCAAAAGTTATAAAAAAAAAACTTTTATTGTAAAAGGTGCATGCAACAGCAGCACTTGAAATTGAAGAATTTTTCGAGCAAAGTTCAAACTTTTGAAGAATTATATTAAACTACTCATGTACTTCTATATGTATGTAGGTATGTATGTACCTTTGTACATAGTATTTACTTACATTCGAAGAAAATAAATCAATAAAATGGAAGCTTTAATATTATTTATGTGCATATTTTAATGAAATTTAAAATAAAAGTTTTTAAATAACATTTCACCTTGAAATTCACGAAATTAAGATAAAGTGTTTTGTTCGATTATTGAAATTAATTTGATTATTTAATAAAATTCTAACAAATTTGACTGAATCCAAAAATATTCTGAATCAAAAATGTAAACAACATAATTTTGTTTACATTTTTAGGTTAAATCCTTCGCGTTCACAGTGGCCATTCTCTGGTTCTGAAAATTAGAGCAGTGATATTTAATCAGTGTGATTTAACCAGTGCGATTCGATCAGAGCGATTTAAGCAGTGCAATACAAGTAATTTGATACAAGAAGTGTGATTCAATTAATACGATTCAATTAGTGTGATACAGGTAGTCTGATTCAAGTACCATGATTTAAGAATTGTGATTTAAGCAGTTTGATTCAAGAAACGATATTCAACTAATATGATTCAAGCAGTGCAACTCAAGGAGTCTTATTCAATCAATGCAAGTGCAAATACAATTATAATTCAAGTAGTGTGATCAATCAATGTGATTCGAGCAGTGTGAATAAATATGATTCAAGCAATGCAATTCAAGCAATGCAATTCAAGCAGTGCAATTCAAGCAGTGCAATTCAAGCAGTGCAATTCAAGCAGTGCAATTCAAGCAGTGCAATTCAAGCAGTGCAATTCAAGCAGTGCAATTCAAGCAGTGCGATTCAAGCAGTGCAATTCAAGCCACTGTGCGCGATTGAAGAAGTACGATCTAAGCAATAGAATTCAAGCAATGGAGTTCAAGCAATGGAGTTCAAGCAGTGCAATTAAAGCCACTGTGCGCGATCCAAGCAGTGCAATCCAAGCAGTGCAATTCAAGCAGTGCAATTCAAGCAGTGCAATTCAAGCAGTGCAATTCAAGCAGTGCAATTCAAGCAGTGCAATTCAAGCAGTGCAATTCAAGCAGTGCAATTCAAGCAGTGCAATTCAAGCAGTGCAATTCAAGCCACTGTTCGCGATTCAAGAAGTGCAATTCAAGCCACTGTGCGCGATTCAAGAAGTACGATCTAAGCAATAGAATTCAAGCAATGGAGTTCAAGCAATGGAGTTCAAGCAGTGCAATTCAAGCCACTGTGCGCGATCCAAGAAGTACGATCTAAGCAGTGCAATTCAAGCAGTGCAATTCAAGCAGTGAAATTCAAGCAGTACAATTCAAGCAGTGCAATTCAAGCAGTGCAATTCAAGCAGTGCAATTCAAGCAGTGCAGTTCAAGCAGTGCAAATCAAGCAGTGCAATTCAAGCAGTACGACTAAAGCAGTGCGATTCAAGTAACATGATTCCAGAAGCGTGATTAAATACGATTGAATTAGTGCGATTAAATCAGTGTGATTCAAGAAGTGATATTCAAGCAATGTGTTTCAAGTAGAATGGTTCAAGAAGTGTGATTCAAGTAATGTGACAATCATATATTCTGTGACAAGAGTGTGTCAAAAAATAATGGACATTTTACTATTTGACTGTTTTCAGTTACGAAACGTCTCAAAAACTCGTTCTGACTACGTTTAAACCCTATAAGCCTACCTGACTTTTTTGGTCTTTTGATTTGTAACATTTATCCAATAAAAACCAAGTTTTATATGGTTGATTTTCACGTAAAGCACAAATCTGAAATTGATTTACATCGAACCACTATTACAACTTTTGTATGTCTTTGTAGATGGTTTAAAAAAAATTAAGCGTTATATATAAAGTTGATACAACAAAAAAGCTGTTGCTCCATATAAGGTAAATATCAGGCAATTGCACAACATTCTTTTTTTCGCTATCGGGCTTTTAAATTGTTTTAAAATTATTGTTTTTTTTTTTTCAAAATTTTTTATTTGGCTTTTATGTCCATTTGTCGACATAAAAATGGCAACTTTTATGGTATATTGGCAACCTACTCAGACATATACAAAAGTAAAAACTTTTTTGTGCTATTCCCAATGCAAGTTTAACAAATTTTGCACAATTGCCAATCGAAAATTGGAAAACTTTTTCTCCTATATTTGTTTTAGCTTCATTGACTCAGTTACTAAAAAAACAATATACATACTACTTGCATATACACACAGATACAATTGTTGACATACATCGATTCAGATTCATACAAATGTGTATGTTTGTAAGAAAACTGATATAAAATTGCAGCTACATTCGTATTCGCATACCTTTTCGTATTGAAAAAGTTCTCAGCTTGAAAATATAAATAAAAGTTAACTTTAGCTTTGACTAAGGAAAAAAAACTTTAATGCAGCAATATATGCCAAAAGCCATTTTTAATGCAGCTAGCTCCCTTAACAGCTTGATTACCAATTCAGAAACCCTTTTAGCCATGTTAAACGTTTAATTGCACGCAATACGTATAAATTTTGATATTTGCACAATACTTTCTCTCGACTTAAATTAAAAGTCGTGCATTTGAATTTACAATGCAACATACATTTTCATTTCGAAAGTATCTATTGCATTGGAACAACAACAACAACGTTCGAAAGTTTTGCTTTAACAAATCTTTTGGGTGTATCTTCTCGGTTTGACCAGAGGAAGAACTTTGAACTGTTATTAATTTTGATTACTGTAGACAGAAAGTAAAATTAAATGAAAGTTCATAAAGTTTTAGAAGAATTGTAAACGAAATACTTGGAAATTAGTCAACAGGAGTTTCACACATATGCAAAGTATCTATCAGATACTTGTTTATCAAATTATTTTGATTCGTTTTGGAAATGAAACGAATCATTTTATATCGACTTTGATTTTAATTCGCATACATTTTGAATCCCCAGAGCACTAGTATCTAAAGTAATTAAGATTCAAAAATTTACAAAGTTTGCTTTACAACATTTGTCAATATTTGTTATTTAAAATTAAAAAAATTAATCTAATAAAAAAGAATATATAAAAAAACTTAACAATGCAATCGCGCCATTCAAGTGAATTACGGCGTTATAAGCGTGAGCGTTGTAAATATGCTGCATATGTATATACGACAAGCATTTTCTTCGCTGCCCTAGCTCTAGTTCAGTGGTTTTTGATTTTTTTTTTCAAAGAATCGCACGATTTTTTCGAAGATACATTATATGCGTGCATAATATGCTTTAGCCTAGCACTTGCATTAACAGTAATATTCATCTTCTTTGAGTGTGTACGTTTTCTGATACCCTTAAATTGGATTATTGCTATGACTATTGTCGAAGGTCTTATATTTGGTATGGCTGCACTTGTTGTACGTCAAAAGGAAATGGAATTAATCCTACAATTTTTCATATGGATTGCGGTTATTATACTTTTTATACTGGTTGGCTCATTTCTGCCACATGATCTGACTGTGGATGTGGTTGTGCTCTTCGTTTTAGCTGTTATAGCATTTATTGGCTCGCTATATTTTATGATGCTGCATGTCATGTTCAACGCCAGATTCAGTTTTCTTGTTAATCGTATTTTCATATCGGTTGCCGTTGCATCGTTTGTCATGTACCATGCGCAAATTATAAACGGTGGACGCTTTGCTGAAGTACGCTCGCAGGATATACTACTTGGCGCATTAATGCTATTTTATGATTTTATTATATTGTTTCTCTTTTCGTTCATATCTGGCAGCCGTTGGTCGGATGCTTGTGACAAACATCGTGGTGGCTCATTTTGGAATGTTGCTTATGCTGATCTAAAAAGTCAAGAACTAATGCCATCGTCATCGACTGAACCAAATAAATTCTAAAAAAAAAAAAAATTCCAAATAATGTTATAATAATTTTAAAATAAAAACAGTTTTAATAAAGAATTTTAATGGTTATTTTTGTTAAGAAGTTATTTCATAAGCCATGTATGACTTCTAACAACACAGAGCTTCAAGAGGTTACAGGTTTGATGAACTCGAACCAGCTTGATTTCTTTATAGTGGCGACTACTGATGCAATTTCCGTCAGACTATCGAGAAACGACCTACTAAGTGCAATAAACCTTATTGTCCCAAGCGCTGGGCAGTAACAGAGAAAGTGTTCTACTGCCTTTTCATCTTTCTCGTTACTACAGCTCCTACAGAAGTCATTTGATGCTACCCCTAGTCGGACGGCATGTCTGCCAACCAGGCAGTGTACCGTGAGAGCTGTTCGTTTGGTGTTATATTCTGGCCACGTAAGTTTCGAGATATTGTATTTGAATTTGTGGTCCACCTAATCTCTGCCAGTCTGATTATTTACTCTTTCACTCGCAGCTTCAGAGAGTCCATGGGACTTCCTGTCGAACTCCTTCCATGAGGAATAATGGAATTTATACTTTCTCTGGTCAATCTATCTAATTCGCAATAACCAAATTTATCTTGGTGGCCCGGAAACCATCTCGTTGAGAGATGTGCGGCACTTTGAGGTAGTTTTAGACGTATTATTGTATGAGTCAAGTGCTTTTAGAGCAGCCTGACTATTTCTATTTAATTGCTAAAAAAATTAAATAGCTGGGAAGTCTTAGGGTTCAATTTGTCAAATCGTATCTTAACGGAACCGTGGCCTTTCAACATTAGTTAGACAAAGACTTCCGCCGTTGGTAGTCGTTGTCTAACTAATGTTGAGAGGCCTCGACTCTTTTGCGTTTTTGGTTGTAGGTCTGATCGAGTATAACAAACTGAATATTTGGAATTTACGGAGTTGGCTAAAAAACTTCGAATGTCAACGCATATATTTACTACTGTTTTGATTAGAATCATGCTGCTATAGCATATAGCATAAAATAAGTTAATTTTTTTTACTTTATACGAACCATAACTTATTTTTTATTGGGTTTCAATACCATAATGTTTTAATGACGCTGCATTCATGATGCAATTATACAAGGAATTGCATTCCACCATTGTCTTATTTTTTATTTTGTTTACATATTTTGGTGAGATTTATTGAGTATGAAAGCAAACTATGGTGAAAAGAGTACAGAAAATTTGTTTATCTCACTGTGCACATCTGCGAAGCCTTAAATTTATGTAAGCAAACAAAAGCGAAATGCTAAACCTGATAAATTTGCTGCAACTACAAAAAAACGGAAGTCATGGTAACTCAGTACATGCTGCGCTAAAAATTGCAATTATCGCAATCACATAAACTAGAAAATAGTTTTAAAAATTAAATTTTTTTAAACAATTATTATATTTTAACTGTAATAAATATTTAAAAAAATTGCATTAAAATTTTGGTAAAAACAAATTTTCTATAAAAAAATTTGCACGCGCAATAAAATGCAATTGCAACACATTAAATATTTATGACATTTATTGCACGGCAACGAATTTCATTAAAATGTATAAAAACTTTTTAGAGTTTATTTCATTATGCAGCGAATGAAATTTATTTTAATGTAAATCAAATAAATTTAAAAAAAAAGAATGACGAAAAATCGGAAGCTTATGTTTAGCAAAACAAATCAAAAACGAAAACGATTTAAATTTAGCATACATATTGCATTGAAAAAAAAAAAAAAATAAAAATTTAAATAACACCTTTGAGCAATAAATAAATAATAAATCAATGCGTAGCGTACAGCTAACTGGATATAACATGTGTATGAGTGTGTGTTTATATGTATGTGTCAAGGACCCTTGCGTACCTAAATCATAACCCAAATACGACGTACGTACACAACATATTGACACATTCGCCTCGATAAATGTCCTTTACATGAGAAATCTATGAAAAAAAAAACAAAAACCATACAAATAGATATACAGACAGAAGGACAGACAGACAGCTAGCAGCACATACACATACATATATTCGCTGTCATTCCTGCAATTGCTCTCTGTGCATTGGGAAATCAATGACAGCAAAGTGAAATGTGAATGCGAATACATACGATATACTATATGTATCTAAAATTTTTATATCTGTATTTATATAGTATCTGTATCTGTAACTATTTGTAGTATTCAACTTGAAGTGGATCGTTGGCGTTTGTTGATAAATTTCTAAGGGAAACAACAAGATAAGTATAGTATGTATGTATTTTTACCAATGAAAATATATAGTTTCAAGTTGACAACAAATATTTTTATTTTTTTTTTTATATTATCTTCCTTTTACATTAAATCGAAATAAAAGTATATATTTTTGTTTTATTTTTAAATATTAATGTTTCCACTTTTCGTGTTTGATATGAATTTATAAATCATAAGAAAACTATGATATATGGATTTAGAGTATATAAAAAATTTATTATCAACCACATTTTCACAAATATCATAATCATCATTGTCAACGTCATCATTATCAAGACCAATAAGAATTGGATTCACACTGCGTATGATTGATATTGCCAAATATTGAATGTCCTTCGAATTCAAAGCGCAAAGGAAATTTTTTTGTTATTCTACTGCTGGCAGTGTTGGCATTCGTTTTACTATTTTTGGAAAATCCAATTGTTAGGCAATTAATATTGTGCTGAGAAGTATAGTAGTTGTTTGCATAAGGACATTTCAATTAAATTTTAATTTTATTTTATTTGTTTTATTTTTTTTTTTTTTCATCAGTTGTCTATATAAATAGTGATAAAAATACATGAATTTACTTAGAATATTCATATTGTACAACTTAAGCTTTAAAACTATTTGGAAAAGTGCCAAAAATATGCAAATACAATTCTAAGATTATAGAAATACATATTTGCAAAAATACTTTAATGAGCGTAAAATTTTTAGAAAAAAATAAAATTACTAAAGAAATTTAGTTCAATATGAACTAATATATGTATTTATCTCAAGTACAATCACAACGGAATCTAAAGAGATTTTTGAAAAGACATCTAACAACAATAATTTCCGATCAAATATTTTACTAGGATCATCAAAGCCGTAAACAAGTAAGTAACCAGTGATTCATATATATGTATTTGGTTTGCTCATCGATGTTGCATCATGTCCTAGAGGTCCCTAAGACTTTTAATACACGCCACACATAGTATGGATGGTAAATAACGCATGTAAGAGGACATCGTAGACCCTATAATGTATATACCATATATTCTTGATCAGCACAGCGAGACGAGTCGATCTAGCCATATCCTTCTGTCTGTCCGTATGTATTTATTAGTTTTATTAGCTTTGTTTTAAAGACATTGACCTGAAATTCGAAACTTAAGCTTTTCTCAGACGTAAGCAGTTAAAGTGTTAATATCAAAATGCAACTCCTATTTTAATGTATAGCCCACACATATGAAAAAAGATATTATCTATGAATGTATTCACTCCAAATTGAGTAATAACACTTCTAATGTCAAACCTAAGATGCAACGCCCATTTTTAGGTATAGTCCCCATACGAACTTCTCGCCCACTTTTTAATTTTTGTGTGAAAATAGTAAATATATATGGACTGTATTCACACTAAATGGTGTAAAAAAGATTTCTAATGTCATCCAATATATACATTACAGAAAAACATAAGACCCCATACAAACTCACTATCCATTTTCTAATTTTTTTTTTTTTTTCAAGAAAATGTAAATTATTCTCTCCTTGTGTTAAAATTTGACTATTTACTCTAAGCCAATCTCTTTTCCAAATTGTAACTAAAACACAAATGATCATAAATAAACTAAGCCAAGATGTGGCTAGTATTTTAGCTTCGGTTCCAACGAAGTTAACGTTTTACCTTGTTTCGATTTGGTTTGACAAAATTAATGGAAAGTAAATCATTCCTGTTTTGCAGTTGTTTGTTAATTATTATATCAGAAAACCCTTAGTTGTACGTTCAATTTGTATTTTAAAAACGTCCATAATACAAGGCCAAAAAGTATGCAACAATAATTTGTATAATCAGAAACAAGCTTTCACATACATAAAATGAATACAAAATAATGAAAAAGTTTATTTTTATGTTTTCGACAAGATAAACCAAAAAAACGTACATATGTGTATAACATATAACACATAATTTATCGGTTTATGCAAAGTAATTGATTTAAAGAACCCATACATATGATTGAAGCCAAATGGGCACTCAAACTATAAATAAAAGAATTTTGCTAGTAAATATATAGATTTATTGCAAAATCGAAAGTAAGCAAATTTTAATCTAAAAATAAGATTAAATTTTTGTGTACTGCTTTGGCGTAGAAGATTTATTAAAATATTGTGTATTTTGTGCTTGACCCAATTTGTAGAGAAAAAAATTATTTTCAAAGTTTTATATTTCATGCAAAACGCTTAAAGTTATCATATTTTCTAGTCAAATGAATTTAATTTGATTAAGAAATTTCAACAAAAAAAAAATATAAAGAAAAATAAAACTCAAATTGGAATATTTTCGTCAATTCTTTCATCTTTAAAGAATGTTGAAAATGAATATAAATACTATTTTATTTAAATTTTTATTATTTGGTCAAGGTGCGAACATTTTTAAGTCACGTACTTTCAAAGAAACTTTCTCATTTTGTTGAAGATACATTTAGCTTATTACGTGTTCTTGTTATAATTTATAGCTCCTTTTTTTTGTTGTCATAGAAAAAAGATATACATAGCAAAGCATTTATTTAAATTAAATATGTATCTGGAATTTTAAATGTGATTTAAAGAAAACAAATTTTTTCCTCCATTTTCTATAAAGCTAATTTAATTTCAAATTAATTAATTAAGTTAATTAATTTTTGTTAAATGAAAAACTAACTTCGGTCGAACAGGAGAAACTTTGAATATATGAGAATTTCATAAAGGGGGAGGGTGTTGGTCAATTATGTTGCAATTAATATAAGAAACATATAATTTTTAAAATTCTAAGCTAAAACGACAGATATAACAATAATTTATAAAAAAAAAAAAGGGGGGGGGGGGGTGTTTGAATAAAAAAACTGTAGTTGCCTAAACATCATGAAATTACATGGATTGTATTTAAAAACAGGTAACTAGGCAGACAGACACACATTCCACTTGACAAACTTATCTAGAATATATAAATACTTTATGGGGCCTACGATATCTTTTTCGATGCATAAAAAACTTTCCCTGGTAGTAACTGCATATTAAGTAGACAGTGGATACAACTGAATGTTTGCTGCATACTACTTATACTCACTTATTTTGCAATGCATACTCTTTGATTTAGAATGTCAATGTAGACGGTGTAATTATAAAAGGTGATGTTAAGCGCATTTTCTCTCTCAATTTATTTTGTACCAATGTCAATCATATTTAAGACTAAAAACGAAAGCAAAACGAGCAAATGAAATAAATATGCATAACTCTATCTTCTTCTCACTCGCAAGACTAAATAAAAAATCGAGTATTCTTCTTACTAATTCAAACTCAAAAGCTGGCATTGCTAGGTACCAATGTTTCGCTGCACATCACCATATAAAACTCCACTATGGATTAGTGCATGACAAACGAACATAAACACTCAATTTCCGAACGCAAAGCAGCGACAATCTCTCATTTTACGCGTCGAGAGCAGAAAAGGCCGAAATGAAGCTATTACATATATGTGTAAGTAATTCGAATCGTCACGGTGGTAGGGAGAGAGTGTGAGAGGACAAAGATTAAAGAAATATCAGCATTTAGGCACCAAAATATACTATGTGTATTATTTTTTTTTTTTTGATGTTTAATGATTAAATTTTAATTACATAGTGTATTTTCTCTACATAAAATAGTTTAATTATTAAAAACAATTAAAAAAAAATTCTAATGTTTTATTGCACTATAACAGATGCAATATTTTTTAGCAATTTTCTGCGATATACACACAGAATCCTTTTCGTAAGTATTCAAACGACTTATTTGCTCCACATTAACTTTAACCGTATTAGTATGATTATTATATTCAACTGTTGCCTCAAAAATCAGCTTTATTCTGTTCCACTCTAAAACGTGCCAAATAAATGGCAACATGCTTGTCAATGAGTGCCTTCGGTAAAACTTTCATATCAATCGCTCGCGTCTTATATAACGTTAATTTGCTGCAAAGGCTTAAGAGATTATGCTTTTCCAAATATAAATTCATTTTATCGATAATCAGCGGCACCATACGCTCGGCCCATGGAACATTTGAATAACCAATAAATGGATGACATGTACACCAATGTTCAGCAATGCCAGCATCGGCACAAGTACGATTTACAGCGACTGCATAGAACAACGATTGACATTTCGGACAATCACTTGACGCTTCAATATCAGTTTTTCGTTTAATTTTACCGAATGCAACCAAATGTTGCAGTGTCATATGCAGATCATAGCTTGAAGTTAAGCGATTACGATTAGCGATCAAAGCATTTGCAAACTCAGGATGCTGACGTCGTAGCCAAGCAGGTAGCCATATGAATAACATAGGTAAACGCTCTTCGAGAAAACCACCCGGTAATTTACGTAATGTACCCCAACGAGCGCCATGATCGCTAAAAAATATTACAACGGAACGTTTAAATAAGCCCAAACGTTGCCATTTTTCAAAGTAAAGTTCTAAACGTTCATCCAGGTTAGCAGCGCCAACGTAATTGTCATGTGTAAAACTATTTATCCAATATAAACCAAAAATTGGTTTCGTCTCCAAAAAACGCTCTTGAAATTGCGTACAAAAATCCAGCACGTAACTAATGCTAAGACGTCGTCCTATGCAATAGGCATTGCCAAAATGTTGAAAAACTTTCATTGATTGTTCGATATGCATTATAAACGGACGTAGATAATAATCAACGGGTTCTTGCATAAATCCTGGATTTAAATAGTTAAAAGTATTTAATCTGTACAAATCCTCAGCATAAGCTGTCATATAACCAGCATTCTTAAAGCGTTTCCATACAAAGGGTAATCTATCAAAACAACCAGCTTGATGTACATCACATTGCTGCAACGTAGTCTCAGGCGTATGACCCGTTAGTACTGCCAACAGATTGGGCAACGTATTATCATCGATTTTATTATAGCCCTGTAACTCATACCAGCCTGGTGCACTGACAATTTTTTGCATTTTCAACATAGTACGTCGAAAGTTAATGCGCGATGTAGCATCTACGCCGATCAGCATGACGCTAGGACGTTTCTTGTCCACCGTAGTTGCATGTAATTGCTTTGGCTGCTGTACAAAAGCAAATGCATCTTCTTGTAAATCTTTTGTACTCGAATCTTTAAGCTTTTGAAAACATTTAACAACAATACCCTTTATATGCGCTGGCACTTTGTAGTTGTCCTGAAAGTATACCGTCGGTTTTAAGCTGTAAAATTAAAAAAAATATATATATCAAATATATTTTTTATTAAAACTTCACTCTCTCTCTTACTCTGTCTTGCGATCCGCCCACCAACCTGTACCACGTGCACGAACAATCTCTTGATAACCGCATCTAATTGATTTTAGTTCATTGAACTTTACATTCGCTTTCTCATAGGCAGCCGTTTTATTTATACGTAATCTGTATAAATTTAATTTCACATCATATTCGCTGCGTACCAAATCGATATCCTTTTTACATGCGGTAAATTTTTCTGGTTTATATTTTGACATAACATCACGCGAAAATGGATTCACATATGGCATTTTACAGTTAGGACTGTTCACAAAAAACATTTCTTTTGTATTATTCGTAAAAATACCAATAACATCGGTGTTACTTATTTTTAAAAGTTGTTGATTTTGTTTAGACGCCATCTCAAACAAATTATATGCAAGTTTTGTTTTTCCAATATCAAAACTGATTATCAGTAATAAAATGCACAGCGGAAATAATATTTTAATATAATTTCGACCCATTTAGAGTGCGTTTTTTGTGTTGGTTCTTGCGTGTAGCGTTGGATCGTTAGACTGACAAACGATTGACATTAAAATCGTTTCATATTATTAACACATTTAAGTATTAAATTTCAATTTACAAATTTAGTATGCAAATTATTTTAGAAATTTAGATTTTTTTTTATGTTTCGTTTACACCTACTGCATTTACAGCATTTGCTAAACAACTCTATCGAAATATGCATTTTTAGCATTTGATCAGTTAACATGATCAGTTAACAGGATCAGTTAACAGGATCCGTTAACAGGATCAGTTAATATAATCATTTAACATGTTCAGTTAACATGATCAGTTAAAATAAACAGTTAATATGATCAGTTAACATGATCAGCAGACTTACTAACATTTCCACAGTACTTGCCATTCACATGTATTTATTTCATCTGAACCAACTATTGAGATCTCATCTCACGTTTTCATGTACAATCCGTTACAAGTGTAAGGTCAAAAGAAAACCCTTTGAAAGTTCACAAGTTTCAAATTTTATCGACCAATTTTTTTTCATTTTATTTATATTTCAATACATTCTTTAAGTGAAAATTAATAAAAAATATAAAACTTGTCTTACAATTAAATAAAGAAAGTTTTTCTTCTCTTATTTAACATAAATTTAATATTCGTGCTTTTAGCAATTTGTTATGCTACCAAACCGAATACTTTTTAAAGGCTTAGGGCGCACGCAAAACGAAAACTTCTTTAATGGAAGACGTCAATGTCACGAGCAACCATTTTTTTGTTCACTGCTGTGAACAATGACGTCAAGTAATGTTCATTTAATAAATTTTAACAAATTGACTTGGAATTTGTTTTACTTAAGCTTAATGGCATTGACCTTTTGCTTAATAATATAAATAATAAAAAGAAAAAAACAACAAGGATATTCGTGATTAACTTGACAAAGAAAAGTCGCACTTCATTTGGTACTCTTTTGTTATTTTAATAAGGTTCAATTAATATTCAATTTTCGAAGAAATTTTTATTAAAAGTTTGTCCTTTTTATACCCTAAAGGGGTATATTAGGGTTAGGTTAGGTAGGCTGACCCCATTTTGGTTCTTAGTTATGCCTATTCAGAGGTCGTTCAGTATTCTTGTTCTATTTTTGATTGTTTGGCGAATGTTAAAAGCTGAGTTGCCATCAATCTGGCTTCATCTTCCACTGATGCTGATGGTGATTTTGGCGATAGCTGGCAGTCGCAGAGTAAGTGCTTCAGGGACTCTAGGGTACCATGCTCCAAGAATTTCCTCCAACTGTCCTCGTTGGTTCTTCCTAGCTTTTTAGCATGACCTGTTAGAACGCCGATCAACAGCTTGCTGCCTCTTCTGTGGAGCTGCAAATGGTACTGCGATAGTTTTTTGCTACTGGTTCTTGTACATTATTTTGGGTTCTTAGGAGTGGCAGTCTCTTCCTCCACCTTTTTCCAAATTCAATCGAAGCAATATCCTCCAGACTTCAATACAGTGTCCATAGTGAGATTGCTAGATATTTTGTTTCCTTCTGTGCCAGACCAACACCCTTTTCCTTGTTTTTTTTTAGCCCTGATGGCTGGGAATCCATTTATCTAATGTTTTCCTGCTCTTTTGGACATTTCTGGAGTCGGTGGTCGCTTACAAGGCTTTTATGGCGGCTTCACTATCAAATATAAATTACTTGTTTATACGGATTTGTCGTATTACCTACCCAACTTTCTGTATTGCGAAAACTCCGCCTAGAAAATACTATAGAGGTCCGGCAATAAATACATTCGAGAACCTAATATTCGGCTCAGCGCAGTATATTGCAGCACCCATACCTGAATAGTATATGTAAAAGGCAGAAGGAGGTTTGGTTAACCCTATAAGTATATATATTTTTGATCAGCGTTGATAAGGAAGTCGATCTAGCTATGTCCCTCTGACCGTTCATCTGTCATGCTGTCTGCCGTATGAAAACGATTATCTCGGAGACTTTAAGAGATTGGGCAACCATATTTCAAACTTAGACTCTCCTAAGCGCTAAATTTTGTGTTTTTGCAAATTCACTGTGTCTTATTCCAGGAATTTGAGTTTTGTAAAAATTATGTCTATGATGGTCCCAATGAAATGTCCCAATATGGGTAGGACCAAAAAAATTTAAATATAGCCCCAATAAAAATGTACCCTTTTTTGAGTGTTTGTATAAAAATTCAATACAATACAATATGGTAGGACACTACTTAAGTACATAAAGATTGGGTGCAGGGTATCTTGCAGTCAACCATATTCGACTTGCGTTCTTTAATTCACTTTCACTTATGCGTTGGGCGTTGCTTTCACTGGCTGAGGAGGTCCTCTGGCGAGTGTTTCCAGATCTGATGCCAACTATCCGCAACCAAATCTAGTATTTATTACCACGAAACCTGACATTTTATAATCCAGAAATCCACCGCTCAAATTTGTGGTTTGATCATCGCAATAATGAATGGGATTAGCAAAACTTAGCTTCAACAACCTACGAGGCCTTAGGAATAATATCTTACGAAAGATCACTATTGTAATGCTACAACCAATAACATTTTGCCTCTTTTGCTCCCTCGGAAAAAATGACAACAATAATCTTTGAGTAATATGACCCAATTAACTATTTTAGATTTTAAAGCTATTGATTAATTTCTAATTTTTTTTTTCTAGTTTACACCAAATCGCATATCCGGCAACATTTTAGCGTTTTCAATTTCATTTTTTAATGGCATTATTCAGCGGAAATAAAACCGAATAAACTATTTCGTGCACAAATTACAAAAAAATACAAAAAACAAATAAAAAATAAAATAAAGAAAAAAACACAAATCCTACAAAAAAAATGTCAAGTCATCAAAGTTAATTTCGCTTCGAAGGAAATACGAATTCAAATGTTTTTACATTGATTTCCGCTTGCAATGAAATTCCGAAAACGGAATAAAAAAACTGAAAGCAACGAAAAATTACCATATACGATGGCTAAACGACTAACGAAACGATTCGATTGGAAACATTTTGGTAGCGTGAATGAGTACGAGACTTAAAATTTATGTTAAATTGTGCAACGGAAATTTATGTCATGCCTTTTGATTCGATTTGATTTCATTTGATTTTCATGCCTAAAGTTTTTCAGTTACAATTTTTTTTTTTTTTCTTTTGTTTTGTTTTTGTAAGTTTTTGAGTGCACTTGAAATTTGCATTTTCCTCTTCAGTTGTTTTTGTTTTTGTTATATTTTTTTTTTTTTCTATTTCATTGGAAAATTTTGCAATCGTGCAGCTATGTTGCTCGCGAGGTGATGTAATATTTTATTGCATATTTTTAGGCTGCACTTGACGTATGAGTAATTTTTTGATGCGAGTGCACTTGTGACTTAAATGGGGAAAAATAAACAAAAACAAAAATCATTTGTATTTATTTGTATTTGTTTTTGCAATATTTACAAGTGTGTATGCGCCGAAAAGTATGCAAAGAACTGAAACAAGTTAATTACTATATTAAGTTTTCATGTCGCATTAAAGTTGAAAACTCAACGAAGCATAATCGAAACAACTGCATTGCAGTTACTTCGTGAGATTTTCACTTGTGATGTTCTCGTCCGTTCTTGTGCTTTTTCTACTGCATAAATGCATAAAAATAAAATCAGTTAAGCAGCAGCAGTAAAAAGCAAAAAGCGACAATGGTAAAAATGGAAACAGACAGACAGACAGGGGGACAGAAAGTGAAAAAAAAGAAACTTTAAGATAAAACGATAAAAATTGCATCACTTATGCAAAAGAATATTTTAACTTTGAGTCTTTTGAAAAAAAAGTAAAAACTTTAAAAATTTAAAAAAAGCAGATTTAATTTAAAATAATGAAATGGGTCAAATTTATTCCAAACAGTTTAAACAAATGTTAAGCTTTGAAAAAAATGTGCACATATAAATTTTTTTTCCTTTGTTTTTCTTCACCTAAAATCAAAAGCAAATTCTTGCAAAACTCTGTCTGCAACACTTTAAGTTGCAAAAAAGTTTTCGCATCCTCTTCATTCACGTCAAGTCAAATGTCTAAGCATATTTTTTAGTGTATTGCATGCAGCTATTTTTGTATTTCTTTAACATTCGTCAAGCTTCATAAATAAATATATAATTTCGTTGAAATTTCTCTCCAAAATGTGTCTTATTATTTATTACATTTAACTGGTGTTTGGGTTTTGTACTATTGTCTCTATCTGACTCTCGGTTACTGTTGTGAAACTTTTGTACATAAATTAACAGATTAGTTTGCAATAAGAACGAAAACTTTAAATACAGGTGCTTTGTTTCACAAAATTATGATAATCTTCAAGTTGGCGCTTAGCCAACAAAATTTGCATAGAACTTTTCGTAAAACTTTAGCCAAACATTTATGGACTATATTTATAGTATATATGTACTATATGTGTGTGAATATATGTTTTAGATACTTTTATACTTGCATTTATTTTGCATATTTATTGTTTTGGCATTTTGTATAAATGAAAATAGAAGTACATTTATTAGTTAAGTAATGCAATTTTATAAAATTTAAAAACATTTACAATTGTCTGTATGTCACAATTTGCAATTTTTTGTATGATTTATTTGACAACTAATGATCATATTGTCTTCAAACGAAACATTTAAAAATTGTTAATTAAAACTATACGGCTAAGTATCAATAATATGTATGTATATGAAGCTACTATCTAAAAGATAAATGTATTACAAATTAAAATTTGTAAAGAATGTACCGATCAATCTGTTCTTGATTCTGTACTCCATATGGAGGACTATTATTTAAAAAGTTATTCTTAAAAATACTCAAATTTTTTTTTTTCTTAAACTAAAAAATTTGCTCATATTTTTGATGATCATTTATGAGTTATCGGTTGGTTTTTTTATGAGCTGAATTTTTTGATACCCTGTACCCAAACGGTAAAAAAGGTATATTAAGTTTATACAAATGTACGTAAGAAACAGAAGAAGGCTAGATAGACCACATAAAGTTACATATTCTTGATCAGCATTGAAAAGAAGGCGAACTACTCCGTTCTGTCTGTCCGTCTGACCGACCGTCATGCTGTCTGCTGTATGAAAACGATTATCTCGGAGACTATCAGAGATAAAGCTACCATACACTCTACTAAACCATCAAGTGTGCACTTGCAAACGGTTTTTCTCTAGACCCATTTTAAGGAGTACGCCCCATACAAATCAACCTCAAAATTTGGGTTTTTGCATAAAAACGTCATTGTTTCCTATTTTAGGAAGTCTAAATTTAGTGTAAATTATGCCTATGAAATATACCAATATGGGTAAGACCAAAATTTTGTTAAGGTATAGCATACAAATATACCCCATTTTTACGTTTTTGTATGAAAATACGATACAAAAATGTATATTACTAAGATAGGAGTTAACTTAAGATACATAAAGATTGGGTACAGGGTATCTTGCTGTCGAGTATACTCGACTTCAGCGTTCTTTCTTGTTTTTTTTTTTACAACATAAAGCTCTCTACTCTATCTTGTCAAAAAAGTTACCTAAAAATCAATATCGAAAACTAGAAAATTGAAAAATACGTTTTCTAAAAATCGGCTACAGAAACTTCTCTGAGAATTCCATAGAAATAAAATAACGAAAAATTATACGATCATTTATGAAAACAAACATGCTTAAAAATATTCATTTTCCATGTAATACATGAAAAACTTTAGGGGCCTTGCGGCACCATTAAATATCCGATTTTAAAAAAAAAAATTTGAGTCTTCATATTTTCGTTATAGAACTATCCTAGGGGGAAATTCACGCTTTGATACCAAATGTATTGTATTTAATTTTTTGATTTTAAAAAATTAAGAATCAATACAGTTTGTGAGATAAAATTTAACGAATCATTAAAATATTATTATTTTATATCGTTGAAATTGACATTTTTTTTACGGTGCAAAATTTTAAGCTTTAACATTGCACGTTATACTTCGAACTCAGCACAGAGCAACACTTACACATGTATTATGCATTGCCAAAGGGCAAATTGAAAACTGTTTTTTAATTGACATAATTCGGTAATGCATTACACTGATTCGAAAATGAATCGAATACGGGAAAAAAAACAATTGGCGAAAAACGAAATGGATGATAATGGGCATGAATGTTGGCGCTACGAAATGAATGCGTCAACTTCAATTAAAACATTTTAAATACATAAATTGTGATTGAGGCTTTCATGTTGTTCATATTTAATTGAGAGGCACCAACAGCAAATCGGATCTAAAAAGGAAAGTAGAGATTATTACTATTTAAAACTTACAAGCAAAATATTAAAGTAAACTTATATAAGCAGCTTAAAAATATATTTAACATGCTGAGCAGAAAAATTTAAACTCTTCTTTGCTTAAATGCATGGAAAGTTACTAAAAGAAAAGAAAAAAAACGAACTCTAGCCTCGCGCTCACTCAAAACAAAGACTATGAACTCAAGTACTTGAGGTGTTACACAGACGAAGCATTGCGCCAAGTGTTCTTACCGCAAATGTGTTTTCAAACTAAGAAATGACGTACGCACTTGAACAAGACGAACAAGTGGAAAATACGTGAGAACATTTTGGACGCCGCTAAGAGCATTAAATAGTTGCGTTGCCTTGAAATGCAAGAAAATAGGTCAGTAGCGGCGTTACAGGCGCATCAAGTATAAAATTGTTGCTACTTCAAAGTTATTGTAAAATGTTTCAACTGTGTAAAAAAAAACTGTGAAGCGTTTGCAAGAAAATATATTTTAATTAAAATTAATTAAAAACTTAATTTTAAAATAAAACGTTCATAATTTTAAAATCATGTTGTCCAACACTTTTGAATGCTGCTGCATTTTTCGAAATCGCTTACCAACACTAATTGCCCAGCAGCTGTGCATGTTATCAGTTTGTTTTGTATACCGACCGCCGTGCAAAATGAGTTATCTGACGCGACGTTTAATTACACAATCAAAATGCTGCAAACATTTACGAACACAAGCAACCGCACCACAGCGTAGACGTGTAGTTGTAACCGGCGTCGGTGCAGTTACGCCACTTGGTAATAATGTTGCCGAATCATGGAGTCGTTTACTTGCCGGCGAATCAGCTATCAGTCGACTGGGTGAACAATTTAAAGGTTTACCATGTCAAGTAGCAGCACAAATACCACGCGAACGTCTGCAATTGGAGCAGCATTTAAGTAAAACCGATCTTAAACTAATGAGTGCCGCAACACAGCTGTCCGTTATTGCCGCCGATGAGGCATTAAACGCTGCAAACCTTAAACCCAGCGATTTAAGCGCAACGCAACGTGAACGTTTTGGTGTTTGTGTTGGCATGGGTATGTTCGATCTGACTGAAGTCTATGGTGCATGGCAACAGCTGCAACGCGGCTATAATCGTGTCAGTCCTTATTTTGTGCCTCGTCTATTGCCCAGTATGGCTTGTGGACACATAAGCATGCGACATGGACTACGTGGTCCCAATCATTCGGTCTCGACTGCTTGTGCCACAGGTGCGCATGCTATTGGTGATGCGTTACGTTTTATACGTAATGGCGATGCTGATGTTATGATAGCCGGTAGCGGTGAATCATGCATTGATCCGCTGTCCATTGCTGGCTTTTGTCGTTTACGTGCGCTCAGCACTGATTTTAATGAAACACCTGAATTGGCATCACGTCCATTTGATAGGAAACGTGATGGTTTTGTTATGGGCGAAGGTGCCGCTATACTACTGCTCGAAGAATTGGAACATGCACGTGCGCGCAATGCACCCATCTTAGCGGAAGTGCTCGGTTATGGCCTATCTGGCGATGCATATCATATAACATCGCCAAGTGAAGATGGTGCAGGTGCAACACTTGCCATGCAGCGTGCCATAGCTGATGCAGCTGTAAATCTAGAAGATATTACTTATGTAAATGCACATGCAACATCGACACCGACCGGCGATCGTATAGAAGCGCATGCCATTGGACGTGTTTTCGGTGAACATACCACAAATATAAGTGTTTCGTCAACGAAGGGAGCGCACGGACATTTGCTTGGTTCATCTGGCAATCTGGAAGCTTTGTTTGTAGTACAAGCCTGTGCAGCAGCTATGCTGCCACCGTCAATCAATGTCGTTGAATTAGACGAGTCTATAAAGGTATCGGTTATAAGAACAGCTACAGAGTGGGCAACGAAAAATCCGAACAGCAGACGTATTGCATTGAAAAACTCATTTGGTTTTGGTGGTACAAATGCGTCACTTTGTATAGCAAACTATGTGGCATGAGTGTTAGCGTTTAAGAAATGCATTTGTTTTTGATAATTTTTATTATTATTGTTCCTGTTAAGTACATAAATAAAGTTTTTTTTTTTTTTTTTATTCAAAAAATTGTAAACAGAATTATGAATTATCCCAAAGATAGACGCATTGAGATTTAGGTTTGCAGCCGGCTGCATTCGAACGGAACCGGAGGTATAACTCTTATCATTCTCATTGAGCTCATGTTAATTGCGTATTTATTACATCCATTTTATAGATTATATTATTGTGAATTCGGCAGAAATAAGCATATAAAAGTATTTTTGCTTTGTAGGCAAAGAAGAATAGAAATGAAAAAGTCGAAATTGTTCGAGTCAATTTGAGCTGAGTGCTGCATTGGTGTCATGCTTACTTACGAAAATATTTCCTAAAAATTTAATAATACAATAAAAAAATTTCAAAAAAAAATTGTTTGTTTTACATATTTTTAGGAAAAATGTTTTAGTTTTAAAATTTTATTTGGAAAACTTGTCACTGTAAAAATGTAAACGCATTACACAAATAATGTATGCGTTAATTGCTATTTTACTCAATCATTCTATGCATTTTAATGCTTTTTTTATATATATATATATATCTGTAAATTGTATATCGGTTTGATTCGATTCGACGCAGTTTCGGTTTCAATCATTATTTTTTATATATTTTTTTTAATTGCATTGTTTATAAAATATATATAAATATAAATTTAAATACATAGTTATGTATATAGATCAGTTTTTTTTATGAACATTAATGAAGTTAAAATAAAATCGTGCTGAAAAGAATTATCGAATCGATATCTTAAGTGTGTGTTTGGGACACAAAATTTACAGTATCTATTGTTTGGATATATCATTTTTTTTTTTTTCATTTGACATGTTTGACATTTTACTTTAGACAAAAATTCCTCTTATTATTATTATTATTTTTTTTTTTTAATTTTAACATAGCGTATTATACAAAGTTAAACTTAAGAGTTATAATTTCAAAGTTTTTATTTTTTTTTTCTTTATTATTTTGCTTAATTTTTAGATAATTATGCTTAAGTTGCTAAAACTATTTTTAAATGTTTAGTTATTTTTTTTTTTTTTTTTTTGTATTATTTTTTCCTTCGGTTTTAATTACTTTTTAAGATGTAATTACTATATACGCGTATTGAAATATATGCTACGCTACAAATACAGCTACATAAATATATATATAATTACTGCATTTATCGCAATATATGCATATATAATTTTTAAAGTTTTTTTTATTTTATTTTTTTCTATATATATTATATGAAAATAAAATTTATTCGATTTTTTTTTCTTGCATCGCATTTTATTTTTTTACTGTACACGTTTTTTTTATTTATTTATTTATATATTTTTTTGTTTAAATCTTTTGAAGAGCCTATTTATGCCAAAGAATTATATATTTAACAAATAAAAATATAGTTTAAAATTCTTTAGAAGTTTTAATTTTGCACATTTATTTTATCAATTACATTCAACAATAATTTTTTTTTTTTAAAAAAGCGGTAAATAATTTCAAAATTTTTATTTTTAAAATTATTTAAAGCTTTTAAAATTTACGTATTTGGGTTTATAAATTATTTCACATGCCAAATAATAAAATGTTTTTGATATTTTGTTAATTTTTATCTTAAAGAAGACTCTTTTATTGGTTCCATTTAGTAAATTTTAAGTTCATTCGTTTGTTTTATTTATGGTATTTATATGAAATGTATTTTTTGTTTTTATTGGAAGTATTGCAGATCATAGAAGACATAAGTGAGAAAGATTAAAAAAAAAATTATATTTTTCTATAAAAATAAAATTCAAACAAAAAAATTATTTTAATCTTTACACAAATACATGCCAAGCATTATTATAAAACATTGAGAATAACCTAGACTGTTTCGTATTTTAATATTTAATGTTTAAAAAAACTAAAAACATTTTTAAATTATAATTTAATAAACTACTAAAAACTATTGAAACCATTTTTTTAGAGACTTGTTGTGTATAATTTTGTTACAAGTTTAAATTTAAAATAAAATAAAAAATATTGGAATTTTTTTTTCAACTTTTTGCATAAATGCTACTAAAAACATAGAATTTTTTTTTAATAAAAACCAACAATTAAAATAATATCCTTCTCGATTTTGTAACTTTGATTTTAGTTTTGCATTGAAGTCTATTTAAATATATCATATATATACGATATATATATTTATGTATGTATATTGTATGTGAATGTTAAAATTATCTTTTATTTTTGTTAGTTTTCTTGAGATTTTACCAATAATTAAAAAAATATAAAATATTATATTTATAAATATATTTTTTAATTATAATCTTAATATATATACTGTCGCCTTAATATATCTAATTAAAAAATGTCTATTTAGCGCTAGTTAAAGATGTTATTTTTGTTGTTGTTGTTGTTGTGGGTTATTTTCTTCTTATTTTCTTTAAAAAAAGTTTTCCTTTGTGTTTATAGCATGGGATTCTTTTTCTTTATACGAAAAGGAGAGCGCATGTATTTATATGTACATGGCAAGCAGATAAACGCTAGCCAAAGCTCGAATTAAGAGTTTATATAGCGTCTATATCTCGCATATATATGTATATATATATATGTATGTATATTGTATGTAGTTATGTAATTTAATTGAGCAAAGCATCCATTGTATATGGAAATGGTAGATGCTGTTTAAATTGTTGCTGTTGCTGTTTTTGATGTAGTAGTTGTTGTTGTTGCTGCATTAATTGTTGCTCATATGCTGTTGTTGTTCTTGTTGCTGTTGCACATAATTTTAAAGATGATGCTGCTGATGATGTTGTTGCTCTTGCGTTTGATGTTGTTGCGGTTGTTGTGAATGTTGTTTGTTGTGTTCTTTGCGATGCAATGTTATTATTATTGTTTGTTTTTGTTGTTACTCTTGTATTTACTGTGGTCGATGATGGTCAGTCTACTATCACAATCTGCGAATCAATTGTTCTATTTGTTGTTAATTTGTTACTTGGTATTGGCAGATTGCGCCACGGTTTGCGTGCCGCACGTCGCAAATCAATAGGTGTGAGTATTTTTCGCGTTTTTCTGCAAAATAAAATAAAAAAGAGGAAGAAAACGATTTAATGTTTTGTTTTTCTTTAGTTGTCTTTAAGTTTAATTATATACATACTTATTTGCTTCTGTCGCTCTAAAAGTAAACATCATCCGGTGCATCCATCCAACTGATAACCTGTTTACGTCCATTGCCAACGCGTGCCATTTGTGCAATTTTCTGTTTGCCATTTAACTGAAAGAAACGCAAAATATAAAAATATGAAGAGGGGAACATTTTATTGTATGCTTACGTGATGTCTCGTTAGTGGTTGTCCAGATGCAGCCATCATAGCAGCAAACTGTTCCGGACTTGGACAATGTGAGGGCATTGGATCTTTATTTGGGCGCTTAGCTGGCGGTCCTGTGGGTACAATTGTTACTAAAAAGAAAAAAAAATAATTATATTTATAAAAAAATTTAAACAAATAAATATTTTACATTACTACTTACCTTCAGTGCCATTCAACTGTGTTTCTTCGTGTGGACGTTTACGTAACGTTGATGTAGCTGGCGCTGGAATTATCGTCAGATCCTTATCAATGACCTCATGTATTATTTTATTCGGTATACGTTCATAAACTAAACTACCATCGGCTGCTTTGGGCGGTTTCGGGAATGAGACAACATCAGGTTTAGGCAATTTATCCTTAGGCGTTAACACAAGCCATTCGTGTGGTCCAGCGCCCGGTGAACCTAAACGATTAGCAATTTTCGTAACACTACCACGCTCTTTCTTTTTGAGATATAGCATCTTTTTGATTTCTGCATGTGATTTGCCTGTGATGCGATTTGTAACTAAAGAATAAAAATTTATAAGAACGTAAGATTTCAAAATAAATACTTTTTTTCTTTGTTTACTTACATTCTTGCTTTACTAATAAAGCATTTATTGCATACGAACTTTGGCGTGCAGCCTTTTTAGGTCTTATAATATTTCGGCAGATAATGCGCGCTAAACGTGTCATGGGATTCGTATGCAAATAAAAAGCAGAACGTGTCTTCATGATGGGACGCGGCGAACTTGAACTTATAGCTATGCCATGTGCTTGAGCATAATGATTCTTTAAATGATTTTTTAGCTTAAATTCTTTGCCACAGTTGACAATGGAACACCTGAAAATGAATTAATTCGATTTAAAACTAAAACCAATTAAAATAGTTTCGTTTATAGAAGCTACCTATGCAATTGACGATTTGATAAGTCATTAACTTTTTTCCTCTTCGGTAATATCTGCTGCACTGATCACTTTCTTTTTAACTTCAGTTTCAGCAACGTCAGTTTTATTTGCCGATTTAAGACTGCCATATTTTTTCCAATATTCCCAACACACTTGACAAAGTCGACATGAGATATGTCCGGTTGCAAACGGATGCCACTATGTAAAATGAAATAATAAAGTATTTATTAAAAAAAAAATTTGAAAGATTTAAATTTTCGCTGCATACCTGTGATGATTTAGTTGTAGCACACGATTCACATGGCTTGCCATTGTTAGACAGATCTGCACCACCATTTGTGGTTGTGCCATTGTATATGCTATTGCCGCTACCCTTAATAGGTGCTGCACCTTTTGCATTATACTGTGGTATATAGACCTGCTTAAGCTTCAACTCCGCTTCGACAGCTTTGACACGTTTCTGCTGTACATAACGATCGGTGGTCTTCCACATATAGTAGTACTCGATTATTTGTTTTAATGTTTTCCACGGCAGCTGCAATCAATCGTAAAGCATTAAGCAAACAAAAATAAATAAATTTTCAAAGTAATTAACTACTTACAAAATCCTGTCTTATATCGTTAAAGTCTTTGCCATATTTGTCTAATGCTTCCTCAAAAAGATTAGCTTCTGATGCGCTCCAATCTTCGATTTCATCGCGACAGAGTACGGGTCCAGTGGAAGGAACTAATGAAGACATTGACTCTTCAATTGAATAATTGTGCTTGTGTAATATGTCCATGGCGTGAAACTATAAGGAAAAAAAATTTAATATTTTATTTATTAATATACATATCACAGATGTCTCTACATACCAGTGTTATGTCCCGACTTGCTGCCGCCGCAGACATATGCAGTGATGGTTGTTTCACTGAACTGCTACAGTCTAGTGCACGCGCAAATGTGCCAATCGAACGTGAAACTACCAAAAACTGATCAATTTTACGATCTGAGAGTGCATGTTCTGGCGTCCAGACAATTGTTTCAAGCTCTTCCAGTTTACGTTCATCTGTGGCGGTATCTTTTAGCTTTGCGGGTATATCACACTGATAACGACTGCCCACACGAATTTCACCTTTGTCGGCGAGCAGTGTCTTTTGATTCGGATCGAAAACCAAACAATAGAAGAATGTGTCCTGCAGTAATAATAAAAATTAAATTAGTTATTTCATTAAATTCTTTTTTTTTTTTTTTACTGAAAACGCAAATACTAATTTTTCTCCAAATTTGCTAGTTGCTTACGCATTTAAACGACACAAAACCTATTTAATCAAACTACTCTAAAGCACACTACACTTTTTAGTTTTGGTTGTGAAATTTACGACTCACGTCTTTATTGAGATAGCTCTGTAGTGATTCCGTTTCATTTAGCAACGTAACCGAGCATTTGCCTCGTATCTGTGTAGCGGGTATCGACTCAACCTGACGCGAGAGAAATAACTCGCGATGTTTGATCTGATAACGTTGTTTACTGGTCAACGATTCGCTTTTCTCTGTGGTGGTTCCATTATTGCTACTATTGCTACCAGTGCCTCCACCAACTCCTGTGCTTGCATTGCTATTTGCATTGCTTGCATTTGAACCTGTGCTTCCTCCACCGTTGCCACCACCACTGGAGGCATTAACAGGACTTGTGCGATCCTCATCTAGGGCAGCTGAAAAATATTGCACATTTATGAATTATTAAAAAATTAAATTATATATATATTTTTTTTTATTTATTAAGCTAAATTAAGTTCTAAACTTTTTACCAATCTAAATAATGTTTTACCAATTAAATATCTATGCACCAAACAAAACAAAAAAAGATCTAAACATTTTAACTACAAAGTGAAATAATATTTCTATATTCAACTACAATTAAATTTTAAAAGAAATTAAAATAATGAGAAATACACAAATTATGATAGAAATTTTCTTATAACTAATTGCAATTTTTTTTTTAAATTTTTTTTATTTTTGTTTGTACCTATTGATGGGTCTAGTACGGCTTGTGCAGCTTGCTCTTCGCCTACTGGTGTTCTAAGCCAGGTTTTCTTCAGTTTCATTGCCAGCGGTGAATCCTCGGCGGTTGCCACTGCATGAATTAGAGTTCATAATCGCGATACGTGTTAAGAGTTAAATTTCTTTTTTATATAATACAATAAATATGTATAAATTCTTAAAAAAATGTACTTAAAAACTACTTTAAGTCTCGTATTTATAATATTTTTACTTATATATATTTTATAAGTATTCCACTTTGGTATATTTATAATCTTATAAAATTAATTTTTTTAGACAGTCAACTCGAAAACTTCTTATTTACCCGGTATCCCGCTATTTTATGTGGACACAAAAAATTTGATACCAATCCCGCCCGATTAAAACATTTTTTGTACCGATCCCGCCCATCACAGTGTTTTTTTTATATTGTTTCGTCTTCCGTGATATACGGCACTGAACGCGTAAAATGGTATATTAAGTTTGTAGAAATTTATGAACAGGCAGTAAGAATCAGATCATACTACATAAAGATACTCTTGATGAAAGCTGATTAAAAATAGCAATGTTTGGCTGTCGTATTAAAACGATCATTAGAGACCATCAGAAATAGAGTAATAGAGTTTACTAACATCAAACATTTTTCCATCTCAATTTTAGGGATTCTGTTTGGGTTTTTTTATGAAATATTTCTTGTTACTTAGTATAGAAACGTCAAATTCGGTCAGAATTACACTTACTATGATCTTAAGAAAATATCTCAAACTTACTTAAATAGGCTATTTATTTTACTCCAAGTTTTGAACTGTGATATAAGTTCGTATAACCAATATATCAAAATATCATTCAAAACTTGTTTCTTTCATTTCATACATTTTGACATATTAACAAGCGAAATTAAGCAAATTATGACTTTGAAAATATATAAAAAATATACTCTATATTTGTGTCTAAAAATACTTATCTATTCAGGTGTTAATTTTTTATATATATTTATATACACAAGCACACGCTGTGCAAAGTCATCCAAAAAAAAGCAAAAAAATTTCGATGCAGCTAATGGCTTATTTAAACAAGCTTTTAAACCAATACAATAGCTAATTTAAACAGTTGGTTTGCCTGTACACGCTTAAATATAATACAAAGCGAAACGTCATAATTAATTAGTACAGTTATGCATTGAAAAACTAGTTACTTATTATTGTACTTATTATATCAATGTTACTAAAAATATTATAAATAGGCACAAAGAAAGAAAATACAAAATTAAATGTCACGCCCATTCATTATTTTATCAATAAGCAGCACCGTTGTGCAGATGTAAACCCTTATCGGAGAAAACAAAATGGTAGAGAAAAAGTAATTTAACTAAAAGATTTTAAGCTCAAAAACAAACGACAGCCACAAAAATGTTAACGTGGAGCCGACGAAATGTTGTACATGTTGAATGGGATTGAACTGAGTTTTTTCTATTTTTTTTTTATTTTGGGGCGATGGGGACAACAGCAATGGTCGTCGAACGGAAGGTTTTTCAGCTGTGGGCGGCAAATAACTGTGTGAAAAATGGAATATATATGTGAATATGCCTGTATGTGTGTGTGTGTGGTATGGTGAAACGTTATACATACAAACAAACAGACAAAACGCAACCAGATGACTTCGTCCAAAGCTATACACAGTGGTAGCAGCGGAAACAAGAAGCAAATGATGATGCAGAAAACAGTAAAAGAAGAGCTTTACACAGATAAAAAGAAGCAGAAGCAGCAACAGCAGCAGTAACAAAATAAATACAAACTTTTTGAATTTATTTTTAATACGTTCATTGAGTGTTGAAGATGGAGCAAAGCGACGACGTTGTCGGCCTTTATGGGTGGTTTGCCTGTGCTGCTACTGTTGTGTGCGCGCGGCGTCAAGGCTTCAAAAACATACAAAGTAGGAGTGGGCAGTTAAAAGTGTTTTATGCTGTGTGGGGTTGGCAGGCAGGCATAAACGATGATAACATGTTCGGTTTCATCTATATAGTTTTTCTTCTAGCTAGCAAAAATGCGCGAAAGGTGTAAAAGGAAATAAGACCAAGGGTGCAATCCGCTTGTGTTGGTGTTGGTGGTGGTTAACTTCTTACATACTATTGAAAACTCAGACTTTTACCTACTTTTGTAGTTTTATACACACTGCTATAGAATACACCTAAAAATAATACAAATATGCTGCTCGCGCTTTTATTAAATATAAAAAATTTGCAAAAAAAATAAAAATAAAAAAATATGCTTTTATTATATAGCATAGCACATGTTATGCTGTCTATTTTTGCTTTTTCTTTTTGTTCTACTAATTATGTTAATTAGTAGAACAAAAAGAACAAAAAACAACAATCATCGTGCACAGACATTTATAACCAGCGATGGGCACATAAATCTATCAGAAGTTAGCAACAACAAAATCTTGTTTTTGTTGTACTAATCACACCTATACCTAAGTATGTAGCTTATCACATTGTTTGTTCGTTTATGGTTTGCCGAAAAGAGCTCCTAGCCGCCCATCGCTGAATAACACTAAAAAAAACATATAATTATAGAATGGTGCAATTATCTTATAAACTGTATAATTCAAAATAATTTGTTTATAATTATTATTTAATTATTTATAATTGTATGCTCTCTAATTTCGATAAAAAACCTTCTAATATCAATCCACGTATAAACTACAGATTTGATTAAGATCGAGCCACTAAGATATAGCACCCATTCATATTACAGATCTACTTTATAATTTTCCAAAAAAAAAGTTTTTTTTTTTCTGTATTTTTGCTTTTACAGAACATGGGGTCTAATCTTAAGTACTTACAGTACAAAGAATACTTCGGAACTTTCAGTGAGTCCTGATTCGTATAAATCAAGATTTTTCTTTTAAAATATTGAAAAATATTAGATACGTATTGTTGTTATGTGCAAAGGCTTAAATTTAAGAGTAAAAATATAGACTTGAGTAGTAAATTTGAGGTAAATTTGTAGGCTAGGATGGTCTAAACTTTTTTTTCCGAAACTTATTTTTTTGAGATATGTGTTTTCTAAAACCCAATAATTGTTCTTAGAACACCCTTCTTTAAAATTCTTTGCAAAGAGTTGAGTGCCTACATAGATAAAAGTTTACTACTAAGTTTCTAACCACAAATTTACTTATAAAATATATCCAATGTTTTCCAATATTTAAAACGAAATATCTTGATTTACTTCAATCCGTGAATCCGGGTTCCGTAGTGTTATGTATTATTGTGTTTCCAAGATTTTTTTCTAATCCTAAAAGTAGTTCATCATCCAATGAACTTGGAATAGAAAATAACCCTAACAAACCTGATGGTATAGTTTCTTTAGTAAAAGTGCAGTCAGTCCTGATAATCCCAGTGACAAACTTATCGCGAGAAAAAAAATTTTATAAATTTTCGTAAAAGCTTTTTGGCAATTTTATGTACGAGTATAAACCGAAAAATGCAATAATGTGCATAGCAACAAAAGCATCAAGGACAGCAAATGTAATAAGATAAACTTTACAGAAAAGCAAAAATTTCATAAATATCGCGCTCGGATTGAGTCATACAGTCAAAACGCATTTAGTTGGGTCACGTTCCATAGTAAATGGTTGAAGCGCAAATTCTTAATGACGTAAATATTCAAACGAATGCAACGCTTATGGATATTATACTAAATATATATAGTATGTAGATATGTATTGAGTTTTGGCTAAGCTTAATCTCGCCGTTCTATTTACGTGTAACTTGCTGTTGCACACTCTGCACTTTATATCTATATTGTAGAATATATTTGTATTTGTGCGTGTGTTCCCGGGTCGAGTATACTTATAATACTCATGAAAATTTGAGAGCTATTCCACATCCACATCACCACCATCGAAACGGTTCAGACACATACAACTAAACACTCAAATGGTAATAGCAACTACCATAACATACAATACCACCCAAAAAAGGAATATGTAAACCAAACATCTTCTTCTGCCGCTTCTTCAAAATTTATGCTCCTATTTTTCTCTACAGCAAGTCCTGTCGCCTAGCAGCGGCACCCAAAATCAACCGAAATCCAACCAAACAACAACCATCTGAATACAGGCATTCACTGACAGACAACTAAGTATGCTGGTAAGCAGTCAGAACATCAAAACGGATATAAACAGGGAGCAGAAAGTAATGCAGGCAATGTTATGCTTATATTTTTATTGGGCGCATAGTTTTTGTTAGAGATTCTTTTAAAGACATTTAAAGATTTATAAGAAAATCAAAAATTAAATATTCAAAAGTTTTAATGTTTGCACAACAATGGTGAAGTTAAAAATTAAAGAACAAAAACAGTATAAAAACCAATAACATAGAATATACAAAACAATACAAACTAAGCTTTTGCATCCCTAGTCATTAACGTTTCTCACTGCATTCCCAATGTTTCTAACTGTTATTTCATATATTAGAGTTAGTTGTTACCGATGTGATGGGTTGGGTTTGATGTTTTGGGGGTGTAAAAAGATTTTATTTTAGCTTTTGCTCTCGTCGTTTGCTGCTGCTACTACTGCTGCTTATTTTGTCGTTATTGTTGTTGTCATTCTGTGGTTCTTGTTTTTGCTATTTATGCCTTTTAAACTGGCTGCCTTGTTTGTTTGGTATAACGTTGCTGTTGTTGTTGTTGTTGTTTTTTGTTGCTTTTTTGGCACCCCCAACCGCATTTAAGCAATGCAAACGTGCAATACTATTCATCCTATACGTAGCAGACTCTTTATTGGACATGCTACAAATGAGTTGGGTGTTTGTATGTATGAATTTATAGGCACATGAATATGGTGCCTAAAGTGTGTGTGGTGTAATGAGTTGTATGGTGAACACCCACATAGGATATTGTTGTTGGTATTTGTGGTGAAAATGTACTTAAAGTATGTTGTTGCTGCTGTTAACGGATGTTGCATTCTTAGTATGCATATTCTTTAACCCCATTTTCCCTTATCTCTAGTAGGTGTCAAGTTGATGGTACGGTAAATGTTAAACTAAATCTAGCGTTTATATTTAAAATAAAATCTTTTTTGTTCATTTGTTTTTTTTTCTTCTTCTATCTATTCAATTCAGACATCTTAGCCTATATATATACACATATTTACATACTTAAGCTATACGATGACCTTATTGTTATAAAAAAAAAAAGACATTTTTATACTCACGTTGATGTTTGTCGGCCAACTGTACCAGCGGATTTGGCAGATCACGCCTACGATAAAAACACATGACCTTTGCCTCCACATTGCCAGTTTGATTCTTATTTAACTCCCTCAATACGTCGTATCAAGTAGGGACTATTCGGCGTTGTCTCAACGTAGACATAGTCTGGAAGTACGCATTAAAATTGGAATTGAAATTTTACACAAATATTATGCATGTATTAGTAAAATTTCTTTTTACAACGAAACCGAAGCGTATAACGTAAATCAATTATTACATATAAACTTCGTATTCAGGTAAATACACGCAACATGCCGCCGCGTTAAAAATTCAACAGATACGCGACGTTGAGGACGCTTGCGACGTACATATACGATTAGTTATACGCGTTGAGACTACGACGGACCGACGACGGCGACGACGTTTCGATATGCTGCAATTAGATACAAATGTATCTGTGGAATCAACGAGCGTAACAAGCCAACAAAAATGGACCGATTAAACTAAACTACGAAGAAGCAGATACAAAGAGAGCAAAAAAAAAAAAAAAGAATTAACGTACAACAAATGGACAAACAAATGCTGCTGCTGCTTTTAGTTATTATTGTTGTTTTTGCTGGGAACCTGTCGCTTTAAAAACAAAAACAACAACAACTATATCTAAACAAAAATCATTGCTAAAGACAATATACATACATACTAAACACAATAGTATATGGTCAGTAGAGAGTAGTCCGTTCGTTGGTACATTGTGAATGTAAAAAAAATAAAAAAAAAAAAAAAAATGCGATCAGATGAAGCAAAAAATTAAGAGGAAAATGTATCTTTTTGTATTTTACAACTTTCAATATTTACAGTGAAGTCATGAATTTTAGACTGTGACAGGGATTTTCAGAATTATGAATGGCATTACCAGAATCATAGCGCATATCTTTGGTTTTTCTTTCTTGACATTGTAAAAGATAATTAAATGTGATTTTATGCCAATGCTTTTAGATAAGGCTTATGAAAATCTGCTCTGCTCACACTTCAAAATACAAATTCCATTCATTTAAATTATATTATACAGCCGCTTCAAATCACGTTTTTAAAGTATCATACTATACTGCACTATGACAGTTACAAAACTGTCATTGTATTCCAAAACCTTTGCAAATTTAATGAAAATCTTGAAACATGTCGGCGAAGGCGTTGAACATAAAAAGGCAAAGAGCGGATACAAGCTGGAGAGCCATAAAGGAATACACAGCAGACACAAATATTTAGTCATCTAGCCAACAGCTACCGACTAATGACATAAAAAAAAACGAAATACTGAATAGAAAATAAGATATTTCGATAAAAAAAAAGTTGAAAAACGAAATTCCAATTTAAATTTTTATATTAAAGTTATAGCAAGGTGTAGTATACTGCATCTCTCTTTTTCTATTTTGATATTTATTTGAGTTTTGCTAAATATAAAAGGAAACTGTAACCAGAAAATATCTCTTTCTTTTCTACGAAGCTATAGAACAAAGCTTACTATGTTGCAATTGGTAGCAACAGACCCAAGTACACCTTCTTATATTTAGCGGAATTTTTGTTGATGGAATGTGGCTGAATGATTGTTCAAACCTCTTAGTCAATTGTTAATATATTTAATTAGGATAAAGAAACAAATTCTTTAAAAATATTAACAGAAGACAATAAAAATAATAACTGTATACAAACGTGTTTTAATGAAGATTCTTATTTAAACCAATATCAGTATATTTAATCCTTTGAGAAGTTTTTACTTCATATAATATTCCCTTTTCAATGCAAATATACACATACGAGAGAGACAAAAATTAAGCGAAATATTGTTGAAAATGCAACAAAGTGACATAAAAAATGGAAAACAAAGAAAATGCTTGTATATTATTAAAAGCCATCTTCGTATTGTTTATTTTGATTTTTTTTTTTTTTTTTATTTTCTTTCATTGCCTTTTTATTTTCTTTAATTATGAGAAAGTCGATGTCAAAAATCGTCGACGCAGCCAATAGCAATAACGTCATCATTGACAGCTGCATGCGTGCAAGCGAGATAGAGAATCGATAAAGTAATAGTAGAAGGAAAGAGGTGCTACTTGCGTGAGTGCGCTCGTGCGTTTGTAGGGGCACAGCAAAAAGCAGCAGCATCTTCTGCGTATCAATGTGTAAGTGCGATGGGACAAGTGTGCGGCATATAATAGCAGGTGTGGATGGGGGTTGGAGATGAAGATGCTTGCATGGTGGATGACATTTTCTTTTACACATTTCTACTGCATTTTTAATGATTTTAATATTTTTTTTTTTTAAATTTTAAACTTGTTACACTTTTCTGCTGAATGTAGATAACAAATATTTTCCACTTTGAATTACGAGAAAACCTGAAAATGCACAAATACGAAAAAAAAAACTAAAAAATTTTATACGGCTTATCGTTTTTTTTTTTTAATGGTAAAAGACGGTAGCGTTGACAGCGACGCAGCTACGACGTTGACAGAGTTTTGGCAGCACTTCGATGCAAAGCAGACAAAAATTATGCATATCTTAATTTTACGGCACATTTATGCGCAAGGATAAAATATTAAAGGTAAAAGTGGGCGAATGCGTGAAAAAAAAATAAAAATGAAAATAAAAACAATTTAGTGCAAATACAATGCACAACAAGTTTCGGGAAAAAAAAACAAATACAATGTTAATATTATTCCTAAAAAAAAAAATAAACACGGAAATTTTTATGCACTTTCATTCTTTTGCCGTTGGCTGGAGTCGTCTCAAAAATGAAACGCGGTGAGACAGCACACACACACATCACACTCACATACACACGCGCAACACGCGTAAACGATAAACGAGAGTAAGAGAGACCGAAGACCGACCGCGACTTCGACGGCTACGGCGCCGCCGATAACGAAAGATGATAGAAAAGCGAGTATGTAAAATTTTTTTCTCACCTCCGACTCGGTACATATTTGTAGCCATTTTCAATGCACTTTCGCAAACAATTTCATTCGTAAAGTATTTAGCACTTGTTTAATTGTATTTTTCAACAATTTCGTCACAATTTCGCACTCATTTATTGGCATAAAAATGCAATTTAATTTTGTTATGATTGCATTCACACAAAACGCGTAAGGTTTTTTTTCCTTTGCTTCTTTGCTGTTTTTTAGAAACACGGCTGTACAGACAACTTAATACAGCGGCGTCTGTTTGCTGTGTGTAAGAATGCGTCTGTATATGTCGAATTGTGCAGTCGTATATAGTCACGGGTATAGCAAAGATGAAAGATAGAAATGCACTAAAGTATTTTTCTTTTAAAAAGTTGGTAACATTGTTAGTGTTGAAAAAAAATAATGTTAAATTCCATTTTTTTAAAAATGCTGTGCAACCAAGTTTTAATTAAAAAATTTATTCGCTTGAAATGAAAAAAAGAATTCTTCAGGGGTATGTACAATAAGAAAAATGCTATTGAATGAAAGAAAACTTTTTTAATAAAAATAATGCGGGACGAATTGAAATGTACTAATTACAATTATGCGGTGCTCAAAAACTTGCAAATTACAGGAAAAGAAAAATAAATAAAATTTAAGTCGAAATGACGTTATTGAATACTTTCGATTTAATTTTTTAAAAACTTTAGAATCAAGCAGACTAAAGCTCTGCTACAGTTGGGTACTTTCACTGTTATTTTGTTTCGTTCAAATTCTTTTCGTTATTGTTATCATTATACAGTTATCATAAGCAGTATAATTCACAGAAAAAAACACTTAATTCAAACTGAAATGCAGGTAATTTTGAATTTACACGAACACGCTAGTAATCTAAATTTGGTGCACGCACATAGTTCACACGCGTGTTACACCCAATTGGAACAATAAGCACGCACTAATTCCATCTCTAATTGCAATTTTGTCCAATTGCTTTTCTATTCTTTTTAGTTTTAGCTCCTATATATGCATCTATTCCTATAATTATTAACTCCACTCTCGTGAAAATAGTATTAATGATTTTGTTTATCCCACAAAGTAAATATTTTTCTATTTTATTTATAAAGCTTTCAAACTCGCGCCCACAAAACTATCGATAATTGACTTGATATTTTACAGCACTGACTACCTTTTTATATTTTTGCACTTACAACACTATTTATTGTGAACTGTCAAATCCGTGACGTGGCCAGGGCGATATTTTCTTCGACTGAAAGAAAACTTTGCTAATTGTAACACAATAAAAGTTTAAAACAGAGCACGGCATAGCACCACAAAGCTACTGCAAAGTATTATCTAACGATGACCACCTACGAGGAGTTCATCCAACAGAACGAGGACAGAGATGGCGTACGTTTAACGTGGAATGTTTGGCCGTCTAGTCGAATCGATGCCAGTCGATTAGTTGTGCCGCTTGCGTGTCTTTATCAGCCGTTGAAAGATCGACCGGATTTGCCACCAATACAATATGAGCCAGTTGTATGTACGCGCGCCAATTGTCGTGCCATACTCAATCCATTGTGTCAAGTGGACTATCGAGCCAAGTTGTGGGTGTGCAACTTTTGCTTTCAACGCAATCCCGTAAGCAAACAACATAAACAAAAAAAAAAAAAACTAAGACAAACATTGACCTAATTTCATTTGATTTATTTTGATGACGACATAGTTTCCGCCACAGTATGCTGCTATCTCGGAACAACATCAACCAGCGGAGTTAATACCCGGCTTCAGTACTATCGAGTACACAATTACACGCGCACCAACAATGCCGCCTGTATTCATCTTTCTGGTAGACACTTGCATGGATGAGGAGGAATTGGATGCACTTAAGGATTCATTGCAAATGTCTTTAAGTTTATTGCCACCAAATGCGCTAGTCGGTCTAATTACATTTGGCAAAATGATACAAGTGCATGAGCTTGGCGCAGAAGGCTGTTCTAAGAGCTACGTGTTTCGTGGCACCAAAGACTTGACTGCTAAACAGGTGCAGGATATGCTAGGTATTGGTCGCGCGACTGCCGGTGGACAGGCACCGCAACCTGGACAACCAATGCCGGGTACAGTACCAGGACAGCAACGTCCAATGAATCAAGCACCTGCAACGCCACCGGCGCATCGTTTTTTGCAGCCAATCAATAAATGCGATACGATTTTGGGTGATTTGCTCAGTGAGTTGCAACGCGATCCTTGGCCGGTGCCACAGGGCAAGCGTTACTTGCGTTCCACGGGCACTGCTCTTGCCATAGCAGTTGGTCTGTTGGAGTGCACCTACCCGAATACGGGTGGACGTATTTTAACCTTTGTTGGTGGCCCTTGCTCCCAGGGCCCCGGCCAAGTAGTCGACGACGAACTGAAGCACCCCATACGTTCGCATCACGACATACACAAGGATAATGCCAAGTTCATGAAAAAAGCCATCAAACATTACGATGGTCTGGCGCTACGTGCTGCAACCAATGGTCATTGTATTGATATTTACTCTTGCGCACTGGATCAGACTGGTCTGATGGAAATGAAGCAGTGTTGTAACTCAACTGGAGGTCATATGGTAATGGGTGATTCGTTTAATTCATCGCTATTCAAACAAACATTCCAACGCGTTTTCTCACGAGATGCACGTAACGATCTGAAAATGGGCTTTAACGGTACGCTAGAGGTGAAGTGTTCGCGTGAGCTGAAAATCTCTGGTGGTATTGGCTCGTGTGTGTCGCTGAATGTGAAGAACCCGTCGATATCGGAAGTTGAGATCGGCATGGGTGGCACGGTACAGTGGAAACTGTGCACGCTGAATCCCAGCTCGACGATGGCGTTCTTCTTCGAGGTGGTGAATCAGCATGCAGCACCCATACCGCAGGGCGGACGTGGTTGCATACAGTTTATCACACAGTATCAACACCCGAGCGGCCAGCGACGCATACGTGTCACAACGTTAGCGCGAAAGTAAGTACAAAAAAAAAAATAATAGATCAAAACGAAAGAAAATCAATTGTGTATCATATATCTCAACTTTCTGCTTTTATTATTTTCAATATTTCAGTTGGGCAGATGCCAATACAAATATTCATCACATCAGCGCTGGTTTTGATCAGGAAGCCGCTGCAGTAATTATGGCGCGTATGGTTGTTTATCGTGCAGAGACAGATGAGGGACCAGATATATTGCGCTGGGTGGATCGTCAGCTCATACGTTTGGTAACATTTATCATAATTGTTATTTTGTTTATTTGGTATTAATTTTGTTTATTTTGTTTTTCTTTTACAGTGCCAGAAATTTGGCGAATATAGCAAGGATGATCCGAACAGTTTCCGCTTAGCACAGAATTTTAGTTTGTTCCCACAATTTATGTACCATTTGCGTCGCTCGCAGTTCTTGCAGGTCTTCAACAATTCGCCCGACGAGACCACATTCTATCGACACATGCTAATGCGCGAAGACCTCACCCAATCGTTAATTATGATACAGCCCGTGCTTTATAGTTACTCATTCAACGGTCCCCCGGAGCCTGTTTTGCTCGATACTTCGTCCATACAGCCCGATCGTATACTGCTAATGGATACCTTCTTCCAAATACTCATATATCATGGCGAAACAATTGCACAATGGCGTGCACTTAAGTATCAAGATATGCCAGAATATGAAAATTTCAAACAATTGCTACAGGCACCAATCGATGATGCACAGGATATTCTGGAGACACGTTTCCCTATGCCACGTTACATCGATACAGAGCATGGCGGTTCGCAAGCACGTTTCTTGTTATCGAAAGTCAATCCATCGCAGACGCACAACAATATGTATGCCTACGGACAGGTGAGTAACACAAGGCAATGCAATAATGCTGCTGCCAATCTTCAGTTCTACCTAGTTTTTATTTTAAAATATTTTATTTTGATTTTAACTTTTTTTTTTTTTTTGTTTAAAATTTTATTTCCGTGTGTGTGTACGTTACGTCCTTGATCTTGTTTTTCAAATCATTTACGCGTGTTCCAAATACAGGCGCCCATTGGTCAAACAACGGTATTTATCTTGCTCAAAGTCCTTATTTCAATTTAAATTATCCTAACTACTTTCGATATGCTTTTCTATACAAAACGCAATTTTTAAAAAAAAATATATATTTTGCTGGTGTTGGTTTCTTAATTTTGGGTTTTTAGCGTAGTTGTTTCTTCTGGTAACGGATATATTTTTATAATTACATCTACACAACAACAACTATACATGACATATAATTAATTAAAATGTGTACTAATATTTATTTGATATTTACAGGATGGCGGCGCACCTGTGCTTACGGATGATGTGTCATTGCAGCTGTTTATGGAGCATCTTAAAAAGTTGGCAGTCTCTTCTACAACATAAAAACCCAAAAAAAAAAGGAGTCAGACTTCATAATAAATAAATAGAAAACGTTTAAACGAATTGTGCATTAATTTTACGCCGTAATACGAATCGATAAAATCGACGCGATAGCGTTGAACATCGATAATCAAATTATACTATTAAATCTTGGAAGAAGTATATAGAGAGCGAGAGAAATATAATTATACATACCTATATAAATAAAATTTATCAATTCAAAAAAAAAAAAAACTACAAAAATTAAATTAAAACACAATTGCTTTTTAATTAACTAAATGACAAAAAAATAATAAAACTTTATTAAGTAAATCGTTTATGTATCTCAAAGTACAACAAAAAGCGTTTAAATAAATTATAATGCATTATGAAATGCCTCGGTGTATAGTAGTTCCCCAATTTTTAACTGTATCTAAAGTGCAACAGTTTTGGGCTATAAAAAAACCTGTAAGCGGAATGAAGAAATATTGCTTTTCCATTTCTCTATTTTTTCTAACTTTACAAAGTGTGCCCTAAAAAAAATCACAAAAAGAAAAAAGCAATCTAAAAGCATTTTTAAGCTAAAAGCAACAAAAATAAATATTTTACTTAATACTCATCATCATCATCATTTAGAAACAAAAATAGTGTAATGCTTTAATTAAAATAAATAATTCCAGCACGTCGCCCTTCTCTCATCACTAGCCTACAAAACACAACAAAGTATTTAACTTCTTAATATCCTATTTGGTACCACATATGTTTTTCATTTTTTTTTTTTTGTTGACTATTACACAAACTATTTAATTGAGGAAACGTATTGACATCTTTTGCTCAACATCGGTACGTTCTAATGCTTTGCAAAAATCATCAAATGAAATTTTGCCTTGACAACATCGGCTCAAATCGGCTTCAAGTATTGTACGCTCTGCAATGCTCATCAATTGATCCTGACTTATATTTGCACCAACCATCATATGCAATATGGATAGCAATTCATCACGACTGATGACACCATCATCATCCAGATCGTACATTTTGAAAGCAAACTTTAATTTTTCTTCACGTGAATTGAGCTTATTCTCCTTGTTGTCCCGTATCGGACGGAAGTGTGCCAAAACATTCATAAATTGACGGAAATTTACACGATCATCAGTGCTCTCCGCAAAGAAGGAGTGTACAATGCGTTCACAGAGTGGATTTATGGCCAACTCTGGTATGCGCATTAAATCTTCGCGGGACAGCGTGCCACAATCGTTTCGATCCAATGAGGTGAAGCGCGAATAGAGTCGTTCAATTTGGCTTGGTGTAACTAAAATTAGAAAGATAAAAATATCAAATAATATTATTAGCGATATTAAATAATAGTTATATAAATATTTATTATGTGCCTTTGTATTAAATAACATCATTTGTTTACAGAGATGTTCAGCAAAAAAAAAAATTTATGTTTAGTCACGTATTTATTTCATATGCCTATTTGCGTGCTAACTGGAACGTTATCTTTGTTCTTTATTGTTAAAATTTTTATATTTTTCACACGTTCAATAATAATGTACACTGAGATGAATCTACTACGAGTACATGATTTTGTCAGATACTTTTGAAAATATAGTCAACTCTAAGGTAAATTATTCAGTTTTAAAAACTGATATGACAGCTAAAATTTTGTATGAAGTCGTTCAGCATTTTAAATTTTTCAAACAGACGAACTGTAATGAAAAAAATTCGTTTGGTTGTACTTTTGTATAAAGCTCTTCTTATTAAACATTATTTTTGAAAAGCAAAACAGCGAAAAGGAAACAAAAGCCCTACACTTAAGTTGGATCAAATATTATAGGGCTAAATACCATCCATAGGGCTCCATCAGATTACACTGCTCTTGCAAAAAGGTTATGGTGCCTTGTAGCCCGTTTATATTTAGGTGGACCAGACATGCCAGTAGCAATGAACTGCTCTTAGCTTGTTTTCAACGCTGATTTTGGTTGACAGAGTGACTAATCACTAAAAATTGGATGAAATCCCAATTTAGGGATAATGCTCCATTCAGATTGCACACGCCAAATTTTGGCTGCGATAGTTTCTGTAGTGGACCAAACTGCACCAACAATAGAACACTCATCGCAGAACAGCTAGAGGACTACAATAAATTAGATGAAAAGGGCTGCCAATTGGTATTGAGAGCATCCACAGTATTTTGGGCGTATTCTGTATATCAAAAACCTCAAAATACTATCTCTTCGCAAACCTCAAAAAGGCTTCATCAATGATAAAGGGTTCAGATCACACGAGAAAATCATCGACACCGCGGACGAGTATTTTGCAGACCTTCCGGAAAACTACTTTTCGGTCGGGATCAATAAGTTGAAAAGTCGCTGGAATAAGAGTATCGAATACATTCTCAAGGAGGTTGCCTTTCACCCCACCTAGTCATCAAAGCGAGTAGACACAAATTGAAGCAAACAAACAGTTGCTCACCCGGTCTTTCTTACTTTTATAATTGTTAGACAATCAGTCTTATCTTTGATTGAAAAACAGATGGACACGTTTACATGAAGGCGAAAATAGAGTTGGCATAAACTTTGTAGTTTTGACCATTTTCAGGGCCTTAAAACAGTTTATGATGGTTTAAAAATGGCAATTTTATTAGTCTGGAACAATTTGAACACACAAAATATTTTATTCTGAACCAAAAAACCGGTGGCCCGATTGTGTCACTGAGTCATCCGCCGTAAAGTTATGAATGATTAAGCACGACATATTATCGCTGAAATTAATTGCGTTGGGCACTTGACGTAAAAACGCATTGATTTGAAGAATATTTTAGAATAATATAAACTTTATTTTTGTTGATAGGTGTCGATGTTAAAGCAGCTTTTATTTAGATATTTTTAAATAAAATATATTATCAGAAATATTTTAATTTTTAGTTTTTTTTTTTTTTATCGTTATCGGGCAACCTGCCTTATGTTAAACAAGTTTTTTAGACTAATATTTAATTAATTTACTCCATAGTACCTTAGAATAGCTTATCAGCAATGTTCGATTTATATTCAATTTTTATTGAGGGGCAAAAAATTATCAACATTGTGCGCTATTTAGTCAAACAATAATGGATACATAGCAAATTGAAATAATTTTATCAGGTAAATATGTCGTTGTGTGTCAGTGTTAAATTTGTTTATCGGTAAAAAAAAATATTTATAATAAACGCTTTGACACGCATTGATAAAATGCTTGTAAAACATTGAAGATATTGACATCAAATATTTGCGACAACAACTACGGTTACGGCTATAGATTCAAGACGGCTTAAATGTGCTATCAATGCCACAAAGAATTGGTCGTCATTTATACTTTGCCCTACAGAGCGCATTCCGTGAAATATGCTATACAGTCCAGCGGAATAGTTTTTGTATTTATAGAAATATTGATGATGACGTCAAGGTAAAACTAATTTTTTTAACTCATTTTACTTATGTAACGAGAAACATCTATGTAATTATAATGCGAATGCAATTTACATGATTGACAGGCAATTATTATTATTTAAAATTATTAGACTGCAGCAGCGGTCGCGGCCGCAACACGTGATGTCAACAAAATGTTTTGTTGTTGTACTTTCATTACCCAAATATCGCAAATTCTATACTTGTTAATTAAAAATCATGAAGCGTGAATAACTAAAAGCTTTTTAAATATTATACAAAAAAAAAATAGTCAAATATTTGCGTACTAACAAATTTTGCAAATATTTGTATTGTGAGCTGCGCGACGTCTTTGAAAATTTCCATTGGTCCAAAAGCAAACGCGTATAAAAAAAATAAGTTGCTTATTTACTTACATCCTGTTTCGTCATGAATTTGTGCAATTTCCTCTTGATGCAGGAATAGCGATGATTTATTACCCATTTTGTATTTTTAATATAAATAAATTTTAATTTGAGCACTACTTTCTTCGTTAAGCACAAAATATTTACTACGCGACAGAGCCAAATAAAATCGAAATAGCAAGCAGCAATGAAAGAAATGCATTAAAAAATACCAAACGAGCGCAGCTGTTGTTAATCCTCTGCGACATATGCGAGTTAAATGCCACGGTTCTCTTTTAATATGTAATTTTATAGCAATTTATTAATTTCTCTTATCTAAGTGCTTAATAAGAATAAAATTTTTGAATGTTTCTTCTTAGCAATTTAATATTATGTAATTTTTCGTATTTCAAAGATGACTTAGCGTTTAGTATACCTGTAAGGGTTAATTTTTAGTACTGCAAAGTTCCTTGTGTTTTCAGTGTTGTTAAACTTATACTCTTAGTGAAGTTTAGCAGTGAAAAGCAGTTTTTGTTTATATGTCATTTTTTTTATAATTTTTATTTAAAACAAATTTAAAATAGTAATAAAACGCAATGGACAAGCTAAACTCTACGCTGACAGCTGTCAAGAGTTTACGTTCAAGCGTGCGACAATGTTTTGAGCATTTGGCTGATGGCACAGACTCTGAGAGCAACGATAATACGCGTGAAAAATTTGTACAAGATTTTTTAGAGAAATTTGGCGGCATTAATTCACAATTACGGTAAATAATGATAAAGCATAAAGAGCTTCTAACTTTATGTATACATTTTATACAACTGCATGTAAAGTGATGTCGAATCTCTTATCAATGGTCTACAAGTGCCACCGGCAGCATATCATTTGGGCAACACAACGTTTCTGGCACAGGAAACCTCACAGGATCGTCAAGCACTCTATCCGCAGTTAGTGAACAGTTACAAATGGATTGACAAAGTGCGTTAACTAACACAAAATAACGTAGCACAAATAGTATATTTATTTTTAATATTTACAGGTTCATGATCACAGTTTCTTAGCGTTTAACAATCTCAATCAGAATAGTTTACGTCGTTCCTACATATATTGCTCACAAAAACGTACGCGTATGCCATTTTCTTTTATTAATAGTGATCCGGAGTAAGTTATCTTACAAATGTTAGCTACTCTTTAATAATCTTTTTATTATATTTTTTGTAGACACACCGATAAGCTCATCAATGAACTCATTTTATCGCACACCACCTATAAAGTTATAAGACCCTTTGGTTCAAATGCTGTAGTCCTAGCCACCATTAGTCATGTTCTAAAGGCAGCAATTGTTTTTAAAGGTGTACTAATCGAATGGGTTACAGTGAAGGGCTACGATGAAGCTCTAGAACACGATGATCTGTGGGCCGAATCACGTTACGAAGTTTTTCGCAAAGTGCAGGAGCATGCACATTCGGCAATGTTGCACTTTTTTTCACCAACGCTTCCCGATTTGGCTGTTAAAAGCTATATGGTAAGTTTGCTCATTGTTTTTATAGTTTTTTTTAAATTTTTAAAAAATTTTTTGTATTTTTGTTTTTGCAGACCTGGTTAAACAGCTACAGTAAATTGTTTTTGGAGCCCTGCAAACGCTGCAGCAAATACGTGGCAAATGGTCTACCGCCGACATGGCGTGATCTACGTACGCTCGAACCATTTCACGAGGAATGTCGTAATTGCTAATGCATAGCCACCACATGGCTTATATATGTTTACTTTAGTATGTAAGAAGAAAGTTTCAGTAGTATTTTTTTTTGTATTGTATAATTCATTTTTTTTTTTTTAAAAAAAAAAAACAAAAATATAATTAATTCATGCGTATTTTTAGAAATAGCACAATACAATAACTAAGTTTTTCTTTTCACATATCTACTTCGATTTAATGCATTTTTTTAATGACAATCGGAGGAAGTGACCAACACGCCTCGTTCATGACATAAACGTTCAAAGTTCTCACGCAGTGTAGCGCGTAGCTTCTGTCGCTGCAGTTGAACTTTTTCGTGTTGGCATTGGTACTCCAGCACCACCTCCTGCGGAATGTAACAGTGTTCTTCATCTTCCTTACAATCGTAATCGTTGAAGTCATCCTGAAAAACGACAAAAAAAAATAAATGAATTAATTTATACAGAAAATAAAATCGAAAATGGTTAAAGAACTAAAGAGTCTTTAAAAGACTCGATGAATAGTTTCGAATCATGGCTTATTTTAGAAGCTGTATACGAAAAAACTTACCCACATCTGCAGCAATGAGAATTTTGGCTGCGACAACGATGGCTGCTGTTGCAGCAGCAATTGCTGACTGAACAGCAACTCGTGTGTAGCAAAACTCTCATCAACATTCGCTGCATCGTAGTCTTCATGTTCGTGATTACATAGCCCTTCAGAGCACGAGACCTCCGAGCCTTCCGGCGACGATGATGCAACACTCGACGTGCGTGAGTTCGCATGTGAGGTTGGTTCACTACCGTAGCCGGAGTCACGTACATCATGCTCACAGGGACAGTCCGTTGTTGGCGCCAAGCAGTCAGTACATTTTTCATCGACGGCAGCATCTTTGCTAATGCTGCTGCAACTAGTACGTCTTATATGCAACTGCCGCGGTAGTTGCTCCTGCGTACGTTTCGTCTTCTTCAGTTTTGCTGCTGTTGCAGATTTGCATTGTTCGCCGCCGTTGACTTTTGTTTCTTTTTCTTTTTGTGTTCTTGTTGCACTTGTTGTTGTTTTTGTTTCTTCGATTTTTTCGTTTGTTTAGTTGCTTGTACGTTTTGCGTATGCAGCAATTCATCCGCTACAACGCTCGGCACATTGATGGCACAATGCTTCTCCTCCTCGTCGACATCTTCCAATTCATGTTCATGTTCTTCATCGTCCTGATCGAGTTCATCATCGGCATATGCGACATTGTCACACAATTCCACTGCTTCATCGTGATCCGGATCATCCTCATCGTCGTCGTCATCGTCGATGTGCTCTTGTTGTTGTTGTTCCGCTAATGCTTCTTTTACAACACTTTCATAGGCGCGGTACATCAGCTGAATTTTCTTTTCATTCTTCTTTCGCTTCTTTTTCAGTTTCTTCTGTTCCCGCTTCAGTTCTTTAGCCTTCTCAGCACGACTAATCTCCTGGTAAAGTAATTCTAAATTACTAATGCCCTGCTTCTTTTCTACAAATGTATCAAAACTGCGGCATAGTGCATGCACACCAACCGCGGCTAGCACTTGACAGGCGCGCTCTTCCTCCCGCAAGCTCACATAAATGCGACGCAGACGTTCATACATTATCATTCCGATACAGGTCAAGACCTCCTCCTGTGCAATCTCTAATGTTTTCGCATGACGCTCTCGTAACTTCGAATAACTGCCGTTCACCTCTGGTTCAGCACGTTTAATCAAAGCATCGAGAAAATCAATTTTGTTCGTGCTTACATGAATATGCTGATCGGCAACACATTTCTTTATATTTGCATAAAGTGCCGCAACGAAACCTTTCTCTTTCGTATTAATCTCACCAACTAATATTTTATACGCCTTTTCGATCTACAAATACAAATTTTGATTAATGCCAAATATACCTCCAACTCGTTCTTTAAGCAAATCATTTACCTTTGTGCGACACCCCGTGCAAAACTTGTGCTTCTTCAGATAATTATCGAGCACATCGTGCAATTCTTTTGTTTCTATCACTGTCAGCTCATCGCGACAATCAATTTTCATTGCCGACCATACTTCACGCCATGTCTCAGCGAATGGTTTGGCACGAAACGCATCCAGCGAATGCAGCACACAACGCGTCTTATTACGCAACTTATTGTCGAGCAGATTGTTAAGCACCTCATGATGTCGATAGAGTAAAGTGCCCAGTGCCTGCGGTGTCTTTAATTTCTCTTCATTAATACTTAATATACATGTATCACGCAGCACAAGCGGATCTAGTGTTGGATGCCCGGTTATTGTTAGCCGTTCAAAGAGACGTTCGACATGTCGCCTACAGCCAACGCATTGCACACATTGATTAAGCACTGAAACAAAGGCGTTGTTGTCGATCTCTAATGATTGGCGACGTTCTTCATCTGTTAGCAGATTGAATTTACGCGTAAATTCCTCTAGTTCTCGGCCGCGAATTTGTGGACTATCAATGCACAGCCCCTTGCTATTCAAATCCATAAGCATCTGTAAAAATAAAATAACAAATTTTAATGAGATAAATTATGAAGAGAAAACATACGGTTATAATAAACAAATATAATGAGATGTCTCAGTCCTAATATTTTAGAGCATCTCTTGGGAAACGGCATGAATTAATTGAAATATCAAAAGCTTTTTACTATTAAAAGTCATAATAAAATGTAAACTTTAATTGTCCCCGAGATAGTTTTGATTTTAGACCTGCCACGAATCTTTTAGCCTGTTAAATACACTACAAGAATTTTTTAAAAGAAATTTAAAAAATTCTTATGGGAATCACCCTTTTCAATGTGTTTGATAAATTGAACGTCACGTGAATTTAAGATAATCTAAAAAAAACTTTCAAATTCTTAAACAATTGAAGCTTTTTACAACTACATTTACCATATATAAAAAAAGTTAGGAAGAATAAGAAATAATGTGTCATTTTATAAATAAAGAATGGAAATATAAAAATTTAATTTAATAACAAAGACGATCATACAAAGAGCAACAACTTTAGAATTAAGACGGACGCGCAATGGTATATTTATAGCTAAAATTAGATAGACATATAAATTCTAAAGCGATTTGGACAGTTTACAATTTCGGACTATTTGCTTTTACCTGCACTACCCGGCATAAGAATGCAATTTTCGATTGAACCTGTTTTTCATGCTGCGTTGCAAAAACAACAACAATAGAAATGCAATTGCACAGGGAAACCCCGAGAAGCTGCACGAATGAAAGACCAATAGTTGAGCAGGTGCATTTCATTATTTTTATGTTGTTTTTTGTAAATAATAAACAGATTTAGTATTAATTTTGAAGCAATATGAAAAATTTTACTATTATTATTGAAGAAAAACCTGCGTAACAAAATGTATTTTTTTTTTTTTTTTTTATCACTGAAAATAAACAAATTAAAATTCAAGGCTCTCTATTAGTCAAGTACCAAAATACATAGAAGCATAGCGACGTCGTTGACGTTGGCGATGAAAAACCTTAACTCAAGTTTAATTAAAAGCAATGCACAGATTTAAGGTTGCTGCGGGTGATAGCGGCAAAAAGCAGCGCTACACACACAAACACACAGCTTCATACGCTGGTGTACATGTGTATCCAAAACGCCAGTGTGTAAAAGTCTGTATATATATTTATGAGTGTGTAAGTGGGGAGCTTATTCATTCTGGCAATGATTTTACAACGATTTATGCAAAAATAAAAACAAGTAGAAATTATTAAAAATTTTTTTTATGTTTAAAAAATTTATTGTCATTTCGCTGTTGCCCCGACAACCAATGTATTATTTGTAGTTATTACCGCCGTGCGTATATATTATTCCGGCTGTTTTATCAACAGCTTCAAAACAACATCATCGTCTCTCACTCACCACAAGTTTATCGCCAGCAACCAAAGGAAAATGTCGTCGGCCAATGTTCACATAACTTTCTTCTTCGGTATTAAAAACTCTAGTGAGTCTCGCCATAATTGGACGTTTAGGCACTTAACTTAACGCGCACAATATTTTATAAAAATTATCGTCTGCGTTTATTTGAGTATTTTATTTGTCTTATTTTTCAAAGCTGTCTCAATTAATGAAACAAATTACAATTAACTAATGGAAAGTCAGCAGTAGTAGTCGTCAGCGCTGTCGAAGTCGTCAAACGTCAAATAGCAGTCGCCATTTGTGTGTTGTCAGTGTTGGTAATTGTTGTCATTCTATTTATGAGTCTTTTCCGTCGCACTCATGCGTTGTGACCATAAATGGGTCGGCATGATGGGAATATAACATAAGTGTGAGAGAGAGGAAATCACTAATACTATCAGAACTACACATCACTAGCAGCTGTTCGGTGAATATGGCTATCTGTTAATTAATTAAAATTAGGACATACTTACACGAATCAATTATAAGTTTAAAATAATCTTACTTTTAGCCTGTTTCTAAATATATGGTTGAAATTAACTCCGAAACGGTTCGAGCGAAGTCTATGAAAACTTTGTAAAGTGATTTTATCGTTTAATAAAAGAGAATAGTTTTAATTAGAGAAAAACAGTTCATGTGACAAAAAAAAAATGGTCATATATCAAAAACTATTTGACCCAGATGAACGAGTTACGGTATATATCTTGTAGGTATCATCAATAAGTTTTCTTGAGTGATTGATAAATTTTAACACCTATAGAAAAAATTTTTTTCAAGGTATATGTTACATATACAACAAAACCAATATAATAAATTGTAACCATTTACCGTTGTTTCAAAGAGCCTATCAATATTTAAGTACCCTTTACACTTTGATTCAAGTATTTTTTAGTACCATTTAATCTGAGTAGTTCACAGCTTGGTAGCACTGTAAACATTCGCGCTAAATCCGGCAGAGGGTTTTTTTTTCGTTGAACGGACCTGAAAAAAAGAGACTTAATAATTTGTTTATCGCAGCATTTAATAACTAAATAACGTGCAACAAATTTTAAAGATCTTTTGCATATTGCAGAATAAACAAAATGTCGCATCACTATGTAGTAACAGCACAAAAACCGACTGCGGTTGTGTCCTGCGTGACCGGTAAGTTTGAGAGGCGGTTGAAACATGGAACGAAGGAATTGCGGTATAGTGGCCTCGTCGTAGTCAAAAAAAAAATTAAATACAATAAGACAGTAGCACTGTTTTACCGTGAAATATGAACGCAGATGTTTTTATTTACACAACGCCATATGCAATCGTTTAATGCAAAAAAAATTGTTCTACATTTCTCAGGTAATTTTACATCGCCGACAGATCTTAATTTGGTTATAGCACGTAATAATCAGCTCGAAATTGATTTGGTAACTCCAGAAGGTTTGCGGCCCCTTAAAGAGATTAATATAAATGGGCAGATTTCGGTTATGCGGCATTTTAGGCCACCGGTAAGTTGCACAATTAATAAAGAAAACACGCGGTCTGTAATTTATTTTACTTCATTGCCTTTAGGATAGCAACAAGGATTTGCTTTTCATATTGACGCAGCGCTATAATGTAATGATACTGGAGTGTCGTATGAATGGCGATGCAATCAGCGTGGTGACTAAAGCAAATGGCAACGTATCAGATCCGGTAGCTCTGGCAACAGAAGGCGGCGTAATTGCAGTTATAGATCCCAAAAGCGCGTGTCATTGGCATGTGTCTATATCAGGGACTCTTTACAATTATACCGCTGGACAAGGATGCTAGTGAGTTGAAGGCAACTAATTTACGGTGCGTTTATTTTGTGTCCTAATTTCTAAGAAAACATACTAAATATATGTTTATTATTTTTGTATAGCATGGATGAGCTACATGTTTACGATGTTGAATTTTTGCACGGTTGCATGAATCCTACGATTATTGTTATACACAAGGACAACGATGGACGCCATGTTAAAACGCATGAAATCAATTTACGTGAAAAGGAATTCATGAAGGTTGCTTGGAAGCAGGATAATGTAGAAACAGAATCAACTATGTTAATACCAATACCGATGCCTTTGGGTGGCGCTATTGTAATTGGACGCGAATCGGTTATATTTCATGATGGCACTACCTATATGGCAATCTCACCTATGGGTCTAAAGAATAGCAGCATACATTGTTATGCACGTGTCGATAGTAAAGGATCACGTTATCTGTTGGGTAATATGGATGGACAGCTATTTATGATGTTCCTTGATATGGTGGATAATGGCAGAGGCGGTGTTTCGCTTAAGGAGATCAAAGTGGAATTGTTAGGTAAATAGTTTTTTGTTTGAATGCATATCAAAATATTTAACAAAAATATTAATTTTTAGGTGAAATCTCTATACCTGAGTGCATAACATATTTGGATAATAGTTTTCTATTCATTGGCTCACGGCACGGCGATTCGCAACTAGTACGTTTGAGTTCAATGCCAAACGACAGTGGCTCATACGTTACACCAATGGAAAACTTTACGAATCTTGCACCTATACTGGACTTAGCTGTTGTCGATTTAGATAGGCAAGGGCAAGGACAGATTATAACTTGCTCTGGCAGTTTCAAAGATGGTTCTTTGCGCATTATACGTATTGGTATTGGCATACAGGAACATGCATGCATTGATTTACCTGGTATTAAAGGCATGTGGTCTCTGAAAGTCGGCAATGATGAGAGTAATTTTGAGAATACACTGATACTGGCATTTGTCGGACATACACGCATATTAACGCTATCCGGTGAAGAAGTAGAGGAAACTGAAATTGCTGGATTTGTTAGCGATCAACAAACGTTTCTTTGCGCAAATGTGGAACATGATCAGGTATGGCAATTACTGCTGCTTCTGCACTTATGTAAATTTTTTTTTATTACTTTTATTTTAAATAGATAATTCAAGTCACCGCACAATATGTGCGTCTTGTGAATAGTAGTACAAAACAAATGGTCGATTGTTGGCAACCAAAAGATGGTAAATCGATTGGTGTTGTTGCCTGCAATGCTACACAAATAGTTGTTGCCTCCGCTTGCGATATATTCTATATTGAAATCGAAGCTGGAAGTTTGGTAGAGAAACGGCATAAGGTTTTGGAATATGAGGTTGCTTGTTTAGATATAACGCCATTGGATGATACTGCTACCAAATCCGATTTACTAGCGGTTGGACACTGGACAGATATATCAGCGGTTATGTTATCATTGCCTAACTTGGATAACATTTATACGGAAAAATTGGGTGGCGGTGGGTACATCGCTGTAAATAAAACTTTAAAGCGACAATATAAATGAATTTTTTTTTTATTGTAGAAATCATACCACGCTCCATACTTATGACTACTTTCGAGGGCATACATTATCTACTCTGTGCGCTGGGTGATGGATCTATGTACTATTTTATTCTTAATAAGGATAGTGGCAAGTTGACTGACAAAAAGAAAGTTACACTTGGCACACAACCAACAACTTTGCGTACCTTTAAATCTTTTGCTACGACAAATGTTTTTGCATGTTCCGATCGTCCGACTGTCATATATTCGTCGAATCATAAACTGGTCTTTTCAAATGTCAATCTGAAGGAAGTTAATCACATGTGCTCACTCAATGCACAAGCCTATCCAGATAGTTTAGCATTGGCTACAAAAAATTCTGTCGTTTTGGGCACCATCGATGAAATACAAAAATTGCATATACGCACTGTGCCATTGGGTGAAGGACCACGCCGTATTGCATACCAGGAAAGCTCACAGACATTTGCCGTGTCAACATTACGTATTGATGTACAAGGGCGTGGTGGTCCGAAACCAGTGCGACCGAGTGCTTCAACTCAAGCACAGAATATAACATACTCGACGAATATTATACCAAAACCTGGTGGCGGTAATAGTTCTACAACAAATCCAGAAATCGGACAAGAACTTGAAATAAATAATTTACTTATTATTGATCAGAATACCTTTGAGGTTTTACATGCACATCAATTTATGCCATCGGAGTCGATTATTTCGCTTATGTCTGCGCAATTGGGCGAAGATAAGAATACATACTATGTGGTCTCGACCGCAGTTGTTTATGCAGATGAGCCAGAGCCAAAGGTTGGACGTATTATTATCTTTCACTATAACGATAATAAACTAACACAAGTGGCCGAAACGAAGATTGATGGTTCTTGTTATACGCTTGTGCCCTTCAATAAAAAAGTATTAACAGGCATCGGCAGCTTTGTGCGACTTTATGAATGGACCAGTGACAAGGAATTGCGCATGGAATGTAATATACAAAATAATATTTCAGCGCTTTATATTAAGGCCAAAGGAGATTTTATACTCGTTGGCGATTTAATGCGTTCGATGACACTGCTGCAACACAAACAAATGGAGGGCATATTTGTGGAAATTGCCAGAGATTGTGAACCAAAGTGGATGCGTGCTGTAGAAATTCTCGATGATGATACTTTTCTTGGTTCGGAAACATTTGGTAATCTGTTTGTTTGCCAAAAGGATAGGTAAAGCGTTAAATTTGAATTGATATGTATTATTCGATATTTTACTTTTTTTTTTTAATTGCATACTTTATAGCGCTGCAACGACAGATGAAGAACGTCAACTACTGCCAGAGGTGGCACGTTTTCATTTGGGCGATGTTGTTAATGTATTCCGTCATGGTTCGCTTGTAATGCAAAATGTAGGCGAACGCACTTCACCTATAACTGGCTGCGTACTTTATGGCACAATAAATGGTGCTATTGGCATAGTAACGCAAATACCGCAGGACTTTTACGATTTTCTACACAGTTTGGAAGAACGTTTAAAGCGTATTATTAAATCAGTTGGTAAAATTGAGCATACATATTATAGAAATTACCAAATTATGCATAAAATTGAACCAAGTGAAGGTTTTGTGGATGGTGATTTGATTGAAAGTTTTCTGGATTTAAGTCGTGAAAAGATGCATGATGCTATTGCAGGTCTTGAGGTATTATAAGATTTAATTTTTATGTGAAAAGTCTGATTATATATTAATTATGTTTTTTTTTTTTTATTTATACAGTTTTCTGTAAATGGCGAGAAAAAAGAAGTCGAGGTCGATGATGTTATTAAAGTGGTCGAGGACCTTACACGAATGCATTAAATAAAAAGTTCGTTAAAAAAAATATTTACATGTTAATTTAGCTATCCTAAACATTATTTAGTAATATAACAGTGCAACTGTTCAATTAACTTTCAAGTTAGTCAAAAGTGCTTACTTTTTCTAAAGGTTTCACAAGAAAAAGGTTTAATCAAGTTGAAAAAAAAACAGAAATAGTTTGAAAAGCGCAATTATCATCTTTTGTACTTATTTTTTTTTTTTTTTTTGTGAAATTAAATGTAAACATTTCTACTAGTGCGTTATTCTCATTTAAATAAACTTATTTTTGACCTTAAAAAATATATATAAACTAATTGTATTTGTTAATTATAGTGAAAAGATAGATTTGTGGAGTTAATCTAATCGCCAGGATCAAATACTGATATGTAGCACAATTAACAACATTGATTCATAGATTTTTATTTTATTTTTTTAAATATTTAAAAGCTGCTAATAAACTAACACAATCCGATCGCAACTTCAACTAACGGCCATTACTATTTAAAAATAATAATTCCAATACTTTGAATGCTGGAAAATTCATGCATAAATAGATATATATGTACGAACTTTCCAGTTTCAAACAGACTCCAATCGTATGTAAGATGTATGTAATAATGTATGTGCGCAGTGCGCAAACGTAATAAGAGATAAAACGCCATTGAGAGACATGACTTTTTTTTTACTATTGGAAACTGAATTTCTGGAAGCGCAACAACAACTGCACAGAGAATAATACAAGTATATAAGCAAAAGTAAATAACTGATTATGTCGAGGGGCACGTAGCATCAGCAGCAGCAGCCGCTAAGTGCGCATTTCACGTGCTGCAAATGCAGCATTGTAAAATTGTTTAAGGTATTCCCAACGAACTGAATACATCACATCAGACGTGATTTCTACTTAGAATGTTTCAACTAATAATCGTCATTTTGTATCTTAAAAATGTTGAATATTTTGTACATAAGTTCAATAATAAAATACTTGCACTGCATTTGCAAGTGTGAGCGAGCAGGCTTTAGTGAAATATTCTCAAGTTTTTGAGCATATTTTATTTGTATATGTATGCTCTTTTCACCCCCTGAAACATAACAACAACAACATATTTCGAGCGGTAAAAATACGCTTCAGATATATTTTAAAATGTATACCGATTTTTAAATGTATTTAATGATCTTTTAATATTTATCAATCATAAACTGCTTTATTTAAGTCAATTTAATCCTAAGCTGGAGATCAGTTCGAGACGAATCGAAATTTAAAATCTCCAAAGAGACAAAGAACGATACGAGAATTTGGAAAAATTTTATGGTTCAGCCGCTGAAGCTTGGTCCGACCGACTGTCAAAAATTTCCGGGTTCAAATATTTTTTTAAACGCATGTACAAAAAAAAATGCTTGACACATATTTAACCCTCTTCTTTAATTTAAATATTATTTCTAAACCATAATTTCTTATGTAAAATCCTAAACCCTCAACTTGAATTCGACAACTTTATCAGTTTTCTCTGTTCTCTCTGTCAAATAAATATCGTTCTTAATGCTATATTCCCACCAAATTTTTAAGCTTCGGATTTCACTATTTTTTTTCTCCAAGGTTTTACTGACACTTTAATTGGATATTGAAACTCATTTCATCATAATATGTTATTTACTTTTTCATGTATTTTTTTTTTTTTTTTTTTTTTTTTTTTTGATAGTTTTGTGACTGTAAAGCGCATTACAACTTTGGTTTTAGTATGCAGTATAATACATACATATATGTATTTTTTTTTTTATAATTTCCTTTAAATCTATGTACTAGAGCGAGTAAGCAAGATTTGTAAACGTGTGTGCGTGTGTATTTCTCGTAATGAACCTTGCGCACCTCCCCGCTACATAAAGAAACGACTGCACACAGCATCATATCGTCGTCGTCGTTGTCGTCGTCGCTTTCCTGCTCCAACCCCGCATAAACATTTCAGCAGTCCTTCTTATACGTTGCTGCATATGCATTTTGCTTCATTTCTGTTTTGAGTGTATTCTTGTTGGTCCATTTGAGTTTGAGTCAATTCGGGTTCATTTCATTCTCGTTCATTCATTCGTTCATTTACTCTCAAGCTTGCCTCACTGTCCAATTGTATTTCTTCGGTTTTGGTCGCACCGACGTGAACGCGGAATTCTTCAAGCTATTTTTTGTCTTTTTCGAAAAAAAAAAACGAAAAAAAAAAATTACAACACCAAATAAATGTAGGAAACAACAAATTTTAAAAATATTCTTAACAAAAAAAATAAATAGAAATTAATTATAAATAGTTAAAAGTGTCATTTTTTCTATGTATTCAACTTCAACAAAATATAATCACAAAACCATAAAAGCGCAAATATTTGTTACAAATTAAGTTTACATTTAACGTCAAAACATAAAGTGCAATCATTCGCGAAACGTCAAAGTATTTTAACCGTTAAATCGGTAAAAAAAAATCGAAAAAAATATTATAATAAAATGTGTTGAGTACAAATTGTCATAATTTGAAATTTTTTGGTACAATTTTACAACAATTTAGTTGCTAATTGATTGAAACCAAAAAAAGCAAAAAAAATAAATAAACTTATTGGATAAATTTTACACTCAGAATTAGATAACATACAGAAATACTAAATTAAACATCTAAATAGACAAATTATTTATACCAAAGACGGTCTTAAGGATTATTACCACCGCTAGATTTTATAAGAAGAGCAGCGGCAAAACGGATTTCTGACAAAGGTAATTAAATGTTCTTATTTGACTTTTATTTTTTTCTTTCTTATTGGATAAAATGTCGGTAGCGAAATATTTTCCATTCCGTCGGAAGTAGAAACAAACAAACAAATCAGTAAACGATTTAACACACTTCTTCTTGAACTCCTTCTTAAGGCAATTATAAAGAAAACTACCGTCGGCACGATTTGTTAGAGTCATTCCCGTCGTTCTTTTTAAGTGGAAACATTTTTTTTGTAAAATTAAAAAAAAAAAAAAATCACGGTCCCTTGTTCTCCCATGGAATTTATCCACCATATACCTTCCACTCTATTGCCTATATAGACTTTCAGATCACAAAATATAAAGGTTTCCCATGATTTTTATATTATGCACTCGGCTCCCATTGTCGCAATCACTAACGTTTAGTAAATTACTTTTGAAATAAATTCTTATAATTTTCAAACCGTTTATACATATCAATAAAGTTTCTTTGGTTTTCAATACAAGTTAGACAAAAAGTACGGATCACGCAGAAACTGCTTTATTTAAACTGATTGAGAATTATAAGATTTTAAGAATTTATTTGAAAATTAAATTACTAATATCGAAAATGACTGACTGTACTGAAATATTTACAGGTTTCTACAGGCTTTAGTATTCTTTTCTGTCAGTTGTTGGGCTGTGTGAGTAATCGTATAAACAATGAACAATCGATTATTTTGTATAATCAACTGATCAATTAGTTGAAAAGTCAATAATTGATTAATCAACTGATTATTTAATCAATAATCATGTAGTTGATAGAGGATAGAGGACAGTCTCGCCATTGATTAGCAAGCATGTTAAGAAAGCTTTTTCCAGATGAGAAGCAAACAAAAAAGTTCTTAACTTTTCATCTTTTTCATGTTATACTAAGATTAGGAAATATAATAAAATCAAAAAATTATATCTAAATATTTTTTGTTATGTAATTAGCAATAATCGATTTAGTTTTACAATCATCAACAATCGATTATTTTCAACAATCACACAGCTCTAGTTAGTTGTAAATACCCTAGAATTTTGAAACTTGAAAAAACCAAGTCTAAGAAATTATGATATCGTCTAAGGGAAGACCCTCTCAAGTTGAATGCATTTCTATACTTTTTTGGATTTTTCTTGGCTGGTTCCCATATATTTCTGCCAGCATCTATCTATATTTTTCTATTATTTTAGTGTATCGAAATTATGCTAGGCTGTCTGACCCAAAAGTTTTAATGTCCGTCTGTACGTTCACTCTACTTTTCCGGCGTATAAATGATTTGATCCTGGACTCCGCAGGTAATACAACCATAAACGCCGACGTAAGAATTTGGTAGCTTCCATATAAACCTAGCTCAATGTTTATTGTAAGTATTGTAAAAACAAGTATCGACTTACTTTTCCAAACAGTTCTAATAAATTCGCTGAAAATGTCTTCTATTTATTCAAAAAAATTATGTTTAAAATTTGTTTATACCCTTCATTCCCATGCACGCATAATTTAATAAACACTTAAACCGCAAACAGTAGCCATAAACTGATAACAATCAAAATCGATCATAAAAAAAATATCTATCTCTATAAAAATTTGTTGGCAACAAAAGAAATGTACAGATTTTTATAAGAAAAATTTCTAACCCCTTTTTTGTGTGGTGATGTAAAGGAAAAAGATTTTACTTGAAACTTACGAAAGTTATGAGATACATTTGGAAAAAAAAAAAGAGAAGAAGAAAAATTTAAAACGCGTATGCGGGTCGCGATATCGGATAGCAGGATAATGTAGACAGGACATTCAACGCAAATAGTAAGTTTTTCTTAAAGAAACAAAGTTTCAGATCTGATCGAACACATTCGATATTACTGTTTTGGACGTGATCAAAACAAAAGGACAACATACATTTGACAGGACATGTCAAATTTATCTACATACATGCTTTTATATAACATGTCCTGAGTTAGACAGATAGACAGACAGACAGACAGACAACACAGTGGCAATGAAATTGAGGCACGTACAAAACTATTGTTGAGTTATGTGCCTCTTGATTTTGGAATTTGTTTCTTGTATTATTTTTAAAGGATGATTTTTTTTTTTTTTTAGAAAATTGTATCTTTTATCTATAATACATATAACATTTTTGTAATTTTTGTTTCGAATATATTTAATTGTGTTGAAAATATAAAATTTTAATATGGCACAGCAATTAGGTTTCACGCGTGTTGCTGCATAAATTAGTTAATAACGATTGTAAAGTTTTATTGATAATTTTTTAGGTTTGAACTTTTTTTTTATAAAAGAGTACAGAGCTGGATTAAGTTGAGAATACTTCAGTGGGGCGTTTTAAACTTTGATTAGGTTATTATGTGCTTCTGAAGATATATTGATCAACAGTGATCATTAAATTAATCGAATATCTTTCTTTTCTTCTATAAACACTTTAAAACCACAGGTGGGTTCTTATGGAGGATATATGCCATACTGCACCGATCACTTGATGTGAGAAACGTTTTAATAAAATGTTATAATTTCACCCATCAAAATGGGTGGTTCTATGAGCAGATGTACCAAGCTCACAGTGATCTTAAAATGTAATGTAGTCGTGCCCTAGAAAAGCTTTCTAGGCCCATAAAAGTTAGTTTGTGGTTTTTAAAACAACGATCTCGAAAACGATCTCTGTTTTTCGAAAGTAATAAAACTCCATCTGGTGAGTATTTTCGAATTAGAAAAACTAAAATTCACTGTTCTCTGCTCCGAAATCGGCTTACGGTTGACGAAAATAGTAACTTCATAAAGTACATATGTACGTACAATAACATACCTGAAATTTTTATTATACGGTTGGTCCCGATCGGAATTACGGTTCGTGAGTTTCCTAAATATATATATGTATACTTAAAATAAACACATTATTTTAGTTTTTTTTTCCAAAGTAGAATATTATTATTATTTATTTTATTTGAAAAAAAAAAAATGCAACCAAAATCAAAGATTTAAAGATTGCCTTGAGCTCAATTCAGTTTAATGCGCTAAATTCCTATGTTGCGCTGCTGTTGTTGCATGCTTCACTAATAGGAAATCGTTCTGGTTGCTCGAATTACACGGAAGCGTTTGTTTTTACACGCTGCAATAGCGGCAAGCAAGCAAGCGAGTTGAACTCCAATTAGACTTAAAGTGCAGCGATAATTGAGAGACTTAGCGGCGGCTGTGGCTATATTGGAAGAAAAATACATTATTTGAGATAAGGGAAGAAGTAGACTAAGGACAGACAAACAGACAGACAGACAGACAGTTAAGTCAATTGAGCCGACGGCTGTGCGGCTCAATAACATTTTCAATTGTGCATGAAATTGTAATGCCTGATTTCACGTGACACAATCTTTGCAGCTGTGTGTATGTGACTGTGTATGTGTGTTTGTGTGTGAAAAGATGCATCCTGCATTGTTAAAATACAATGCCAAAGTCATATTTAGAGAATATCTGCTTACTCGTTGCTTTTTTTTTTTTTTTTTTTTTTAGCAAAATTCCAATTGGACACACATGCTAATTTTGTGCTAGTTGCGAACGCGCAGTCTACGCGTGCGCAAACGGCTACAAAAACCATAAAAAAAAGCTGCAAGCTCACAAGCTGTCACCAACAACAACAAAAACAAAAAACAAAATAAGTTTCCTCTGACCAACCAATAACTCCATGCAAAATTGTAGTAAACCTTTTTTTTTGCCTTCAATGTCGTCATCGTCAACATTATTGACGTGTCGTCTGCATCGTTTTTTTTTTCGCTTTCCTGGAAGCATTATATATAGTAGGTTATTCCGCTAAAGTCGTTTAGCAATGACCAACACCTTCTGCAATCTATTCTTATCTTCTGTAAATCTACAAAAACATTTTACGTTTTGCCATATTTATTTTGTTTAACGTTTTTAAATGCAAATCAGTTACGCGCAATTTGCATATTTTACATTAAAATAAAAATACAAATTATGAATATTTTTCGACAGATCTTTCATATTCGAAAAATAAAAAAAATGCAGAAATCATAATTATGTAAATTTTTTTTCTTCTATATTCATTTGCAATTTAGTTTGTCGGTAAGTTTATAGGATTAGCTTTGTTTTAACTATTGTAGTCATTAGGCATGGATTTAGGACTTTAATAGATTTTTGCTTATATACAAAAAAACATTTTTTTTTTAATATTCTCCATTAATTCTCAATGTCCCTTAGGCATCCAGTCACATTATTTTTGTAAATTCAAATAGCTCCTTAATATTGCATCTCGGTAGAAGCCATGGTTCTCGAAAAATCATTTTTTTGACTACTGAAATAGTGGTACGAAATCTTCAAGTGATTTGAGTGGTTATTTGAGCCGACCTTTGGAAGATCACAACAAGTGATCTATGCTTTTTCTCAACCTAATCTAGCCAAGTTTGACCATTTATCTGATTGTAACTGCAGTTAAATGTATTCGAATGGAAAGAATCTTTTTTTGTTGTGATACATAGCTTTAATTGATAATAAAACATTTCGCATCAATATAGCTGCAACACAAAACTCCAACAGCTCCGAAGAACACTCTAACATGTTTATTATTAAAAATATATTTTTTTTGTTTTTCAAAAGGAAAACTCCAACATCGTTGCTGTAGCAAAACCCTAAAGAAGTATTTCTTTTATAATGATGTATGATGTACATATTTTGTATTGAAAGTTTCAAATTTCAAGTTTTTTTTTTTTTTCAATGGCAGAATATTTTGTCGTTCCCCTACAACTTGTCGCATTAAATTTCACAAATCATTTTTGTAGATTTTTATGTTTTCCCTTTTTTAATTTTAAACAATTGCACTTTTTGTCTATTGTTAAAATTCCTATAAACCAAAAATATTTTTTTAATTTGAATAAATGAGTTCTTCGTAGACAGTTAAGTAAATTCTTTTATGATGAGTCAGACGAGTTTTTAGTGACATAAAGTGTCAAGACGTGGGTGTTTTTTCAAGGGTAATTAGGGCTTTGACAATTTGATATAATGAAATAACGTAGTTAGCTATGCTCAGCACAATGATTTTTGCTAATGATTCATATTTGGGATATACGTAAATGCAAACGGGGATACATACATATGTATTCATTTGGGTCAATCCTGCATTGCGGCCGTTACATTCGTTGAGGTACTTTTTCATCCTATTGGCACTATATACGTGTGATTAAAAAAATGGAATATTTGAAGAATCCAAAATGGTTTGCCCGATTACACAAAACGATCGAGCCAAGGTTTAACTTTTCAAAGCGTATGACAAGTACGATTAGAAAAAAAACTATAAGTCATAATTAAACAAGGAATAACGTTAACTTCGGAGGAACCGAAGCTGAAATACCCGTCACACAACACTTTTAATAGTTTATATGCTCACCAGGGGCTTAGATTAAATTTCTCAATCGATTTGGTCAAATTTGTATTAAGGCTTTATGTTATATTAGCCCGATCCTTATCATATCGATAGTTCTTGTTTGTATTAGGCTATATCTAAAAATGGGTGTGGCACCTAGATACTGACATACAAACTGCCTAGGAGCACAAAAAGCTTAAGTTTAAAATTTCAGGTCAATATCTTTAAAACAACAGAAGACGGACGGACGGACAGACAGACGGACAGACAGACGGACATGGCTAAATCGATTCGTCTCATCGAGCTGTTAAATAATGTATATACTTTATGGGGTCTCCGATGCCTCCTTTAATGCGTTACAAACTTTCCGACAAACTGATAATACCCATTCACACTATGTGTGGCGGGTATTAAAATATAAAATATGAATCAGTTAAAAAATTCTTTGGAAAATATTTCAAATATTCTCACGTCGAAAAAAATAGCGATATTGAAAAAAAAAATTAATAAAAATAATTAATAAAAAATATTAATAATGCAAAGCTTGCAAAAAATAACAGCAATGACCAAAGCTGTTCAAATGTGATTAGCTCATCGGCAACAGTAGCAAAGAAAAATGTTGTTGTCATCGTTAATGTTGCACGTCAAAGTAGCAAAAACAACAAAGTGTCATGTGTCACGTGCCAAAGACAAATAAAAAATAAATGAAAAAAAAAAAAATCGAAAAATGTCCAAAATGATTCGCGTGATCAGCAATAAGTCTTACACGCGTTCATTGGCTACGCCAACTGATCACTTGTTTGATCGATTAATGAATGAACAGCTACAAATAAAGTGTGCCAGTTTATAAAAAAAAAAAAAAACAAAAACAAAAAATGGAACCAACTGCCATGAAAAATTAGTACATAATATTATATAATCTTCAGTTTAAAATCATATTTCACGGGCAAAACTTAAAAATTGTTAAGCTCAGCGTATATATTATGATTTTTTTATTTTTAAAGAAAGTATAAAAGAAAGCAGCTGAAAATTCTATCTAAAAAATGAAAATATAAACTTAAATTCAAGTGAAATTTTATTGCATTTCTTTGACATATCAAAAAAAGTTTTAATTTGTTTTTTTAGTTTTTTTTTTTTTTTGCAAAGTCGTCAAAAGTCACGGACAACGAGCATGTTTGTTTTTATTATTATTTTGTTCTGATTTAGTGACATTGTCCGATTTGAAGGCGACATTGGAAACCCGAAACTATGGTGTGGTAATACTAGTAAAAATAGAAAAACAACAATAATACAACAAAAACAACAACAACAACAACAACAGCAATGTTAATAAGAAAGTAAAAAACAGTAGCGCAGTAGTTCAAATCAGAATCTTATGACATATGTAGCTCTGTCAACAGAATTACGATAACCGAAGTCAGAGCTCAAGCTCAGACTTTTTCATAGGTCTGTATGCGCATTTAGTGAACTTAAGCATTCAGTTGCAAAACGTATTCGCAAAGTGCGCCAACTTTGCAACTATTTGCCCCGGGGTCTTTCGTGAATAAAAGATCGTGAAAAATTTAAACGAACAAAATAAAAAAACCAGTGTATAAATTTCCTGTGCCCGGTGCTGCTGATCTTGTACCAGAGAAAAATAAAGCCTTAAATTTTTTTTTTTATTATATTTCGTGTTTCATTCGTTGTGTCGCCAACTCGAACTCACATCAGTCGGATTCAAACTGAAAACTTAGTTTTGTGAAATTTTATGTAGCGTAATTTACGATTCTTCGCTGCGTTGCAATACTACGCTTGTTCAAAACCTAAAGCAACTTTAAGTCTTGAATTTCATAACTTAATTTTATTTGGATTGCAATTGCTTGTTCTTCGTCGTCGGTTTTTTTTTTCTGTTATTCCTGGCGTAGCGTATAAAATTCATTTAGTGTTTTTTTTTTTTTTTTTTTTGTAAACTTCGCGGCTACAAAAACGGCTGCAAGCAATGCCTTACTTCAGCATCAAGAAAAATATAAACAAGAGCAACAACAACAACAACGCTTTGTGAGATTTATAATGGATCCAAAAAGTAATATTATGATGCCTCATTATTATATTTTTTTTTTTATACACGTCACATAAAATGTAAAATGCATATTCTTAGTTTGTAGAAAAGTTTGTGACGCATTTGAAAAGATATTACAAAAGCTTTAAATTATATATTTCCTGATCTCGAGAACCTATCTAGCTACATAAATCGGTCTGTACGTCTCATTCGCTCAGTTTAAAATTGTCTGTCAAAACAAATAAGTCACACCTATTTTTATAAACTCATAGAAACTCATTGCCCATTTCCGAGAAAAATTTTATTTATTTATTGTTTTAAATTTTGTATGATGAGTATTACTGCTTCGGCTTTATTGCAGTTAACGCTCTCCCTTGTTTTTTTTTATTTTATTTTATTTTTATTTTTTTACTATGTTTGCATACGGTAGCCCCGAAATGATTTGTTTTGTCTGCAGTTGTTGTTTTTTGTTATTGTTTTTGTTGCTGCTGCTGCTGCTACTAGTTGAGGATGGTGGTGGCGACTTCTGTGTTGGACTCCTTTACTCAGACTTGCAGCTGACCAGTCGCGCCATTTGGTTATAAGTTTGTGGGTGCAAAGTGCATTTTTAAATTGTTTTTTTTTTTATAGTTTGCTGATATCAAATTACTCACACTTCTTTTGTAAATGGCACAATATTGAAAATAAAATTGTAAAAGAGAACAATGAGCAAAGTATACTAAAATTGTAAATAAAAAGTTTTATTTTCAAATTGAAAAAAAAATGTAGCTTTTAAATAATAAAGTAAATAGCATAATTGAACTATGTATTTAAAAATATCTTGTTTCAAAATGCGTCCAAATTGGAACTCATACATATATATGTAGTTAAAAACATAGATGTGAGTTATTTATTGAGCTATTTTTTACTATTCTGAACATATGCTGATCATTTTATAATGGGTCTTCCATGAATTTAGAAAAAAAAAATACAAAGCGTTTTTTTTTTATTACGTTCCATGAGATTTCAATGCGAAGATTGACATATTTTAAGAAGTTACTATTTTAATGTTTAATCTAGAAACACCAAATTGTTTAAAATCCCAATTGAATATCCCAATGAATTTATTAGTTCTCATCAAATAAATATAGAACTATTTGTATGACTGAGTATAATGAATACAAGGACTCTCTAGACGCACTGCTTTTTCGTAAATATACTGATTGTTTCATTTGATTTCCTATATATTAGCCAATCAGATACAAAGTAAATTTTAAGCAAACTCAATTGATTTTTATTGCAAATTAGTTTAATAAATAAAATTACACTTAAGGTTAAAAAAAAAAAAAAATAAAACAATTTCTGGTTTATATATCATATAAATTATATACATACATACATAAATAAGTGTTCAAGTATTTTATTTATATCAAGGATTTATTCAAATAGAATGCTGCGCATGCACAAATATATACGATTATATATTTGTATTTGTGTCTGAGATTTAATATTATATGTATTTTATATCCATATGTATGTATAAATATACAAATAAAAAAGCCAACAAGGGAATATATATGTATTTATATACAAACATGTAAGTACATAGATACAATTGTACATAAAGTGACAGAACTGACATTGAATTTTGACAAGCGCACTTAACTGGAGCGAACTCTGAGCTTTTTATGCTTTATGCTGTCAGTCAAATAATGTAGGAGATATTTGCTTTTGTTGTTGTTGTTCCTGCAGAGGACACCAGCTTGTAACTTCCAAAATCAGAGAGACTAACTTTTACGACGACGACGACGATTCTCTGTCAACGTATTGTAAAAAAAAAAAAACAAAAAAGGGATGAAAGAGAAAGCTTAAAAAATTTAAATGAAAAAAAAAAAATCAAACCTAACAAAATGCGTTAATGGAGGGTAAAAGATTTACAAATACAAATACGCACATACAAAGATACAGATACATATAGAAAGTAAACGGAACTCAAATAACAATTACACTGAATTACAAAATTTGCAGTAGCATTTCACAGGTTTTATAATAATAACAAGTCTAAAACGTCCAGAATAAACAACTACCTCGATTCAGATAAATTACACCTGTTTACATCAAAAAAGAGCTGTTTTCTCATGGATCTAGTTCCATGTAATATGTAAGAGCGTATAATCCAAAGATTACCACCAAAATGTTTCCTGAAAAATTTGATTTTTAAGTTTTTTTTTAAAATAGTTTATTTTTAATAAGAGTTTTTATTTAAAAAAAATATGTTTAAAGATGAAAAACTTGAAACCTGGGATTGTCCAAATTAAAGCCAAATTGAATTGAACCAAAAATTTAAAATCAGACCAATAAGAAAATATAGTTTTTTTTTCTAAAAATACCGTTTTTAAACATTATCGAATCATGACAAAATTGCGTTTAAAAGCTCGTTAGTCTCAAGATTTTTAGCCATAAATGAAAAAAGCTCCAAATAAACCAGGTTTTTAATTTGTCAAATAGTGTTATATGATTCAGTTACCCATCGTCTTATTCGAATGATAAATAATTTAATGAAATTTTAAATTCTATGAACGTTTTAACCATTCATAGATTTTTTTAATAATATCTTTTCAAAATATAGTTTTTTATCCATTAAATCCTTTACTTTATATTTTTTTTTTGATTGAAATTTTCTCCATTTGTGACCTTTAGGATCAAAAAAGAAAGCTAAAGAAATTATAAAATTTGTTAAATAGTGCTATAAAGGCGTTGCCAGACGCATACAATACGACAAACGACAACAAATTGCCGGCGGCAGGGCGGGCATTGACAGGCAAACGTACAAACAAGCAAACGAACGAACGAAAGAAACGAGTAAACGAGTAAACGGGGGCGCAAAGCTGCAATGTTTCAAAGTTACTCACACCAATAGCTGCTGGAATGGAAACTGGAAATATGGCGCATTTGTGTGTGTATTTGTGTGTGTGTGTGTATTGCATACTGAACCCTAACAGCCAATGAGAGTGCTGTATGCTGTTTTTATTTTTGTTGTTGTGTATATTTCTGATATTGACTCTATGTCTGTGTCGCTGTCTGCCTTTCTCTTGCTGCTTTTGAATGTATGTGTGCGTGTGTGTGTTTGTTTGTATCTTTTACTTTGTTGTTGTATTTGCTTTTTTTTTTGCCTGAAACCAGTTTCACATACAAACATTTATATAGGAACTGAAATGGTCGGTGAATGAACCGTGTAGCTAGCTCTAATATCTTTCTAATGCTACCTGATTCAGAGATTCAGACACCATTTCATTTTTGGTTTCATTTGTTACGTTCTTTTTTTCTCCTTCCTGTTTCCTGTTGTTGTTGTTGTTTTTATCTCTGGTGTATTTTAATCGTCTTGTTTTGCTTGTTAGTATCTTTCGAATGTCAAAATCCTCGTAAATCTAACAGCATATGAATTTGTGTTGACTCTTTATGCTCTAATTTAGTAAAGTGTTTGAGAACACGTAATTTTCATTCTGATTTGTATGTATGTTATTTTTTGGGTGCTACAATAAGATATTTTTGAACATTTTTTGAAAAAAGAGTTGGTTTTAATGTAGTTATATTCTACTACAAATTTTTCACTTATTTTACTTGACTTAAAACAACCGTACCAAGAGCGTTGCCTGATAGTATTTATTTTCATTTTTGAAATTACTCAACAAAATACGCTATTTACGATTTCAGAAAATATAAAAGATACACCTATAAAACTTGGAACTATTATTGTCCAGAATCTTATACATAATATGTATTACATATGTGGGATTTATTTTATAACAAAAGGCGATGGAAATCTTTAGTTATGACCAACAAAAATGACGAAGCAATTCTATAAGCGTTTTTCCTTTTAGTTATTTTATCTAGAAACATTAAATGACTTTCAGATGTCTTTATAAGATCTAAAATCCAATTTTCGGGTGAATAACTCTAACGACGATCCTGATAAAATTTTAAAAAAAAATATTTATTGGGAAATTATAAAAAAAAAAAAATTTAAAGTTTCTGTATAAAAACAGAGAGCATAATATTCTCGCCCTGATTATGTAGCTCTTGCAAACTTTGTGGAACAACATTTTTGAGGTTTTAAGTTCTAAAGTAATAAGAGTGTTATGTCGTTTACTTCTTCATGTACATGTACTCCCTATTTTTACAATAATATAAAAAAAAACATTCAACAACATCATTAGAAAAATATTTCTTAAATAAAATTACCAATAAGGAAAAAAAAATCATTAAGATAAAACTTTAACCAAAACGATTTAAAGTTGTCAACGCACTTAAATTTTAAAGGGCGTGAAAATTCAACAGAGCATTTAAACAGGATTTGTGCAATGGTTTCTCAAATTCAATTCAATAAAAATAGGGGGAACTGTATTCCACTACGTGTCTTTATATACTTATGGCTGCCTATAAATAGTTGTCATAAAAATAGCAACAAATTAGAATTTAGCTTTGAACAACAACAAAAAAAAATCAAGGTGAACCAAGCCCTAAAATAATAATGAAGAAAATAAAAATGGCTTTTTTTTGTTGTTGTTTTATTTCAATGACTTTATTACGTAAAACAAGAGCAACTGGAAATTCATTGAATTAAGACAAATAAAAACTTTAAGTGATATAAATAAATAAATAAATGTATGTATGTATGTTTACTTAGAACTAAATCTACATATAATATATGTATGTATGTAGATTTTTATATATGCATGTATTTTATGAAATACAATGCGCACAGGTATCTAATGAAACGTGATGTTCACTAAAACGTGACTTTGTATTGATTTTTTTCTTCATATAGCGCGCTTTTGTTTTTGTACTGAATTTCTGTTATTCTGATTCTGATTCTACTACTTACATCTTTCATAGTTGTTCTTTATTTTATTGAATTATACCTTTTACTTAATTTTCTAATTTTTTAGATTTGAATATCTCAAAAACTATGGGAGATTGAGCAATTATGAGCATGAATTTGTTATCATTTCTCCAAAATCCTCCGTAAACACTATGTTCTATCTCTGGTTCAACGATCGAACAATTTGGGATTCGAACCTTGGTTTCACTTACACCAAAAGACGAATAGTAGCCAAGTATTTTAAGTAACCAAATTCCAATTTAAAGCAGAAACAATTTTATAGTAGATGAACTATCCAGCCTTGATCGGACCATGTACCTATACCAAACTTCATTTGGCTAGTCAATTATTTGCAAAAATATGTCGATTTTTTTTTTTGGTTCGTTTATATGATGCCAAGCTCACTGCCCATTTTTCCAATGGATATATACTTTTTCTGTGTATAGTAACATGTTTACCGAATTTTATTTTTATACCTGTTACACTAGTGTAAACTGGTATATTCAGTTTGTCGGAAAGTTTGTAACGCATTAAAGGAGGCATCGTAGACCCTGTAAAGTATATATATTCTTGATCACCTCGACGAGACGAATCGATTTAGCCACGTCCGTCTGTCCGTCCGTCCGTCTGTCCGGACGTTCTACTCTCAGACATTCAGTAGGTCACACAAAATTTTATAAGAATCGGTCAAGCCGTTTCGAAGGAGTTTTGTTACAAAGACTGTAACACAAGAATTTAATATATAACAAAATATACATACTGTATACCATATATAGTTTCTATGACAACTATGTATAATTGTGCCAGCCTCTATTAAGGTGTTCTTTATATTTAAAATTAGGCTTAATTATAGTTTGTAGTGCTAAAATAGGTTTCATTTGATTTAAACGTAAAATATTTGTGATATTGTTGTTGTCTCCTTCTTTATTTATTTACATTTTTTTGTTATTGTTGTTTTTTTTTTTTTGTGTCAGAACAAATTCAAAATGAAATTTAAATTTATAAAGAACATCACGTACTGACAACAACAATAATAGCAACTGCAACTTTTAGGTGATAATGGAAGTATCTAAAAATTGACGCATGCGGTAAAGGTGTGACAACAATCACGTTGTACCTACAATCTAGACTTATGTACATAAATACACATCTCTTTCACACACTAAGCAACATTATGTACCTTAGTATCTATTACTGCAATACAGTTTTATCACACATGAATGTATCTATAGCATACATACACCATAAAATAATGGTTATTGATTTGACCCGAAGTACATAGTTGTACATGGGTACGGGCACATCAAAACATCAAAAAATTTGTTTGTCATTTGAGTTGTTTGATTTGTTATTGACGAATAGCAGCCTAACTGCTAACAAATTTGCTTTTCTATTCTTATTTGCCACTTAGTAATATTGCTCAGCTCTGCTCTGCTCTGCTCTAAGTACAATTCATACTCATCTGTCTGTCTGTCCATTTGTCCGGTATGGTCCATTTGACTGCAAGTTTGTATTGTTGATCGATTTTACGTGATATTTTCGAAATTTTCCGTATTTATTGCTGCTGCCTGTATACAACATTTTTCAGTATTTTTTTGTTGTTTTTTGTTTCGTTATTGTTGGAAAGTTTACTTTTGCATTTATTTGTCGGAATGGAATGGAACAATTGCTTTGAATATCATTCACTACCGCTTTTGCTTTTCATAACATTTAATACCATATTATTTGGTAGTAGTAGTGTGTACATTTGTGTATTTGTATTTATTTAACAAATACAAATAATACATGCATAATTATTTTTGAAAATGTTGTAATGAAATTAATACCAGACGACGACGTTGCCTTTGATTATGCTTTGCTGTCTGACATTGGTTATAATGTTGAAATATTGGTGGTATTGGTTCTTGTATACATATTTTATTGATATTGATATTTTTAATACGGTAGCAGTTTACTTTAGTTTTTTGTTTGTATTTGCATTTGTTGTTGGGTTGTTTTTTTTTTCTGTAGCATGGTAAAATTAATATTGTAGTATATTATTGTGATATATATGTAAATTGTTTACGTTTTTATTGCAGTAGTAGCAGTTTTCAATGATGATTGTACTTATAGTATTAAAGTGAAGCGTGACTATTTACAATAATATTTTATTTTAAAACTATAGAATTAGAATAGGTTGTATTCAAATTGAATAGATACACAATTAATGTAAATATTTAATTTACATTGACATTAAATGTAATTGTTTGAAAAAGTAGCTTAAAACAAGAATAATGCGCATATGGAGTCGCGATTAGTTGGATTTTTAAATATGTTACGTAAAAAAAAAAAAAAAAAAAAAATGAAAAACCCATTTTTTGGTAGTAAAATTTTTAATTTAAACATATACCATATTTTCTACAGATACTATAACCCTTTAATATTTGAAGTCAGTTTAAAGAAATTCAAAATGGCGGATACGATATGGAGTAATCAATCATTTAATTTTTAAAAATTACTACTATACACTTTGATTAAATTCACCATTTTGAATTTTATAAATCTTCAGATTCCAATTTGACAACCGATGAGATTTTTACGACATGTTCATTGTTGATGCCCTATAATTAAAAAACGGGTGTATACTCATCTTGAATTATGTCATCTTAAATCAAAATATTTTACAACCATAAAATGAGGTAAACTTAGCGCCAGTCTTTCAAATTAGGATTTAGATTTAGGGCCTATTTAGTTTAAAAAGTAAGAGATCCAAAAATATTATTATCTTGAAATACATGGCGTTTTGACATCTACGGTGAAATTTTATTTTATTTCCCAGACTTTTTTTGTTTTTAACTATTTTTTATACGGATAAAAAGAAAACTTAGGGAATATTTATATAGTTCATGTGGACTGCCACGACCTCTTTAGCTTGTTAAATATATTTCTGACTTTATATGAATGTAAGCTTAATTTAATAAATTCTTCTTTATTTATGAAAAAAAGTGGTAAAAAGTTTAATGTCCATAACGTACCGTCTGCGGCTGTACGATCGGAAATAGTAAATTTACAATTAAAAAAACTTTTTGGGACGCGGATTACTCATTTTAGAATCCTCAAATATTCGTTTTTTGTGTGAGAGTACTTTTATACGCTATATGATCAGCATTGAAAGGCGAGTCAATATAGATATATTGGTCTGTCCCCCGCTGTTCGTCCTGCTGTCTGTCGTATGAAAACTATTATCCCGGAGACTATAAGAGATAGGGATACCATAGACTCTCCTCAGCCGTCAAGCTCCATTTTAAAGAGTACCGCCATTACAATAAAGTAAGTAACATAAAACTTGGGTGCAGGGTTTCTTGGAGTCGAGCAAACTCAACTTCAGCTTTTGTTTGTTTATACTGCAAAATTCAATAACTTCAAAAACTTAAATCGACCACGAAAATGAGTACTGTTTTCGACACATTATGTATTTAATTATTTCCTTGTATAATTTTTTTATAAACTGTCTCAAAAATTTATTGAAATCTTGCATAAACTTGACAAAACTTCCCAAAGCACAATTTATACACAAATAAAAAAAAAAATTGCTCCAAACAAGCACAATAAAAACAATTTAGCACATAATGCGACCCATTACACATTTCAAACAATGAAATTCTATTGAATGAATAACATTATGATAATTATTTCGAACAGAATTAGCAACATTAGAGTGCTATAAGCGATGCCCAAATAGTTGACACGCTTAAATCAAAACTTACAAATTACTGCAGCAATGACGACTCAACAACAATCTTATTCACTTGCCATGGCAGCAGAAAGCAGCCCCAGATACAAAATCAAAACGCAACGGGTGCGTATAATTATCGGATTTGTACGGGTAATAAAATCAATAACAATGAAAACGCTTTATGCTCTTTGTTCATTTCCGTATACAAGCAACATTGGTACGGAATACTCGATTATATACATACAATAGTTAGACTTTTGGTTGGTTGGATGGTTGGATGGTTGGCTGGCTGACTGACTGGTTGAGTGGTTGATGGGTTTGTTGGTCGAGGCAATTAAATCGCTGCCTATAAACTTCTGTTTAATTATGTTAAAGTGTCGAGTAAACAATATCAAAAAGCATATTGAAATTGGGTTAAAACGAAACGAATATGCCGCCACCCCAAAACAACAGTAGCAGCAAGGCGTCCCTTTTTCAATGCAGAAGCTGAACTGTGCTGAAGCGTGGGCTAAATACGCGTAAATGTTTGTTATTTACTTTACGGGTTATAATCCGAAAATTAAGCGCCGCATTTTAAGGAACGTGAAAAAGTTCGCGCGAACAACGTTGACTGTTGTTTTAAGATAAAATGTGCGCTCTATATATATTATATACGTTTATATAAGTAAAACAAAAATAAAAATGAGGGCGGCAGTATGAACTGGTCCATTGGCTGGCTTGCACGCTGGCGTTATCGAGTCTTCGTAACGCAACACAATGTCATATGTTATGCACATTTAAAGCGTATGTTCAATTTTCCACAGGACAATCAAGTCAGTCGTCAGTCTTGTGTGTATGGGAATTCTTGGTGTAAAGTGTAAACAACATCATTCACCTTATACTGTATACCTGTACGCGCTTTTACATAGTCAACTTGACTTGTGAACAAAAAAAAAAAAAATCTCAAGAAATTTTCTCACATTCCTCGCAGTTAAAAATTTCCAGATTTTAAAAATTCCAACTCATTCAAAACATGCGAAACACGAAAAATCACTGCGACATGCGTTTATCAGTCATTGAGAGTAGCTCTATAGTTGGAAAATCCCGATTGAGCGTGAGAACGTTTGTATAGTAACGTATCCTAGCACAATGTACCATATATATATACTACGCTTAAACTAATGTTTTTAGCATAAATATTTTCAAATTCATATGATGTCCTTTACCTGTCTGTAGCTGCGTATATAGCGACCGTGTGAATTTTGAGCGAAGTGTAAAACGTTCTGCGCATTTGTAGCGCTGTTGTTATTATGCTGACACAGCGCCGTGTCCGCCCGCTAGCGATCTTAGCCGCACCGCACCTACTTTGGTATGTACTTACCTTAACAGCAGCAGCTTTCACCGTTTTCTTTTGGACAAGAACAATATTGTCGTTAATTACTTTAATATGTGCTTTCCATAGTTTATGACCACCGCTCATCGAACTTACTTTGAGCAATTATTTTTGTTATTCAGATACATACTCTACTACTAGCGTGGGAAAGAGTGTCATTCTTAGATTGATTGTTGTTGTACTTTATACGACTTTTTTTTCTTATTTACTTTCTGTTTTTGTATTTTGGTTCAAATTTAAATAAATTCGCATTCACATTTGTTTATTTTTGCTCCGATTAAGGTCGATTTTTATTATAATTATGCGTATATTTTGAGGCTTAGTGTCAATCAAAATTGTGAAAGTTTAACTATTTTTTCTTAAGTATTAAAAACAAATGGAACAGAACTTAGAAAAAAAACAATAAACTTAAAATTATGTGTTGGGTTAGTAAATATAAATATCAGAATTTGTATGTACAATCAAATGTTTACAGAAATTCTTGGAAACTCTGTTGAACCAAAAAAAAAAAAAAAAAAGCTTATAAAATAAATAAAGATTATTTTATCATTGTTTTCTTATAATTTTTTAAATAACACCGAGGTACAGCGAATTTTTTCATTGCTTTTACTCTTCTTGTATTGAATTGAGCAGCGCCTCTCTCAGCGCCTCTATAGCTCAGTGGTAGAGCGTTGGTCTTGTAAACCAAAGGTCGTGAGTTCAATCCTCACTGGAGGCAGTTGAGAGACATTCGTCTTTTTTAAAAAAAAAAAGAATATTTTTTAACACTCAATTATTTTAAGATAGTCCTCTCTTTATCTCGCCCTTTCTCTCTAGCGTATACAGCAAGGCTGCAAATTGGTTTAGTTTTGGTGCAGATTGCCATGGTGATTTCTTGATTACGGTGGCCATGTTATACCCATAGTATTTATTAATTTAAATTGAAATAATTATTTTTAATTGAAAATAACTTAAAACTTTGTTTAATCTGTACGAAACGAATTTATGTACTATACACTAAACCATTTTTGACCAGGTTTGCAGCCTTTTTCTTATTGCTTAATTCTAGAAACACATATGAATGATATTAGAACCGATCTAGCACAATAAGATGGAAAACAGAAATAACAAAAATGAAGAGACAAAATGAGCAAAGAGGAGAGAGAGAGAGAGAGAGAGAGAGAGCGAGACAAAGAGAGGCTATCTTAAAACAGAATTTGTTAAAATCTTGGTCTTTAAATTTTGGATGTTGAATGTTGTAGAATGTTAAAAACTTAAAAAAAAAAAAGAAACTTTTGAGTTTCTGTGTGATGCCTCCAGTGAGGATTGAACTCACGACCTTTGGTTTACAAGACCAACGCTCTACCACTGAGCTATAGAGGCGCTGTGAGAGGCGTTGAAATAGGCGCTTCCGAAAAAAATTTTAACTAAACTTTCAAATATTAAATTTACTAAAAAAAAAGTAATACAATCTTATTTGGCATATCTTGAAACTTTATACATTTAACATATGTCTAAAAGTATCTATCAAACAAGTTTTGTTTATCAATATTTGGCCTTCATTGAAGCTGTATTCAATAATGAGTTGCGTTTCTACAAACGATCGATGAATATACTATTTTTAGCTTACAAAGCTTATCAATAAAGCTTTTTGAGCGCTATAAACGAAAAGCTGTTCAACATACCTTCGATAGCTCAGTTGGTAGAGCGGTGGACTGTAGATTGTTCAGTAATAGATATCCATAGGTCGCTGGTTCAAATCCGGCTCGAAGGATTTTTTTTTTCAATATTAAAATAATTTTTTAATTTTTTTAAATGCAGATAATACTGTTTTCTATTAGTTTCTCTTGAATATTTTTATACCCATCACAATTAGCATGGTACGAGTTTTATCAAAAGATTATCGCGCATTATGCGAATTACCGCCTATTTTATTGATCAGCTCGGAGAAGAACATCAGAGTAGCTATGTCCGTCCGTCTGTCCTTCTTTTAGGCTTAGTTCTCCTATTTAAAACCACGGCCCACCACGGTGGATTGGACACAAAATTTTTTTGAAAATATTTTTTTTCCTAACATGCAAAGTTGCAAACATAATAAATCAATTACAAAAATAATCATATCATTTACAATAGGAATATACTGACCTATTTACAATAAGAATTGTCACATAAATATTTTTAACATTTAACGAATAGTGGAAATATTTTTTATACATATATAATAAAAAATAATATATCCTTATCTATATTTAACCAATATTTTAATGCATATTGAATAAATGTGTATCATAGAAGGCATAAATAGCAACATTAACCTAAAAACGGCTAAAAACAACGCCAATAAGTCTGGCCTGCACGCTATTTAGATTACTTTTTGGTTGTTTATAAAGCAACGACCTCCACAATGACGTCCTTTCTGAGAATACTGCAACTTTTATGCTACTCTAACTTACTCATCATAGCTACATGCATACATATGTCTATCGTAATATAAGGTCGTGGGCGCAATGACTACGTTGTCGTCGTTACTTTTGAATATATATAGACGCGCATGTTGTCACATTTGAGTTGCGGATTAGTTGCGATACTCTTTAGGATTATGATCATTCAGAAAATCTGTTGCTCCTGTTATGTTCTCTTGTATTTTTTTTTTGTTTTGTATTATTTGTTTGGCATGCAACTTTTGCGCTACTACCCTCTATCCTCCCTAGCGTTCTTCATTCATTTTTTTTTTTTGCCGGCTGTTTGACTCTTGACAAATGTCCCATTTTGTCTAAGAGAACTTTTTGGAAAAGTAACCTCAATGGTATTTTATTATTTTTGCTCTTCTGTATAAATGCATTTATCATCATCAGCTGAGTTTTTTTTCTGTCTGTTTGTTATCAATATGGTTTGGTGTAACAAATTTAAGGATTTTGATTTTAGCGAATTATTTTTTTTTTTTTTTAGATATGTGTGTATTGTTCTTTTTAGGAAAAATATGAGTTATCCCAGCACGGGCTGATTGACAGAACTGACTTTGTTTTTACTGGTTTACTGGTTTGGGCACCATTAGTACTGAAATTTAAATAAACATTACAATTCTCAAACACTTTATTCATAGCACGGCAGTTTAAGGATATTATAAAATATAATTTAAAATAACTTTAAAATCAATTTTACTATTATTTGCGACGATAACCTTGTCATATTCGATATGACTCTATGGCAAGGCCTAACTCTGAACATCGCTTATGAGTCGGTATTGTTTGATCCACACTTATCTTATCCCACGCAGGCTGGTCACCGCTTATGCAGAGACGCCCCAGTGGTGGTCAGTGACTGTTTCAAAGCCTGGTGCATCAGATTTTGTAAGGTATTTTATTATAAAATGCGATAGGAAATAATATTATATAATATTTAGGCTGGCTAGGTCGTGGGACAAGAAGAACCTGGCTAGGTCAGTCAGCTGATTAGTTTTGGGTCACTCTTTAGTTCTGCTGGAATGTTTTTTTTTTTATTATTGTCTTTAACGAAAATCGTCTGTTCGTAGTTTTGTCAATATGGATTTCAATATAACAGTTTAAGAAGTCTTAAGAAAATATGTAGGTTTTATATGAGAAGCTTTTTGTTTCCAAACCAAAGTGCTAATTTTAAACTGTTTCCAGTGATAATTAAGCATTTTTTTTAAACTTGTACAAGTCTAATCCGAACTAAATGATTTCGATAATAGTAAAAAAAAATATTGAATTGTAAAGATGCATTCCTTATTAATTGATATTATTTTTTTTGTTTAATTTTTCGAAAATCAAAAATCAATGTTTTCTTCTAAGGACTAAAACTATGTACGTGACCTACAACAATAAATTGGCAAAAATGTGCAAAAAAATAACATTTATGTTTTTGTTTTTTGACACTACTCTGAGTACAATAACCAGCAAAAATCGATAAGCCACCTATATTCTTGTATCTGTTAGATACTATCTCATATAATATACAATATTATTGAATACATAAAACTTTTATAGTAAAAATCTCAGCAGGACATTATCGAAACACATAAGTTGAAAATAATTTTGCAAAATTCACTAAAATCACGTACCACGACAAACGAACGGTTGCTTTTATCAATGAAGTCGTTTCTCGTTTGTCGAAGGTGGGCGACTTGTTGCAACCGGAAATAGCCCGGAAAAATTTACTACATATACTAACTATGTATGTATGTATGTAGATAGAGGGAGAGACAATGTGCACAGAACGAGTATAAATAACTGAGAAAGGTACATACATATGTATATATTTATACTAAAGATAAATGAATGAATGTTTAGTTTAGATATGTTATCTATGTATGCGTGTATGTAGCTGCATGTGTGCTGCATGTGCAATTGGCAAAGATGCTACACTATATACTTTATGTGAACTATAGTTTTAGACACATATGTACTATACATAATATAGTCAATGATATCCTGTGGTTTGAGACAACCTGTTGTTCATTGAGGCATGCGTGCGTGCGTGTGACCAGTTGACGCCTATTTTTGATCTATACAAATCTTTGAATGAATTAGATTTTTTGTGTTTTAAATTTAAGTATGGCAAAGTCAATTGCCTTTTAAATTGCTCTATGGTAACAGGTAAAAATTTCAAATAATGAATGAAGCAACTATATGGAAAATCCCTCATGTCCAGTGGCCAATAGCAGCGTGGGAAGCTGCGTTGTTAACTACCTGCAAGGATAACACCTAGCACTAGTATGTCTGACAGTATGCAGCAGCAGTAGAAGTATTAAAACTGCTGCAACTGAAAATCTTGCAACAGTCGCAGACAGGTGATCGTGCAGTCAAGAACACAGTTTTAAGGAAAAATATTTTCAAAATGACCAATATAAAAAAAATACGCAAGGATAAATATGAAAGTCGTTTACATGGTCAGTTTAGTGTTTAGATTTTATTATGTGCTTTGAAGTATTTTTTTTGTTTGTTGTTTTTTACTTTAATATTTTTTTTTCATATTCTTACAGATTTAGCTAAAACTTCTGCCATGAAGGAGAAAAGCAAAAATGCGGCACGCACGCGACGCGAAAAGAAAACACAGAGTTTTGCGAATTGGCAAAACTGCTGCCATTACCAAGTGCAATTACATCACAATTGGATAAAGCATCGGTTATACGCCTGACAACGTCCTATTTGAAAATGCGTCAAGTTTTTCCTGATGGTAAGTTTCTTATTTCTTATTTCTTTTGATTTTGTCTTAAATCAAAAGCTACATTTCCGTTTGATTGATTTTATGATTATTTTCTTTTTGCACAAATTGGTACAATTAGTTTTTTTTTATATTGTATTTGGCTAACAACTTAGTACAAAGAGCGCTTTTCAACGCTCAATTAAATTGACCAAGTTACATGCTGTGCTTACAACACACGCAGCCACACACACGCCTTATAACTTAACCTTACCTAACGAAGTGAGCATGGGGGATGGGGTTGCGCGTTAAAGTCATTTGTGTGCACGATCCTTTAGTCTTATTTTCGCGTGTGAATTTCTTGAGGCTATTGCGAAATGATGATGCAATATGCTGACAGCGGCCACGTGTGCTTATTAAAAGTGTATGCGGTGTTTTCAACACAGCAGGATATTTCCAATTTTTTTATTTATATGTTGTGCTTTATTCAAGCTTTTGTGAAGTGTTTTGTTTTCTTTATTTTGTGTTGTTTTTAAATTTGTATTGAAGTCAACATTTTTTGAAATACAATACAATAATAAAATAATTCAGAAGCTGGGATTACCTTTAAAAAAATATCTTTAAAAATACATATCAGAAAAACTTAAAGCCAATAGAACAGTTTGTGTCTTCTGTATTCAAGCTATGATACGGTAAAATTATTAATGTTAATTTTCAATATAATATTTAAGAGTTTATTTCAAATGCTACCATTCCAAATTTTATAATTATTATATTCTATATAAAATAATGTTGCACAGTACAGCTTCAAAGTGATTGATTCCAATAGGCTGTAAATATATGAGAGCGTCTAGGAGTACAAAAAAATAAAATCTGCTGCGCGCTGCATTATTCTCTCCCACATATTGTACTTCAAGCTGTCAATGAGCCTTAAATATGATAGAGTAAGACAAAGAAGAGAACAGAACAATAGCATAAGTTGACAGACAATATGTTTAACTCGGACGAAACGCGTTGAGTGACAAACAACAGCGCGTGAGAAAACGGTAAATGTTGGGTAAGAGTGGGTGGTATTGAGCTTTGCCTATATATACAAATTATGAAAGACAGAGACGGAGAGTAAATGTATGAATGAATATGCGCATGCTGTGGAGCTGCAGGCGACTGAGATTTGTTGACGACGACTACAAAAACAACAACAGCAAGAACAAAAGCAACAAACAATATAAAAAAACAACATACACGCGTCACTGCGGAAGTGAGGAAGTAGTAAAGCATAAAAAAACAAAAACAACATTTTATTATGGGGGTTGACTACAACAACAACAAAAACAACAAAAACACTTTTATGCCGCACGATTTGTGCTTTTCTTCTCTGTTGAGTTTTTTTTTTTCTTTTCTTTTTGTTGTTTCCTTTTTATTGAAATAATTATTTTAATAATAGGAAACAAGCAAAGGCAAGACAAAAAAACAAAAAAATGTATATAAAAATGAAGTAAAAAAAATGAAAGTCGCAAGGAATGATTTTATAGTTTAATGGAAATTTAAAAAAATGCTTTAAATATTTATAAAATGAGTTTATTGCTTTATTTTAATAATCCAATAATTTTATAAAGTTAATTGTACATTTCTATAAATTTTAAAACTTTGAAAACAACCCTGCATTTACAAATTACAAACATAAGTAGGCGTGTTGGGCGTATATGTTTGTTGTTGTTGTTGTTACTAGCCCACCTATGGCGCTGATGACTTTAATTGGAAATAATATTTAGACGTCATCAGCTTACTTGAAGTGCTGCCAAACAGTAGGATAGAAGCATGTGTCTGTGTGTGTGTGTGTGTCTCCAGTTGAATTACAGACTTTTGAAACCACATTGTGCAGTCATTACCTAACAATACAATTAATTTTTCCCACTTACATACATATTGCATATATAATTATATTTATTTCTTTTCCACAGGACTCGGTGAAGCTTGGGGTTCCACACCGGCAATGCACCGTGGCGTAACCATCAAAGAGTTGGGTTCACATTTGCTACAAACGCTCGATGGCTTCATTTTTGTTGTTGCGCCCGATGGTAAAATTATGTACATTTCTGAAACAGCTTCGGTACATTTGGGCCTTAGTCAGGTGAGTTTTGAACTAGTAGAAGACTGTGCATTTGACTAAAAATTTGCAATGAGCACAAAAAAAGAAAAAAAAAAAAAAGCGAGCAAGAAGTACACTCGACTTGTAGTACTACTTTTTGTTATGATTTATGCGCATAAATTACTACATTTTTCTTTCTTACTTACCTTATGCATAAATTTGCAGCTTTTTGTGGCGTTGCGCTTTCATTTGCATTTTGGTACTTAGAGCCAATTCTTTTTTTTCATCCTTTTTTTCATTTTGTTGCTAATTAGAAATTGCATTTGTGCTTATATACAGTTTTAATGACTACTCTATTTTTTAGGTTGAATTGACGGGTAATTCAATATATGAATACATACACAGTTACGATCAGGATGAAATGAACGCCATATTATCATTGCATCCGCATATGCATCAAAATCCGGTAAGTTGATGCTGCAACCATTTTGTAAATTTCTTTATTTTGACACAAGAAAATGCTGACTTTCTTTGTCTCTCTCTAACTCTTTCTGTCTCTCTCTCTTACCTCTCTCTCTCTCTCTCACTATTTATATTTTTGCTTTGCTTTTGATTTTCTTTATATTTTTTTCCATTTGTGTTTACCTTGCATTCACTCACACATAGGCTGCCTTTATTAATTCCCTACAGCTTGCACAGACACACACGCCCATTGGCAGTCCAAATGGAGTACAAACATCACCGCATGCACAGCAGCAGCAGCAGCCGCATCAGCTACCGCCACATCACACAGGCTATGGCGGCAACGAGCGTAACTCGCATACCATTGAAATTGAGAAGACCTTTTTCCTGCGCATGAAATGCGTCTTAGCGAAACGTAATGCCGGTCTGACCACATCCGGTTTTTAAGGTAAAGCAAATTTACAATTGATTTTTTTTTATCAAATATTTTATATATGACATTTTTTTTTGTTGTAGGTGATACACTGTTCCGGTTATTTAAAGGCACGCATTTATCCAGATTGCGGCGATGGTCAGGGTAGTCTGATACAGAATCTGGGCCTAGTAGCCGTTGGACACTCGCTGCCTTCATCTGCGATAACGGAGATAAAATTGCATACAAATATGTTTATGTTTCGTGCTAAATTAGATATGAAGTTAATATTTTTTGATGCTCGGTGAGTACGATAAGCCTTTTTTAAGTTAATTTGTACTTTTTGAATTTCTAAATTGAAGGAATATTTTTATAATTAAACCCAGTTTTCGTTTCGAATAAAATTATCGAAAAAGCCTACTTGGGAATATGACCCTAGTGAAAAGAAAGTGGCACCACTTTGCTTCAGTTTCAAATTTCAAAAAAGAAAAAGACTTTTCCAAATATTTTATTTCTTGCCGCAAAGTTCTTTTAAATTGTAAATTTTATACTAAATAAATATTTAAGCACTTTTTCTCGCGACTACAAACTTACAGTAAAAAAAGGATGAAACGAAACAAAAAAAAATCAATTCGATTACATTAATGTTCCATCTCATTTCCTCCGCCTCTAACATATAATATGTACAAAAACGCCATCATGCACTTATGTATCTATGTAAAAAAAAAATAAAACCAAAGGCAATAATGAAAAGAAAAGAAGAAAAATTTTAAAAAAGGAAAACAAATCATTTCCCTCTTAAGTTTGACGCTGAATTTGATTCTTTTTTTTCTCCCACACCATCACCTTCTTGTTGTCTGTCATTATATCCAATAGAAAAAATAACAACAACAAAAACAACAAAAGCATAAAATACACAATAGAAATTCCATTGTTCCCCTTTTGCCGCAACCGCCTACGCAAAAAAAAAAAAAAAATGACTCACACTCATAATCATCCCACTCAATGTCTAACTCACACCATTTGCATTATTTTCTCTCTCGCTCACTCCTTTGTTATTACTTACGTTTCCCTTTCCACATGCACTCAACAATTTGTCTGACATTATTGTCACTCAATTACCCTTATGAGCGCGCAAATACAATGCAATAAGAGACGTGAATTTTATTTTTAAATGTTATTTTATTAAAATGAATTAATTAAACAAGCAAAATTTATTTTAATTTTAAATTGTATTGTGTATTGTATATTTTACATATGTAGAATTTTTTAATTAGAAAATAATTGACGGAAACTCAAGAAATAGTAAAACAATCACTATTATCATTGTTGAAACATCGAGTTTAATTAAATAAGCTTGCTCTTATAATTATGAAACGCACTGTATTTATCATAGAAAAAAGCAAAGTAAATGACTCGATATCATTACTGTCTTTCTGTTGAGTACTTCTCCTACGCTTACCACTTATTACAAGCCTCTTTAAACAAAAAAACAAAAAAAGGAAGAAAATCAAAAAAAAAAAAAGAAAACACCCCTTTTTGTTTTTTCTGCATAATTGAATTTAAGTTGACAAAAGTAAACCAGCGAAAATAACCAATTTTTATTTATTCAAGCAGAAAAAGCGCTCGCGTTTACTTAGGCAAGCATTACAAAGTCTCGAAACAATGAGATAGATATATAAATGTATATTGGCAAGAAAGAGATAGTATATACATATATTTGTAGAACTTAAAAGAACACACAAAACTCATACGCCTTATATAATTTTTGCTTATTTACAGAGTATCACAGTTAACTGGCTATGAGCCGCAGGACCTTATCGAGAAGACACTCTATCAGTATATACACGCGTCGGATATTATGGCAATGCGTTGCTCCCACCAAATCTGTAAGTGTATAAATAAAGAAAATGTCGCATGGCCTAAAATAACAAAAAAATGACTAAAACGTTTTGTTTTTTTTTTTTTTGTATAGTATTGTACAAAGGACAAGTAACCACCAAATATTATCGCTTTCTGACCAAAGGCGGCGGCTGGGTTTGGGTGCAATCCTATGCAACGCTTGTACACAATTCACGTTCATCACGTGAAGTGTTCATTGTTAGTGTAAATTATGTATTAAGCGAACGAGAGGTTAAAGACTTAATACTAAATGAAATACAAACGGGCGTCATTAAACGTGAACCAATGTCACCGGCAGCAACAGCTGCTGCTGCAGCACAAGCAGCAGCGGCGGCAGCGCAAGCAGCCGCTGTAACAGTTACAACAGCAGCAACAACAACAAGTACGTTACATCAAAAGCAGCAACAACAACTAATGCAGCAGCAGCAACAGCAGCCAACAACGCCCACATTATTAGCAACAGCAACGGCCAATTCAACCTCATCAACGGCATCATTATCGCTTAGTACAAGTCCTAAACAATTGGATGCAACATCTTGTTATGCAACGGAAACAGATTTACCAACGCTGGTCAATGCAACCGCCGCTGTAACGCCAGTACATGTGAACAACAACAACAATGGCGGCTATATGTTACATCATCCGCAACAACAACAACACGAAGCACTTGAAACGCATGAGCATCTCAGCTATACACAACTCTATCCACCGGTTAATGATCTTGTAGTCAGTTCAAGTAGTGGCGGCGGCAACAGCGGCATTGGCCCCATTGCCAGTGGTTTAAGTTTGCTTAATGGCAATGCAAGCGTCATTTCTGCCAATGATGTTTCGGTGCATGAAATGCAATTTCCAGATACAACAACTGGTGCTGGTGTTGCTGGCATTTATTATAATAATAACAATAATAATCATTATTATTATGATACTAACGTTGATCTGGCTACTTCTCAGTTACGCCCATTCTCAGCTAATTCGAATTCATGTTCGAGTAGTTCTGTAGAAAGTGAAAGGCAATTATCAACCGGAAATGCTTCAATGGGTGGCAATAATAATTCACCACCAACAACTTATAGTGATTTAAGTCATAATTTTGAATTAAGTTATTTTTCGGATAATAGTTCACAACAGCAACAACAACAACATCATCAACATCACCAACAGCAGCACCAACAACATCACCAACATCATCAGCAGCAACATTTAACTGATTTGCAACAGCAACATCAAATGCATAATATGCTGGAACAGCAACAACAACATCAGATGCAACAACATCATACACAACATCAGCAACATCATCACCAGCAACAGCAGCAACAACAACACATACATGATTTTACAGATAGTTTCAAAACACAATTACAACATAATCCACATCCGCATCCGCATTACACAAGTGTTATTGTGGAACCGCAACATTATAATATTGCTAACGATTTTGTGCATTAACATAGAAATTTTTTATTTTTTCGAATTGCAATTATTTTATGTTAAAAAAAAAAAATTCAAAAAATATGGCAGAGCCATTTAATTTTTTTATTTTATCTAAATTTCTTTTAATAGTTTTTATCAAAATTTTGTAATGATTTTTTCAAAATTTTTAGTATTGGTTTTTTTCTTTGTTTTAAAAATTGTTAAAAAAATATGTATTTTTAAGCGCGTTTAAAAAAAATATATATATTGTAATATAAGTGACTAAAAAAGATAAAAATTGTTCATAAACTTTAAATTGTAAATATAAATGGCTAAAAAAATTAACAAATAAATTGATCTTCACAAAAGGTACTTATATATACTACACAAAAAAAAAATATAAATATATTTTATATATATAAATATATATATATATTTATATATATATATATATATATATATATATATAGTGTAAATGTAATTATTGTAATTTTTCTAATTTAAATAAAAAACAAAAATAAAGTGATAAATATTTATAAAAAATAAATTAAGTTTTGATAATGAAAAATCAGACAGCAGCGTTATAAAGTTAAGTATTTTTTTAGCATATTTCAATTTATGTTTAAATAGCTGTCATTTTTAAAATTTTCAAATTAATGGTAGCTGGATAACTGAGGGAGGTAAGAAAATGATTTAAGTAGCCTACACAGCCGATCACACCCTTCAGCTCAAAATTAGCCAAAATCCAATGCAAAAATAAATAAATTGCCATAACAAAAACGTGCACCTTCAGGGAATAGTTCATAAGACATGAAATATTATACAGCAACCAGAGTCTCACAATGTCTTGGGATTGTCATCGTTTTGGAAAAGAAAATTTTCGTTAAGGTCTGTTTTTTTTTTTTTTTTTTTTTATTTTGATGTTTTTATATTTTTTATGGTACCTTCTATAAACGCAATGTATCCAACTCTGCTGCTTTCCATACATCCTCACACCATCACCACCAAGTTTTCTCCTTTTTTCCTCTAGACAATCTTTCGACCAGTTATGAGCCAAAGGTTTAAAATTTGCTTTCAACGGAAAAAACCCCCTTTTCCAAAACTCTTTTGGCTTATTAAGATGTCGCTTGAGTCTTTCTATAAACGGTGGTTTTCGCGCTTCACGTTCACGGTACCCATACTTTTTAAAGTTGTGGGACCGGATCATCAGAAATTTGCCTTCTTTTGATGTTTGTTGTCATTTTGGCTGCAGTTTATTTGGGATCAGCCTCCACAGATCTGATTAAACCTCGAGTTTTAAAAACGCTCAATATTGGCGGTGTTCAAAATTGGTTTTGGAACCAAAACCCCCTGTTGTGATTTCGTTTGACAATTTCACCGATTTTTCGAGTGCCACCTTTTTTCAACAAACCACGATAATTTTTTTTTTTAATATTTTGCATTTTCATTCTATACCTTTTTCTACTAAACAATGTTTAATAAGTACCAAACCCCTTTTTCTTGTTTTACGACTTTTAATGCTACAATTTGGAATTTTTCTATTTTATTTTTAATAATTATTTCAAATGTTTCCATTAATTTAATAAAAAAAAAACACGATTATTTTTTCCAACTTCCGGTCTCGTGAGGTGAACTAGGGTAGTCATTTCTAATGTATTTTGGGTCGCTGAATCCAAATCTAAAATGACCAAATAAATTGACCCCTCTGCTTCGCTGCACATGACATGACTTTTTTTGTGTGGCTGTGTATTAAGTTAGTCTGTTAAAAAAATTAGTAACCGAGAGATTAATCGAGATATGCTTAGCTTTAAAATTAAATAATTAATAAAAATAACTAATAATTACCCTTCTAAAGCGCTAAGTCAGTACAAAATAATCAAAAACAGCAATGCAGAACTACCGCCACGACTTTTTCTCAATTTTAACTTTAAACAAACAAGAATCTATTTTCGTTGTAATTTTTTCAAAAATAACGTTCGTTAGCGTACATCGGTCCGCGTTTTTGGTCCGTTTATCGATTATGAGAACAATTTCTTGTTTTTGGTATTTTTCAGGCTTTCTGGTATTTGTGAGGACAATTTTTTTCTGGTATTGTGTGAGTAGCCCTGTCATATATGCCACCCTGTCAATACATATGAACCGCCCTGTAAAATATTACACAAGTCACCCTGTGAAACAGCCATCTTTCTTTTTCGGTAGATCCGCACACAAGTGACAAGGTGAGATTTTATTTTTGCGTAAAAATATGCGATTTTCAAGCAAGTGATAACAATTAAATAGTGCAAAACGTAGCTTTATATGCGTTTTTTGTTGTGCATTAAAAATATATGTAGAATAATTTATTTTTGCTTGAAAATGAACAACGAAAATACGCTACACGTGTTCGCCGCAACGCGAGGCGACGTCGTCAAAAGCAGCGCAGCGCTGCTGAATTGACATCAATTTGTGAAATTGCTTAAAAATTCAACTTTTTTGTTTGTTGTTTTAGAGCGTTTCAAGATGCAACTGTTTGTACGTGGTTTGGACAATGTGGAGACCCTTGAGGTCCAACAAGATGCTACCATTGCCGCTGTTAAGGTAAGCAAACGATAAACATGGCAAAGCTACGGCGCGGCAACAACAAAAACAAAAACGTTTTGATTGATTGGCGTGCCTAACCTCACATTTGTTTTTATTTTGTAAACTATTTTATTTAATTATTAATTAATTAAACTTTTTACAGGCTCAACTCGCCCAGTTGCATGGTGTTAATGTTGAGGAATTCAGCCTAAACTGTGAAGGCGCTACCCTCGCCAACGAGACAGCCGTCACTGAGCTCAGCTCATTCGAGTTGGATATCACCATTCCAATGCTTGGTGGTAAAGTGCACGGTTCTTTGGCGCGTGCCGGTAAGGTCAAGGGCCAGACCCCAAAGGTTGAGAAACAAGGAGAAAAAGAAGAAGAAGACCGGCCGTGCAAAGAGAAGGATTCAGTACAACCGTCGCTTCGTCAACATTGTTCAAGGTTTCGGTCGTCGCCGTGGCCCCAACGCCAACTCTTCTTAAATGCTTTATATTGGCGTTCGTCTTGTAAGCAGTCATTTTAAGTGAAATAGAGAAAAGAAAAAACAAAATTTACAAAATCTTTTTTTTATGTGTAAACAAAATGTTGCTATAGTGATTTTCCAAAAGAGTAAAACTTTAATAACAATTTAATTTCACAAGAAATTTTCTTTCTGTATTTATATTAATGCTGCCAAAGTTATAAATTCTTCTGTGTGTTTAGTTTTATCAATTAGCAAAAGTGCGCAATTTACTACGTTTTCCTAAAACATAAATGCGAAAATACCAATATTCTATGCATATAATTAAAACAGCAAATGAAAAGCCGAAGAACAGCACCAGGAAGCATCCTTGCATATCATCCAGATTCACTTTGTGATTGGTAATTTGACGTAGTACATTTTTGCCATTACACTTATCCATCGATGGTAGATTGATCTGATGCCAACGTTCTATGAAACCAGTGCGAAACATTCGATGTATCTGTTCGTTTATCAAATTCAAGTAGGCGCTGTGCATCGGTAAAATCATTGCAATTTGTTCGTCAACAAAATTTTCCTTGCCAAGCGCAAATTTACAATCTTTATCCTTTTCAAATTGATTCTGTACAATAAGCTGTAAATTAATACGCCAATCGATGTTCACGCGACGTCCATTCTTGACTGCATCGATATCTTCGGTTTGCAAGTTATTGTAAAAATTAGCACGATCCATGAAACGTAGATAATCCTGTCGTGTGGTAGTCTGCGATAAGAAGTGAGTTGGAATATTAATGCAATTTATACTTTTAGTTTTATTTATATCGTACATAAAAATAAGTGTCTGTCGTTTATAGGCGTCTAAAGTGCTAGTCGGACCAGATATGTATGTACATATATTCGTATCGATCAGAGGAACGTCATAGGCCATGCAACGTTTTCGGTAATTATAAATTTAACCTTTGGATTTTCCTAAAATCATTTGAGACCCTTCCTATTTTTATTGAGAAATGTTTCGAAAAAATTGCATTTTTTTATATGGCAACAAAATGGAAGTACATCCCTAGAGTGTCGATAAGCACGATTTATACATTCCTCAAAGGCGGATGACGGAAAGGTTTCAAGGGTTCTCGTGCAAGTTTGCTATGGGGGATATAACGTATTCCAAACAGACGCTCGTATAAAACAAATCTGACTGAATGCATTGTAGTGATGCAAATTTCAATATTCGGGGTCAATTTAACTCTTCTGTTCAGTCTTTTGGGAACATTCTGCCCCGTGTCGTCATTCCAAGTTATTTTTTTTAGGCCTAGTGTCTTTTTTACATACAAACCTTTGTATATCTCTCAAAAAATGTGCCATTTCGCAGTCCATACTGTACAATCTCATCGTGCCGGAAAAGTTGTTCCAAAAAGTCAATGCCCGGTTGAAATTTTGGAAATGTTAGAAATGCCACTAAATTACCGCAATAGCTTGTTACGAGTACAATTACGACAATCCACCAGAAGCCAACGATTAGACGACCACTATCTGCTTTAGGCATATACATTCCACCTATACCACCAAATATCAGATACATTTTTATAATAGAAGTACCATAATACAATACATTACCTTGTTGCAATAGTGCACCGTAAACATACCAAAAACAATTTTTAATTTTACATAAACCACTAATTTGTTGTTCTTGTAAAGGCACCAAACGATTTATGCCGTATAGCATAGGCGCTGTTAGAAATATAACAGCAACCAGACAAGCCCATGTTTCTTGCGTGAAGGGTGCTGTAAATAAATAAATGCGACTAACCTCATCCGGTTGACGTGTTATAAATGAATACTTTTGCACACTTATTGGTATGGTGTAGTTAAAAGACTTTTTAAATGGTTCATCTATTGTGGCAGCAACGGCAGCTAAGAGGTACTGAAATAAAAAAAATATGTTTAAAAAAATTTAATTATTATAGATACAAAAAAAAAAAAAAAAACAAATTACCTGTGGACTTTGTACCATTTCGACTACTTGATACGGTATAAGATATGTCATAGAACCAAGCAGCTCATCCTGATAAAATATTTATATATATAAAAAATGTTTACTAAATTTCCAGATTTAAATCTTACACTTTCATTTCCATATTGATTATAGCTATATTCCTCCTCAACGTTTTTTACTTCATGCAGATAATAACTGAAATTTAGGGAACGACTTAGCTCTTTAAGTATTTCCATGACAATTCCAGAATGTTCAATAATGGCACCGCTGCGATCTTTCTTTAATATCTGCCATGGTGGATTCTGTTATAGATTGGATTAGTTTTTATAGTTTTTTGTTGTTGATTATTTTTTATATTTACATGCACAGTGATTATATCCATTGTTATATTACGAAAATAATGTTCGCTATGTGGAAATGTATGTTCCTGACAAACGAAACCCAACAATGATGTCCAGTAGCCCACCTCAATGAAGTCGAAATTTTTATTTTTACTATCGCGTGTTGGTGCTGAAACAAAAAAGTAAATATTTCAGTTTGTTTTTTATACTTCAACAAATTTTTTTTTACCTGTTCTATATTTTCGATGCTCTTGACTTTTACCCCAAGTGATGGCTGTCTCAATGCGCCAACGTGCACAACTGGCACATTTACTATTCACTTTCAGATAATCCCTTATATAGCCAAGTATTTCGGCTTGTTTCTCTTGCTTTGTAAAGCGTATTGATTCCCATTCCTCATCAGAAATTTCACCATAAATTGATTGCTCTTCTAGTATCATACGCGAAATGGATGTTACAAAGGCTATGGAAACTTCGGATATGGTACAATTTAAATTATCCTGAAAAAAATTTTATATTTGAATTTTTTTGTTAGTTTTTCATTTAGTTTACTTTCAAACCGTGCAATCATTTATTGTTTCGTTTAGCGCGAATGCAATATTTGCGCCTTCATCCAAATTTATGGTCAAAGCGGCCGCATCGAAATTACGTTGCACCTGATCCTGCACAAAGAACATCCATTGATTGTTTATATGAAACATATTCAATGTCTCTGCAATCTCAATGATGTCTTCGTGAAATTTTGAGAGTACTAGAAATTGCTGCTTGTAAAGTTCGTGATTAGCGCGCGCGAATTGTTGGAGCGCTTCACGCAAAGCAGCACGTTTCTTTTGACCGCGCAGCGTATCGTCGATTTTATAAAGCATTAGCGATATGGGTGGTATATTTTTGGTGGTGCTCTCGTGCACAATTGATTTGACCAGTAGCGTATTTTGATCCACTGTAAGATTGAGTTGTATTTTGTTGAAGATAATATTAAATTGAAATTTCAATATGCTACATATAGTTTTTTAAGGAGCTAGACTGTCCTAGAATTTTCTCACATCAATGTGTATACTATATATATCAAATTTCACGCCCACCACCTCACTTAGGGGAATGAAAAATAGTTTACGTCCGCTTCTTACAAAATTTCAAGACGTTTCGGAGAAGTATTGTTACAAACACTGTGATGACACGAGAATTTTATATATTAGAAGATTCTCAAAGTTTAATTCAAATTAGCTGCAAAATAAAACCGAATTAAAATTAAAAATACAAAAATTCGAACATTCCATCCGAACCGGGCGATGGTGTTCAGGTTGTGGAACCTTTATTTTTATAATATATTTTTTTTTTTTTAGATAAAAAAATACCAAAGAATCTAAAATCATTTTTTTTCTATTGCCTCTAAAAAGGTGGGACGATCTTTAAATGTTGTTACCAAAATTACCTTTTACTCTTGTTTTAATATTCCTTTAAAGAAAAATACTTGAAATTTTTTTACAAAAATAGATTTTTAAATTTTAGAAATTTAAGATTGGGGTTAAGATAATATTATGTGAAGAATATTTATAGAATTTATATTATACTATATATATATTATATTATGTATATATATTTGATTTGCAATGAACCTCTTATCAAAAACAAATTGCACTTGTCCAAAATTATGGACAATTAAAGCTCAGATTTTTTTTTTTTTTTTGGAAGAGTCTTATCTGTGAAACGTCATAACAAAAAAAAGTAGAAACGATCGACATAAGCCTTCGATAGCTCAGTTGGTAGAGCGGTGGACTGTAGTGCTTAAGAAGTAAAAGATATCCATAGGTCGCTGGTTCAAATCCGGCTCGAAGGATTTACTTTTTATATTATTGTAACTGTCATCAGTTAAACTCAGAAATTAGTCTTGAAGATCAGCTTCAAACTGGAGTTGTTTGATTACAATAAATGTAACAAGACAACCCCTTTTTAGGATTTGTTTGATATTTTAGGAGTTTTAATATCAATCTATAATTTAGAGAAAAACTTTGTGAATATTAGCTTCTTTTTAAATTTGAATTTTAATTTTTTTGTGTAGAAATTAAAAATATTAAAATAAATTGGCACCCTATGGAATCAATACACTCGAAGTATTTGTGTAATGTGTAAATTTTCGAATATTTACACCAAAACACTTACACCAAAACTCTGAGATTTCGGTGTCACACCTGCATAAGTAGGTATTGTTTATAGAAAAATAATGGGCAAATTTTTACTGTTTGGACTTATCAAAAAAGCTTATCATCTAAGTAAATAAAATTATTGATAACAAGCCTTCGATAGCTCAGTTGGTAGAGCGGTGGACTGTAGAATGCGAATACATACGAGTATATACATAGATATCCATAGGTCGCTGGTTCAAATCCGGCTCGAAGGATTTATTTTTCGACTTTATGCAATGTAATACTTAGGTGATCAGTAAAAAAAACAGACCGAACAGAAGATCTCTAAATATTTGAAAAATATTTATATTTTAATTCCAACAGTTCTTTAGGATTTCTTAATTCTATCATGGTTCCGGGAAAACAAACATCCATCTGTCTACTATCCACTGCCGAAATTACTTTTTTTTTTGCTTATTATAAAAAAAATACTTACAAATCGTTTGATCCACAAACACAATTGCAGTCTTCCATTTCAATACCGATTGTGCTTTTACATCGAGCAGCATTTGAGGAAACTCATCACCACGATCAACCATTGGTATCTTTAATAGAACGTATTAAAGATCTTGAGATAAACACTTTTATTTGTTTTTTTTTTCATTGTTACCATTAAAGCGCGACTTTGTGGCAAACGTGGACAATCCGAATCAGTTATGGCAATTAATAAAACTGAAGATTCTTGTGTGGTCTTATAAAAATTCCAAGTATTCTCGCAATCGGAAATAGTAATTGCAGCAAGAAAATCTGCGAAGCACATATGTTTTTTTATTTTTACAACTCTAAACTTTATAAATATTGTATTTTTTCAACCTAACCTTTTTTTAAACGCACCGAATTCCAAGTGAAATATTTTACATTAATGCCGCCATTTTTCAGATTTTCACGTATAATATCACTCAGAATCTTTTGAAAATGTTCCAAAATATTTTCACCGCGCATATGCATATAATCGTGATCGACCACAACCGCTGAAATATTTATGTTATATTTATTTTTTTTGTTATTATTAAATTTAGAATTAATATTTTTTTTTAAATTAATAAATGCTAACCCAGCGAAGCATTTGCACTCAAAAACGATGAAAAATCATTTGCTTGCGTTGTACGCAAAATGAAGGCACTGAAAATTATAAATCGTAAAGAAAACCACATGACGCACTAAAAGCTGAAAAACAACTGAGTCAAGCTGAAAAAATTGAAGCTTCTCGTAATGACTTTGATTTTGAGTTCGATTGAATTCGAAAAAAATGTGGTTGCAATTAATATTTTCAATTTTATTTATTATTTTCCGTGTTTGAAAAATCAAATGAAATATGCAGTATTGCTGTGTTATTTGTTGTTGCTATGTTATATTGAAAGCGAAAGGATACGAGAGTGGTTTGATAAATAGCACAAGTTTTTAAATAAAAAAAAAATGTTGACCTTGTGGCATTTCCTAATTAACAGAGGTGATACACAAAATCTGTTTTGCTTAGTTTTAAATCTCTTCTAAAATTCAATGAAATAATGAATATAATTCACAATAAGTTCAAACATTATTTTAAAAATAAATAAAATATATAGCGTATTTTTGTTGTTTTTATACATAAGGTATAAATTAATTTTGAATTAAATTATTATTAAATTTTAGAAGAGACTTGAAACCAACCAAAAGAGATTTTGGGTGACACATCTGTAATTCGTTTGTAAGGTCTTGAAAAATGAATGCCATCGCTTTCACTTTGGAAGTCCCAAACCGACAGTTAAGTTTTTTATTCAGGTTCTATTAAAAATTTTACACAATTCTGTACGCTTACTATGGCAAAAAAAAATAATTGCCCATTACTGGCTTTGATCCATAGATGTGTTGTTTCTTTTCGCAGGAATAGGTCGTCGAATCTTCTTGTACATTACGTATTATTCCTACCTCGTCTGCACAGGATATTCGCTTGCGTGTACTTCAGCTTCAGCACATTGATTGACATATTGCGGTTAGGCGCTTCAAATGTCAAGACATGACCGGTAGCAGGTGTTCAAATTGAAATCGCCGCATGCAATATATTGGCTCGTATTCTTGGTCAAGTTGAGTAGAGATACTTTATTTATAAATACGACACATATCAGTTTCAATTTTTGTTGTGGCTTAATTAATGCCAATCTGCAATCTGTAAAAAATAATTATTCGCTGCATTTTCTTTTTTTTTTTTTATTTATTAAATTTTTGAGCAAACATTTCATTAAATTTTACAAACTTATACTTTACTATTAAATCATATTCGGTGCCTTCTATATCTTCATTATTCATTATCTTTTTCGCTAAACTAGTTTTAACTTTAAAGTCTATGAACACTGCCAGTTTCTTCGAAAATTTTCATTGTGTAAATTGTTCCATTTATTTCCTTTTTTTTTAATATTATTATTTCTTCCTTTTTTCACCTGTAATTCATCATTCATATAATCTTTCATTTAATTATGTTTTTATGTATCTGTTTTTCTTGAATTTCGGTTTGTATAAGTTGCTTTTAAACGTATATATCGTATGTATGTATTAGTGTATTTTATATATATATATATGTATTGTATAATGTAATTAGAATTTAGCTATAAATATTACTATAGTACAATTCCCAAAAATTCATTTATAAATGCATTACGATTTTCCTTTTATATGTATATGTATTTTATAATTATATATGTAGTTAATATAATTGTCATTATTTTTTTATTGAAGAGAAAATGTTTGGCTTATATGTATATATAAAGTATATTTTTGTTTTATCTTTCGGTATTTGGTTGGTTTTTACACAAATCGCTCTGGACTCTATAAGACTTATTAAAAAAAATTTACAATAATTTAAAACAATACTATAAAAACATCAGTTCTTAATTTTTCTGTAAAATAAATTATAATATGAAAATAATAAAACAAGAATACTGATTTTAAATACATAGAATGAAATCCGATGATGTATCTTACGCCCTGTCTAAAGACTATTATAGTCAATAACCAGAAGTGAAAAAATTTTTCAGCCCCGATCATCAATATCGGTTCCGAGCAAACGGCCATACAGACATCCATGATCCAAGCATATTTTCTGTTTGTTCTTGGTGTATCAAAATGGCGTTTTTGCGGTATGGGTATTTTCTAATGAACATGAAATATAGATATCAAATTTGAGTGATCCATTTGGAAAGGTAGGATTGGGACAAATATAGAAATAGTGTTTGTTGAAAACGCCCACTGGGTTAAATAGACATTACTCTTTCCAACTGGTTTCAGATGATCCCATACCCAGTAGGAACCGTGTAAGAAATTACAAAGTAAATATAATCTGCATATAGTCAAAATAGCTATGCCAGTCTGTTCGTCCTGTGGGCTGCTGTAAAAATTGATCATTTCTGGAAGGTTCTACTCTTTAAGTTTAAGAATGGCATAAAACTTAAAATTTTTACTTTTCTATAACTTTTTTTATTTGAAATTATATAGGTATATAATTAATTCCACATCTACTCCAAACTTAAACTTTATTAATTCGAAAACAATGATTCAAAGTTCAAGTGTAACAAATTTAAAAAAATGTGATAAAATAAAAAAATAAAATTAAATTAACTAATCTATATTAACTGAATATATAGTAATATGGTAATTACATATATAATAAATCTTTTACATTAAACTATTATCACAAGACTATTTATAAGTAACTACAATACATATAAAACTACAAACAAAAAAAAAAAAAAAAAATTAATTAACATTTTTCTGACTGTCCTTGAGCGTTCTTAGTTTCATTTTTTTTTTTGGCTATCAAAATTAAGGATTCACTACGATTCAAATTCTATAAATATTTAACTCTATGCATTTTGATGTATGGTAAAGTGTATATTGTATTGCCGAAACTGTTATATTTACTCTGGTTAGTATTTGAGGTTTGTCCGATGCTATTATTATGCAAGATAATTGCTTATACGTTTCTATGTATGCATATGTGTGTGTGTGTGTCCATTTGTATCTTTAAGTTATTAATGTTATCATTGTCATACGTAGAATTTTTTAGACTAGATACAAATTATTACACTTTTATGTATTAGCAATTCTCTATGTCATCCCTGTTGTAACTATCTTAACATATTTAAACCCAGATCGTTTGGGTTTATGACTTTTCTCATTCATTTAATATTGCACTAAGACGCTCTTCGACAGCAACCTTTCGTGATTTCCAAACAAATTCGCATACAGCAATAACACATGCCACGCCCATACCGCCCATTAATACAACGAAAACACCACCAACATTAGCCAAACCAAGTTCATTGGCCGCTGATGAAGATTTTGATGTTTCAACGCGACACTTGCCACCGCCGCGTTTCTCTTTCCACCATTTCGTTTTGAGTATATGTAATTTGCCTTCCTCTTGTAATTTAAGTATAACACTATTAATGGCAGTACGATAGGGAGAATCTAAGGAATACACAGATAGAAGTATATGAGAAGTTAAGTTAATATTACGAGTCTATATTAACTTACTCGGTGGCGTTGCTATGCCATAACTTTTTGTATCTAACATGCCGCCAACTTGTGTCAGCTCACAATTTCGTTCGGTGACATATTCAATGGATGTGGATTCCATGAGAAATGCATAGGAACCTGTAAGACGATTTTCTTCAATATAAAACATAAACAAAATCATATATGGAATTAAATATGCATTAGCAGTGAAATGATTTTTTAAAAAAAAATGGGAAAATTTCTTTTTTATTTTACCTTTGCCCTTTGCAACACGTTCCACACCTTCGCCATTACTTGCTGTAAAAACTGAGGGTCTTGCAGATTCCATAAAGGACCACATGCGTTGATATGTTGAAATCTTGGAATCCTATGTGAAATATAGTAAAGCAATATTTAGTAATTTTGAATATTATAAAAAAAAAAAAAAACTTACTCTAAAGAATGCTGCAGTACTGCCACCTTTTAAAGCGCCATACTTGATGCGTGTTTGTTTTGCTAAGTCTTCGGCACTCTCAATGGGTGAGTCCATGCGTTCCACAGTTAAGAAAGCAGCCAGATTTGCGGTGTATGAAGAGATCATGATAAGCGTAAAGAACCACCACATGCCGGCAACCATGCGTGTGGAGAGTGCTCTATAATATAATACGAGGTAATATTTTAACTAGAATTACTAAAAATAGACTACTCACTTTGGTAAGAAATCACAACCCTGTTGCATTAGTGAACCAATTGCAAACCACATACAATTGAGTAGCGTAAATTGACTTTCAATCTTTTCACCATGCGCATCTGTATAGGCGGGCCATTCGTAGGGTGTAAATCTCAAAAAAAAAAAAACAATTTTATTGATTAGAAAAAATTCTCAAGAAGTTTAGTTTAAAATAATATTGTAAGAAAATTTGAAAATCTTTTTGGTTTTCACAGATTTTTTTACTCACTTAGCTAATATGAAAAGCAACACGGAGACACCTAAATATGCTGTAGCCATATATATCCAAACATCCAGCGATAGCGGTGATAGAAATGAAAATAGATTAGGCGGTTGTTTAATTGGTTTTCGATAGAGTATCGAAACTCCCAAATTCATAAATGGCGTAGTAAAGTCAACTGCTTGTTCACGTTCAAAAGTTATAGTAAGATCAGCTATGGCCAAATCAGCGCGTTGTTCCAGTAATTCGCGTATCATGCCGTTCCATTCACTAAATTTGAAAAAAAAAAGTCTATAATTATACGATTAAATCATTTATGTAGTGGTAAATGTTAACGCACCCTGTTAGCTTATTAAGACTGCCATAGTTACCATCCGGTACCAATTGAATTTTATAGTTAAAACCTAATGATTTGGAGATCTCATGTATTAAATCGACTGCATAACCCTCGAATTGATCGTTGCCAGTTAATGATATGGCCGACTCTTTACGCATGCAGTACGGATTGCTCTGCAAATGGCAAAAAAAATATTATTGTAAGTAATAAAATGAAAAATGATATTGCATTTCTAACGTAAAGCATTTGAACGGAATTCGACTAATTTTCAAAACTCGGGTACGAAAATATTATATTTAAAACTTACCAATATCGTTGTTACAATTAGCGTCTTATTCTTTAAATTCGCCTCAATTTCCTGTTGTTTTTGACTAAATGTACGTGTAAAATTAATGCCCTCCGGCAGCGTTGAATTCCAGGTACCAATCTTACGTACTCCGGCTGGTGTCAACTCAACAATATCGAGTACAAAATCGGTACGAAAACCTTGATGATCAAATTTTATAACATTCGTCAAACCTTTCATTTCAACAATTTTCATATAATTTATTAACGAGAAACCATGTTGCCAAGTACTCTGCCCGTCACAACTAATCGGATGTATATCGATCTGTTGTGATGTATCCAGATCATGCAAAGCTTTGGCAAATAAATGCACTGCATCATACATAAGTGCAGTCTCTGAGCGTATTGTGGATAGATTAGCCGAACGTAAGAGACCCTTATCATCAATGCTCCATTGACGCACTACATCGGTAACAACTTTATCGTTGATCAGACGAAATCCAGTTATATTTGTGCCTCCATAACGAAACTCTTCCAGATTTACAGTGTGCAAATCGAGTGAGGTAATCAAATAGCTATGATAATCACTCATCATGCCAATCTGTTGTGCTTGCTTTAATACTTCGTGTATCTTTTCTGTAGAACAGTCGAGCACTATGTGTGCTTCAGCTGAATTCTTGATTTGTTTGAGTAGTGGTCTGGAAAGAAAATCAGAAACAAAAAATTATTATTTCAAATTTTATTGTTTAGCGAATTGCGCAACACATTACCTATAATCTCCACTATCGCTCAACTGTCGCACAGTAATTGGAAATGGTGTGGTACCATGTGCTTTTAATAGCTCCTGCAAGCGTACAATGCCATCGTTGTTTTCATAAATTATTGTAAATGTTCTCCAGCCCCAAAAGCGTACTATATCAACATAAGCCTAAAGTATTGTGTATACAAAAACAAAAATGTAAAATTTATAAGAAAAGTTTTTACTTAAAATAGTTAACAGACAGACAGACAGTTAGACAAACCTTTGATAGTGTATTCGGATGTGGATAGAGATTGACGAGGCAACTTTCGCGTCGCAGACGAAAGTCCCAGCGGTTCTCTAAATGTGGTATCTGTGATAAAAATGTAAAAATAAATGGAGAAAACAAAAGCCAGATTGTATTTTAAGCATATTTATTTAACGACTCAAAAGTAGTAACATAAAAAAAAGAAAATAAAAAAAAATAAATCCAAAGTAGTTGCAACTAACTTACCTCCATATTGTCACAGATGCTCTGTACATGGCTTGCGGTATGCGAGGATTGTGGTCCAAAAATGGCAGCAACGCCAATGTTCAACAAGCCACAAACTGTAAGAGGCAACAAAGTCAAATCGTAAATAAAACAAGTTGTAGTACGAAGTAGTAAAATGCACGGAAATTTGTGACATAAAATAGGAGCACAAGCGAAAAACTTGTTGTCAACTTTATTTACAATTTTTATAAGCTCTTCACCACGACTCATACTTTCTTTTTTTGAATTTTTTTTTCTGTTACTAAAGGATTTAATACGATTTAGTTAATATTACTAGTGCACATACTTTTAGGGGCTTACCGCTTTTTTTTTTTATTTTTTAATTTTTTTTTTTTTTGTGTACATTTGGCTTAAATCATCATAAAGTATTATTGCTTTGCGATTATCTGTCATAAATGACTTCTTCAATGGAAACTAGTTTTAGACAAGCGCACAGATGTGCTTAATACCATATTCTTGAGTATCTAAATGTATATTTTACTACTATGAGTCTGATTGTGTGTGTGTGTATGTGCATATTTAAACTGCACTCAGTAAGACACATAATTCCATTTTGGATATTTTTAGATGCTTTTGCCTACTTTTATCGGTCTTTCTATTTTTTTTTTTTTTATTTTTTTTTTTCATTTTGCTTTTGGTTGCTGTTCAAATATTCAAATGTATACACAAGATACATTCCTATACATATGTGCCTGAAAGTATGCAATGATTATAGTTGCGGTTAATATGCACTTGTTTTACAAGTAAGTATGTGTGTGTGTATTTTAAGTCTATTTGGCTTATATCTCTTGTGCATTATTTTTCCTCGATTTCAGCAACAAAAGTCATTTAGCCATTTTACTTGCAATTTATCACAAAATTCGACAGTTTGGGCTTGGTTAATGGTTTTTACTTTATGTAAGTGTATGTGTATGTACGTAAATACTTGTGTAGTTATTGACTTATTTGAATTGAGTTTATATTGACTTTAATTTGGTAATGCATTCCTTATTATGTATGTATGTTTGTTTTTATGTATATTGCAGTTAAATAACATAAAATTGCTATTAATAAAATTGTTTGATGGAAAACTTAATTGTGTAAATATTCTTAAAAAATAAACCTATTTTTCCCTATATTTTATTAGTTTAAAATAGGATTGTAAATCAGTTTTGATGGATTTCTTGTATTGATGGGATCTATTTGTAATAATTTCATGCAGGATTGATTCGGACATCATCATTTTAACTTAAGTTTTCCATAAGTGCCAATTCACTAAACCGTAAAAATTTTGGCCTCATTGGAAAAAGGGAATATATTATATATTTTTGTATAATTTTGTAACTGACAATGAACCTATTTAACAAATTTGGGCTAAGGATCAATATCGAGGTTTAAAGATAGGAAGCCAGAATATGATGTATTCTTTGTGCTTGTTGGGATTTAAAGATGGAATCTCTTCGACCGTGGATGACTTCGTCCTTTTGTCATCACAGTATACCTTTTCTTCAAATAGCGCTGTGAATGTATGGGACCTATTCATATAAGAAGACACATTTTGTACGGATTAACATTAAAAACAAGGAAAAACTTCGGAAGAACCGAAGTTAAAATACCCGTCACACAACACTTTTATATGTTCTCCAAGGGCTTAGATTAAATTTCACGACGGATTTGGTCAAATTTGTATGGAGGCTTTATGTTATATTAACCCGATCTTTATCATATCGATAGTGTTCACTTAGATAGACATAGGAATTGATATTACCAAATTTTAATTGAGTTCATTCAGAAATATTAAATGGTTTTATACAAAAACTCAAAAATAGGCGGTTGGTTTGTATGGGGCTTAACCTAAAAATGGGCGTGGCAACTTGATTTTGATATTGGATAACATCAGAAGTACTTTTACCCAATTTAGAGAGAATATATTCATAAATAATACCTATTTTCATAAAAAAATTCGAAAATGGGCGGTAAGTCTGTATGGGGGCTGTACCTAAAAATGAACGTGGGTCCTTTTTTTAACATTGGATCACATAAAAAGTGTATTAACCTAATTTCGTGAATATATTCATAAATAATACTTATTTTCATACAAAATTTCTAAAATGGGTAGTATATTTGTATGGGAGCTATGTCTAAAAATGACGTGGCACCTTAATTCTAACACTTTAAATGCATAGGGCTGAGAAAAGCTTAAGTTCTGAATTTCAATATGTTTAAATCTAAGCGAACAAATAAGCTACAGACAGATAGACGGAGAGACAGACGGGCAAGGCTAGATCGACACGTCTCATGGAGCTGATCTCCAACGCCTCCTTTTGTGCGTTTCAAACTTTCGGACTAACTGAATAAACCCGTTTACACTATGTGTAACGGGTATAATAATCCATATAAAATTTGATCTTCTATAATAAAATATTACCAAATTCATTCGATCAAACTTAAAAAGCACATTCCCTGAATGGTATACTAACTTGTACTACCATAATAGTTGGGAATTAAAATAAAAATTTTAAAGCATCAATCTAAATTCAAATGAATTTTCGCATATCCAAAGCAGTGACACATCATGTTATTTATGAAAACTATGTAAATTTGTTATTAACCACAAATACCAAACGATTTGATGAAATATAATTACATTTTAAATATGCACAATGTAATTGTTTACTTTAATGGAATGCAAATTGATTGTAACATCCTCAAAAATTGCAATAATAGCAGATAAAATAATAGAGTTAGTCAAATAACTTTTAATGCATCATCAAGCATGAAAGCTGAAAAATTTATACATAAACCCTCCTTCAAAACATATAACACCAAAATCAAATAACACGCCAGACGAACACATTATTCATCGAAAAAGTTTTGGCTGCCTCATCACAAAACCCCACAGTGAAGCGATGTGAATAAATTGAACAAAACAAAACGATTTCGGTTTGTAATCAAATGAAAAAAATAATAAAAATAGCGAAAAATAAGCTAACGATAAATTTGGAAATAAATTACAAAAACCAAAAAAAAATCAACAGTTTCCAATTGTTAGAAATAACTTTTACTTACCTCGTTTGCCAGCATGAAAGCTATCGAACGGTGAGATGCGCTCGATTTGCGCCACAAGTTTTGAGCGCGGTAAAATTGATCTATCGGCATTGATACGTTCGACTGCCTGACGAAAGGCTAACTCTTGATGGTCGTCGGAAGGATGAAAGAGACCACCTGGCGAGGAGCACATACGGTGAAGGCGATTACCGGAAATGAAAATAGAGCGTAACAAAAAAAAAAAAAAGAAAATATTAGAATTATGCTGCCGGCAAAATATAGTAAAAATAGTTGTTGCCATATGACAAGTTTCGATTTATGTATTTGTTTGGCGCTTCAAATAGCGGCATATATAAAAACAAAACATACACACACACACACAAAACATAGTCACACAGATACGCAACATACTTACGCAAACACACACAGATGCGCGAACGCGCTTAAAGAAAAAAATCGATACGCAGATACATGCTCAATTATGTTCAAGTACATATGTAGTCTGTTTAAATTATATTTTTTATTTACTCAAATTTGTCAAAATTAAACTCACCAATTTTAATGATATCCGGCAGTGCATGCACCTCACGATAATGCGTTACCCAAACACCGAGTAACAGCAACAAAAATGGCAGCGGCAAACACTTCCGGTTGCGCATAACTTTTTTTTTTTTTTTAATTGGATTGTAAAATTTTCACTTTAGATTTTCTTCAATTTGGTTTTGTTTCACTTTAAACTTTCCACTGTTTTGCTAGTTCTTATATTTTCTTTTAAAATTACACTTTAACATGTTTATACGTTTTAAATTTATTTTTAAAATAATTTAGACGATTTTAATGTATTTATTTGCTTCACAGTTCAAATTGTTACTGATTGTTTTATGCTCGACAGCACGCCTTTAAATACATCGCATCCTGTTGCAGCAGACAGACTGAAGTATCCGTAGCGAAGGTAGCAGAGCAGCATCCTTTTGTGACATTTAACGCGTTTGCGCAATGCATGCTGTGAGCTTTGATGAGGGCTGCTAACATCATTTTATGCTATTTTTTCCAGGGTTCGTGTAATCGGTGCAAAGTTTTATCATTCAAGCAGTTTTTGTGTAGCTTTAAGTCGTTTAGTGTGGCATGAAAAGCTTAAAAATGTTCACGAAGAAAATAGTTTTTTTAGTTTAGAATAGTGCTCCTGAACAAATATTTGCTTGTTTCGCGTTTTGAACGGAATGTTTGAAATCTCATTTACTTAATTTAGGAATATCAACTTTCGTATAGATTACGCCTATGATGATCCAAATTAAAAATCGGAAAATTCTTAAATATGGGTATTATACGAACCTATCCAAATTTTGGAGTTTTTACTTTGATAGTTTTTTTTCACCTATCGCAAGAACACCTAAAAATAATTCTTATGTTTTACATAATTAAATGAATTAGGAACACATCGGGGAATTACTATATATCGTACTACTACTAGATTACTAGATTACTAGATCTCATAGCAAACCTTTTACCAAAGTGTTGACTTTTAATAAAAATTTTTTTATTTGAGTTGTCTAAAAATGCGAAATGATTTGCCATATCGAGTTGTCATTTGGCCACCACTGAGTCTGAAATAAAATCTGTTCCATTAGGTTTAGGAATGATGACATTCCATAAATCAATAACTTGTACCTGCATTGACAGTATTACCAGAACAGCCAGTTACAGCCATATAAATATTTTTAAGTCAAAATGAAAACGATTCGAACTCACACACAATCGAAATGTAGAACACCTACATTCCAAATTGACTCTAAACGTGTCGAAATATAAAACAGACTAGATAAAAACTTTTTAAATGTAATACTCTTAACTATTAACATAAAAGTTTCTGTGGCGTGTATTTAAGAGCTTCGTTTGCATTAAAATAAAACTTTTTCCATATCTTTATGTATTTTACTTATGGAAAATTGAATGCCAACTAACTTTCCAAACTGTCCAATTCATTCATTATTTCAGTACATATATTTTCGGTACACTTAATCCGTACGAAATCCTTTCATAAACCAAATTCGAAAGCATTTTGCAAACAAAAGCGTGAAAATAGTAAAAAAAAGGATTAAAACCAGCGAGCAAAGGATGAAAATATGTTTACTGAAAGTGGTGGCAGCTTTCAATGTGCAGTAAAATTGTTTTATAAAATGAGTAAATGAAAAGAAAAGAATTCACGTGTAGGTAAAAAAAAAATAAATTAATAAAATAAAAATACAGAAAAAGATGTAAACAAAGAGTCATCATTAAGGACAAAGCCAAACTGCTTAAATTTTGAGCTGTTGATGGCGCCCATAAATATGCAACAATAAAGAATATGTATATTAATATTTGACAACATCAACAGCTATAACTGCACTGTGTGTGTTCAATAATAAATGGCTAAAGTGCAGCGAATCCCTTTGATCTATATTGAGCTGTGCTGTGGTGCATTTTTATATACATAACGAAAAAAAATAGATTTATATGAATTTCATTGAAATGAGTGTGTAAAATTATGCATTTCAATTTGGTGTAGTTACTTTTTCCTTTATTTTTCTTCTTCAACCATAAATTATTGCATAAAAAAAAACAGTGCGTATGAGTGTAAATTACTTGTTTATATGTATGTATGTATGTCTATTTATCCTTTGTAGTTATATATGTATGTGTATATAGCCGCATGGTTTACATTGGCCGGAAGCATTTGGTTGTACTTGTTTCCGTTTTGGCGAAGCATGCGAATAAATATTGCATATATGTTTGTGTACTTAATATATATATATGTACGTATATGTATATGTATGTATGTATTCATATACTTTTTACTTTAGTAACGCTACAGACAGCAAGCAGCAACTCATTAATTTTAACGTTTACTATCAACCAATCATCCTGTTGTGAGTTCTGCTGCGAGGCTTTAGCAACACTTTCTGTATCTGAGTGCGTAAACATAATATAAATATATATGTATGTAAAATATACTCGTATAAATAAATATATTTTACAAACCCATTTCGTGCATATAAATCAGACATAATTGTGCGGTAAAATACTCACATGGCGCGCATACATACGCTTATTCTCTTCACTGTGTGGTCGTTCTTTCGAATGGGTTTCTTTGGTTTGGGCTTTACGCAGCATAACGCACCAGTTCTCATAATTTAATGATTGCTATTATCAATTGGAAATTTCAAGCTGGCGCATGTTTTTCAATATCTGTTTTAACTAAAGTACTGAAACCTGAAAGCGCTTTACTTATTGTATATTCATGAGAAATTCGTAGCAACTCTGTAAGGTTTGCAATTTCGACGAATTCTTTTTGAGACGCATCTTTTCGTATTTATGATAAAAATAACTACATATTTCCTTATTAATGGTCTAAAATTTTCAAAATTACATTCACTTTATTTCTCTTTGTCATGCAATCGGCAAAACAAGTCTATAGAGACTTGCCAGACACCCCAGTTAGAAGTATGTTGGGGTGTATTTATATATATGGTGGTCATATTGGCATCATTATCATCATCCTAATATTCTTTCGATAAAAAAGTACTCGTTTGACAAAAATTACTCGTTTGATAAGAAAAGTACTCGTTTGAAAAGAAAAGTAATCGTTTGATGAGAAAAGGACTCGTTTGTTAAAAAAGTAATCGTTGGATTAGAAAAGTACTCGTTTGAGAAGAACGTACTAGTTTGATAAGAAAAGTAATCGTTTCGCAAAAGTAGTTTGATAAAAAGTACTCGTTTGATAAAAAAGTATTCGTTTGAAAAAATTACTCGTTTGATAAGAAAAGTACTCGTTTGAAAAGAAAAGAAATCGTTTGATAAGAAAAGTACTCGTTTGTTTAAAAAGTAATCGTTTGATTAGAAAAGTATACGTTTGAGAAGAACGTACTAGTTTGTTAAGAAAAATACTCGTTTGATAAGAAAAGTACTCGTTTTGCAAAAGTCGTTTGATAAAAAGTACTCGTTTGATAAAAAAGTACTCGTTTAAAAAGAAAAACAATCGTTTAATAAGAAAACCACTCGTTTGGATAAAAAATACTCGTTTAATATGAAAAGTACTCGTTTGATGGGAAAAGTACTCGTTTGATAAAAAGTAATAAGAAAAGTACTCTTTTCAATACGAAAAGTACTCGTTTAAAAATAAAAGTACACGTTTGGTAAGAAAAGTACTCGTTTGGTAATAAGAAAATTTCTCGTTTCATAGGAAAATAACTCGTTTGATAACAGTTTAATTGTTTGATAAGAAAAGTACTCGTTTGATTAGAGAAAAAGTATTCATTTTATAAAGAAAAGTACTTGTTTAACAAGAAGTACGCTTTTGAAGCGGATAAGGGAAGGACTCGTTTGTAGTCTTTAAAGAAGAAAGTTGGCTGTACACATACTATACATATATTGCTTTTTTCGTGTGAAGATGATCTGAGTGCGGCACGTGAACATTGTTACTTACAAAATTTATAATATTATAATCAGATATGACTTGTTTTTATTGTTTTTGCTGTTGTTTCTCTGCCACTTTTAATGATAATGATAATTATCATTATAATTATTTTAAATTAAATTAGACGCCTCCTATTCTATATTCTACCTTAAGCAAATGAGTAAGATTCCGTTATGAAAAAAAAATAACAAACATTTTTCGCACCTGAGCCTTTGAATTGTGTTTACTTTTCCTACCTAAATATGTAAATAATTATACAATTTTCCAAATACAGGGTATACCAATTTATTAAGGTTATTTATAAAGTGTTATATATGTATGCGGGGTTTCTCATGTACAAAGACATGAAAGCAATAGTTAAAATTATGAATAAAAAGTTGAGAGGCCCTGTATTTATTGAGGCATATCTTATATTTACCATTTGGAACTTATAGGCCATCCGAGAGACAGACAGACGGACAAGAAGATACAGAAGCATGTGTTTCCATCCATTGTCGTACTTTGTTTGCACAAAAAAAAAAAACCAACTGCTTTTGTTTTAAAGGACTATCTACTATATATCTATCGTACTCTCTTACTCTATTTTAATCTTTTTCTATTCTTTTTTTTCTACATTTGTATATGAGTGGCTGCTCTTGTGTCTTAAGTGTGAGTGCACTTTGATTTTGTTTGCTTTGACGTTAAAACTGCTTTCATTGTTGCTGTTGCTGTCGTCATTGTTGTTGTTTACATTACTCGTAAGCTTTGTTGCAGCCCAACATCCTTCATCCTTCACATCACACAACGTACGCCTGCACAGCCCAGGCTAAACAAATTCTTTTTTTTTTTTTTTTTTTTTTTTTAGTTTGTCTATCAGTCTGAGTGCTTCAATGGCTAATAAGCGTCTCGTTTCCGTCTTCCGGCATTGCTTTCTTATTTTTTGTCTCTCTTTACTCTTGCAGTCTTTATTGCCTTTTATGCCGTCATATATGATTTTCTTTTATAGTTTTGTGTATAGCAATGCATGTGCCAACTGTGTCCTTCAAACAGTTTCGTTTTCTTTCATTTGTTTTAGCAGCTACTGTTGCGCCTTTTGGGCATAATAATAGCAATAATGCAAATATCACATCATATCAAGGTTAAATTAGGTCAATGGCTGCTGCTCCGGCTGCTTTTCTAAGTGTTAGCCAGGAAAATAAACATTGAAGCCTATGCCTTTGGCAAAAGTAAAAAAAAAGCTTGTTGCATCTGTGTTTTACTGTATGAAGTCAAAAATGAAATAAACTCTATGAGATTACTAACATGGGAGCGTGTCTAATGGCTAAACTTGGCTCCATTTTTCTCTGTTCTGTGCTGCTCGGTACAATTTGTACTAATGGCTTCAGTGTCATTTGGTTTTTGTGTATTTGTGTATTTGTATAGTATGTGAGATATAAGCCAGAAGCGTTGGCCTTAGCTTGTAGAGCAAGGTCATTTTAAAAGTTTTCCATTTTCCTGAAGTTAAAGTTGGCTTAATGTGCATTTTGGGATCTATGCACAGAGTGTAGAGGAAACAGATTGTTTTTTTTTTCATTTATTTTTTTGTATTTTGAATTAAAGTTGATCGCAATGAGATAAGCATAAATAGTATGTATGAACATTTCTATGTACATTTAAACTAGTAGGTACACATTTATATTTTATGTGTTTTTAATGCCATGTTTACACTCTAGATAATCTAGAGGGTATAACCTTTAACGATATTCAACACTGCCCAACATCACCATTTCGAATATGTCGAATTTCGCACCAAATATGGTGTTTTTGCTGTAATATGAAGAAAAGTGCGGCAATAGTGCGAATTTTAGTGGAAGTTTACGGCGAGTACGCTCTATCTAAAAGTCGTGTCGGAACTGGTTTAGTCGCTTTAGATTCCTTGGAAGTTGAACAGCAACAAAAAAAAACGGTTTTTATGGCATCCAATTGTTACTGGTGATGAAAAGTGGATCCATTACGATATTCCCAAGCGCAAAAAGTCATGGGTTTTGCCCGATCAGCCACCAATATCCTTCGCAAAGCCGCATGAAGTTTAAGCTCTGCATTTCGTGGGACCAGCAATACTTTGAATAATAAATTTCCAACCATTTTTACACAATAAAATCGTAAAATTAAAAAAAAAAAAAAAAAAAAAAGGTCAATATTAATTCAAGATCCCAATATATATAAACTTTATAGAGTCTATGAAACCACCTTTTATGCGTTACAAATCCTCAAACACTGTTTTCGATATGAGTTCTGTAAAATTTACTTAAATGACAAGAATGTTGGCTAATAAAAAGAAAAAAAAAACCTGGCCATCTTTTGACCGTCTTAAACATTTTACCAAACGAACTTATGGAAGATATTCTTAGTGTAGTAGTACACTAAAAATTTGTAAAAAATAATGGAAAATATGCAAATGAGTATAATTTGTCAGTTATTTTAAATGTATAGCTTATAAAAGTACCTCACTTTCCATAAAAAATTAAAAGAAATTGTCTATAAATTTATATAAATTGCACTACAAATTGTTTGGGTATCCTTTTTAAAAAAGTTTTGATGTTTATCTAATTTGCATTCTGAATTGTGTCTTTTGTCCTTAAAAATGCGTAATCCTTTAATTTTTGCGGCTTAAATTGTGTTTTCAAAAAAATAATAAATTACTACAATATTTGTATATTAGGGTTGAGAGAATCATAGTGACACGTGTTTAATTGCCACATTTATGTATGTTATCCTTTCCTACGCATATACATATTTATGTATGTACGTATGAGTGTATGTGTCTGTGTCTATGTTCGCACTTCAATGCGTATGTGCGTGAAAAAAGGCACTTTTGTGTGGGTGTAGACCTCCTAACCTTTATTTTAATTGCACCGGAAATACGTAATTAAAATATTTTTGCTTTGTTGTCAGTTTGGTTTGGTTTTGTTTTTTGGTTTTTAACTTTTAGTTTTATTTATTTTGTTTTTGTTGATTTTACTCGTAATTAATTAGTAGTTTTGCTCGTAACAATTTTTTTGTTGTTCTTGTTTTTTTTTTTTTGTTAATGCAATTAAATCCCAATTTTAAATGGCAACGCATTTGGTTCGAGGCAAAGTTTAAAGTTCAAAGCTAATACAAAAAAAAAAAATAAAATAATAAAAGCAAAGAAAAACACGTAAACGAGTGTAAATAATTGCGTTAAGTATTTTGATGTTTAAGCTGATTTTAATTGTTTTAAGTTTTTTTTTTTTTTTCAATTTACGAAATGGGAAAAACTTATTTTTCAACTTCTTATATGTTTGCGAATTGAGGTTGTTTACTTTCAGCATTAAACTTTTGAAATTGCAAAAATTCCAAGAGAATAATTGACAGAAGAAAATAGTAAAAACAAAAAATTTAATAACCTTGTCAATTAGTAGTCTCGAACAGTAAAACAGTACTCAAGGTTTTTTCTTGCCATACGTGTCATGCTTCCTTTATTTTTGGGGTTAGCAGCCGCACATGATTGCGCTTTTTAGTGCATTCGACAGGATACGTCATATGACGCAGAGAAGGAGGACAGTGATGTGTACAAGAGCTGACAGAAACAATAACAGCCAGACCTAAAAAAATAAACTTGATGGCAGACGAAAAGTTACGTGATATAACGAAAAATGGTTTCAAGGACAACGCTAAACGTTGCCTAAAGCCAAAAAAGGAATGCCAACATTCTTTATTTCGGCAACAGGACAGAAGCTTAGCGTTAAATATGCAAAAAGAAAAATGGAATATATTAATGCTTCAATGAAAGCCACGCGACAGCAGATAAGTGCCATGTCCAAAATCAAATTAATTCATCTTTAATTTTTGTGAGAGATTGATTCGTGGTGTATTGTGCATTAAAAATCATTTTCTATTTTTTTTTATACTGCTTTCAAGTGTATTTATGTGAAAGAAAGACGACAAATAAATTTAAGGATAAATCTACCTAAGAAAAATTCGAGTATTATACTTTTACAAACTATTCTGAAATTTCTTAAGTGCTGAGTATCTACTATCCAACTTGTCATCAGCGCTAAAAATATATTTTTGAAGACCAACTTGGCGCATTGTACCTTATTTCAAGTCTTATGAAAACTTCTTTGCATACCTCTGCGATTTAATTCACTCTGTGAATAAAATTTTTTTGGCCTTACTAAAAAAATACTTCAATATTAAATTGAATTTAAATTGGAATCGACAGCGAAAATTAAGAATATTAAAAGTCAAGGACATTAGATCGCGTTCGCTTCATTTCTTTTTCATTGAAGCTTTTTGGGAATCACGTTGGCAACTGCTTGTTGTTCAAGGAGAAATGTATAGTATGTACGTACACTCAAAATAAAATTCATAACGGAAAAAAAATTTTGTGAATTGAATTTCATACAATGTACGAAAGTTTCGTAACTTAATATTTTAATAAAAACAATATCATTAGAAACATAATCTACATGTAATAATATAACGAATTCTAAACCATTGGAATTTTCCAACACAGACCTTGTATATGGTCTGTACAAATATGAATTTTACGTATGTGATTTTTCGTTATATTATGGTAGAATTTATTTCGAGTGTATGTATTTTACCCCAACTTTTTTTTTTGTATTTAATGAGCAATAAGAATATTAAAAAATATGTGAACCATAGCCGTTATACTTATTTTTAGTCTTGAAGAAAAATTTTGCCTTTATTGTGATAAATCTTTAAAAAATATAAAATTAAATTTTTCTATGTAATATTTTTCACGAATATTCTGGTAATAGATATTTTATTTGTTTTTAAATTCTTGTGTTTTGCTGAACACCTTTGTTTGTCAACGCTTTGTATATTTATAAAAAAAATTATGGCATTCAGAAAATTTATGCAAAAACATGGGGTGCATGAGAGACCGTATTTTTTTCTTTCATAGATAAAGTTGGAAACATAATAAAGCTTTTTTCATCTTTCGTAAATTTGTGTGTTAATAAAAACTTTTGTTTTTCTTTCCGAAAAATAAAGATGATATCAATATTCACGTTATTTTCACAATAATCAGTCATCATTTATCATTTTACGTAAGAAAATTTTTAGCTTAAGTTGTTTATAAACTTAAAAGAAATCCTATCGTTGTGACACTCAATTTAGAAGTTTAGTAGTTTAGACGTTCTATTAAAAAGAAATATGATAAATGATATTTACAACATCTTGTATACAGGAATACATTTTAAGTTTAGTTGAAGAGAAATACTTTTAAAAATGCAAGTTAACCACATTAATCGGACCGATAATTTGTAAGCAATTGTTCCTGAACTTTGGAAATGCAGAGCTAGTGGATACATGTTGACTTGTGATGCTATGTTGACTTGTGATGTACTATAAATTTCAATGTTTTAGCATATATTTCTGCACACATGCAAACTGTTTTAAAGGCGCAAATTGATTATTTTCATGAATAACACATTTTTATATATGTACATTTGAGTACGTACAGAACAGCATATGTGACATCGCTTAATAAAAGACATTGTTGTTGTTTTTAATATAAATAATTTTGAATGTTGTTTTTGTTACAACATATTTTGCTTAAAGTTGAAGTTTTTTTTGTTGTTTTTGTTACTTTTCAGAACATGAAAGTAGTAAAACAACTTAAGTAAGTACTCTTTACATAAGGATAAAGTTTATGACTCAAATGTTAGAAGAGAAAATCCTTTTATTTAAAACAAATGAATATATACACACACATACAGATTACATATTTAAATATATTCATATATGTACACACAGAAGTTTGTAAATGAAATACATGTGTATGTATGTACATAACAATGGTATTACCTTGGTAGCGGAATTGAAAAAATTTTAAGAAGAGCCCTAAAACTAGTGTGGCAATCAAAAATAGTATGCAGCTAAAAGACTTTGATAATTAATGAATTAATATCGATAGTGTTTCATCTCTAGCAATATTCCACTTGCGCATCTCTAACAACTAATAAATGCAAATAGAAACAACAACAAAAATGTCCATGTATGCAAGCGTGGTTAATATGAGAGACACGCTGTTTGTGGAGAAGAGCGCATATATAAAACATATGATTCCATACAATACATTCATTAACTGTAAATTTTTGTTTTTAAGTCATTTTTTATTTGCGATCGGTTCACTTGAAGAAAGCGGAGAAATAGTTTACAAACAATTTGTTTTTTTTTGTGTTATTCTAACTATTAAAAATAGCAAGGTAAGTTGAAACAAACAAACATTTTGTAAGCGCAGTTGCAGTGAAACACGTGTTTTCAATAAATAAGTTTTGATTTTATTTAAAATTGTTTTTGTGATTTAAAAAATAACCTTTGTACATTTCAAATACGAATAACGGTCATAATAAATTTTTGTACGCACACATGCGTTTCTTTATTTCTTTCGTTTTAATTATAAATAATTTTTCAAAGCAAAACAAAAACAAAGTGATAATAAAAAAAAAAAATAAATTTGTTTGTGGTTGTTCTCTTGCTCTCATGGCTTAAGTCACCCTGTTATTCATAACAAGGTGTGCAAGAGGTACAGACACAATCTCTTTTTGGTTGGTTTCAAATCACTTCTAATATTCAATTTCATAATGAATATAATTCACAATTAGTTTGAAATACAAAAAAAAAAAATTGTGTGATACCCGTGTATATCACATGTTCGTTTTGTAACTGAATATGACCTTGATGCTTTTATTAAAACTGGAAATTATTGATTGAGTACTACGTCGACTCGGTTTTCGATGCTGATCAGTAGTCTTTTTTTCGCAATCGAAAAAAAAAATGCAATTTATATTTCAAATCGCAAATGCTGGTGCTTCGATAAAAGCAAATCGCAAAACATTTCCGATTTCGAGGAATAATTTGCGATTTGGTCAGGCCATTTTTATAAGTTTGTGACCGTTTGCTGAAACCCAATCAATTTGAAATTGTACGAATTTACTTACGAATTTAAAATACGGGAGCAAGGCAGTTATTTCGTTTTTTTCTTGAAATTCGAATCAAACTGTCATAGGTTTATTTACCAATTTACATACATATCTATGTTTCGAATTTTCCACTTTCAGTTATCCATCAGCTATTGCCGATGAGCAGCGTATTGTATTATTAAAAAGATCGGTCTTCATTATAATATAATCGGATACCTCTGCGATTATAGGCAAAGTACAACTCTCCGATTTATCAACACGAGCAGCATTTATTGACATTCTCTGAATCCAATACTTGTTCAACATGCCACCACCGTCTAAAAAAATTATATTACTGCCACCAACGTTATGGGCAACATTACGTTCTAAACAATTACCGCTGCGTATTAAAATATCCGTACAACAGAATCAGAATGACGAAATGACTCGAAAACATGAAGAATTGATGTTTCCACCAGCGAAGTCAAGAATAAGTGACAAACCGAAGCCGAAAAAAATCAATGAATGATGCTCTCGCAGAACAAGAGCAACGTCATAATCCATTTTATGTTCCGTCTTTTCAAAAAGATTATCAAGTATTATTTGGCTTAGAACAAATAGAGCCGATTAATTGTAAAGTACCAAAACGTTATACTGTGTCGTATCGCAAGGAATTGCAGAAACGTATTGCACAAAATCGAAAATTGAGTATGGCACGCTTTTTGTAGCACATATTCAATCTGCGCATTGATGGCCCAAGCGAAGCGACTACATCCGGATAATAATATTCCACAAATTCCGAAAACATCTGTTAGCTCTTCGCGCAATGGACAGATTTTTGGTGCCACTTATAGACACAATGTATGATGGCGATACGTAAGTCCTAAAAAAAGTTCAAACTACTGACAATTATGTAAAATGTTTCAATAAACTTTAAGCTAAATTTAAATGTTTTTTTTTTATTAACTATCTCCAAATTTATAGAACAACATTTAAAGATACGCCCCTTATATTGTATTTATTTAGATCCGGCAATGAATTTACGTACATATGTTATATAAAATAAAATATATATATGTGGAATATGTTGTCACTTGCACTTGTCAATTTAATCTACACCTACGCTTCAGTACATGCTGCATAATAATTACATTTCTTCATGTTGGCTTTATTGCACGTCTCTGACCATGTCTCTTCTCTTGCTCAGATAAAATGTGGTTATTGCTGCTGTTTTCAACACTTTTGACAAACAATCAAAAAGTTTATCTACAAAATTTCATTGCTTCTTCGTCTTAGTTATCTTCTGAATATTGTTTTTGTCTGCTATACTCGTGTATAAATTATACCCTTCAAATACAATGCAAATTATGTATAATATTGTATATATTTTTTTAACGTATTTAACCAGATATGTACGAAGTGTCGTTCCGCGCTGACAGCTTTGTGTAATACCCATTTGATGAAATATTTCCAAAAATCAATTTCCAAAAGGACCTACTTTTCGTATTCCTTTTAATATGCTCTGTGTCACTGAAATCACCGGAGATTTCAATGTGTATAAAAAGGCCAAAGTTGAAGCCAAGACTTTGTCGTCGGCGTTTTTTGTCGTACAGCCCACAATCCTTCTAAAAATTAGTGATCATAGAGATCATTATAACGCATATGTGGTGTGGTTAAAAAATAAGTTATTGCAGAGCCTCAACCCTAAAGACGGTCTTGAGACAACCACCATGAACGGAGAAGTGTTGTGGCGTGCATGTGGACGCATCAGATTCCGGCTGCAACTGATGGAGGTTACACTAAATAATTTGAAGTTCCTTTATACCAAGTTGCATTCAAACACAGCGACTACTTTTATATCAAAACCAAGATATATTTGGGGATATATTATTAGAGATTAAATAAGAATCGGTTGCTTTGTGTAGCCTTCACACATACCTTCGAATATTTTATAATTTAAATTATAAATTAACTGCTCAACTGTCAGGTAAGTAGCTTCGCTACAAAATGCATCCCGTTGACAATTATGTGAGCTGGCGACTTCGGATCTTATAGAGTTCATTCAAACGTTTTGAGTAAATTTGTCAACTCAGGTCGTACATACACTATGTTCTTTGGGCACATTTCTTAATAGTCTTGTAAAATTTTCGTGAAAATGTGGTGTATAATTTTAAGATCGGGTCAGAATTTGAGTTCTAGCAACATTTTTTTAATTTTATTATATTATTTTTTTTTTTATAATTAAATATATTTTGTGTTAAATGCTTTCTCTAAAAGTAAAGGATATTTGGGTTTCGTTACGATTAATTCTACTATTTTTTGCATTCTATTTTAGTTTGACTAAAAGTTCAAAGTAAAGTTTTGTTTTAGATTTTGTGAGTTTTATTTTGGAGCTGTGTTTTTGGCTTTCTTCGCTGCATAACAAAGCTTACATTAATAATAAATAAAATGTTAAAGCAAGTTTAGCAACTTTAAAAGCATTCAAGGATAAAGAGAAAAGTATTTAAAGCTAAGTTAAATAAAACCGTACAGCAAAGTTTGCACAGACGTCAGTAAAAATTTTAATAAAAATAAAAAAATTACATTGTTTGAAATAAATGTTAAATTTATAATCTGCATTGAAAAGCAATAAATTTCGCTGTTAGCGAAATATCGATTACGAAACGTTAAACACACCCACACACTCTGCGTATACGTAATGTGTAGGTGTCACGCCCAATACATGTAAACGTTATGTTATGCATATTAATTTGTTATATACAAAAAATCTTAAATAAATATACACATGGTAAATTTATTTAAAATTAAATATAAAACCTTGATTTTATTTTAATTTTTAAACATTTCTCTTGAACTTTTAAATTCATTGAAAATTAGCTTATTGTAAGCGTGTCAAAAAGAAAAACACCAAAGGGAATTCTTTGTATTCTGAGTCTTTGGTATTTTTCTCTTCAGCTTTTTTTTTTTGCAATTTAATGCGCCTGCAACTTATAGATACAGTTTTATTGACATAAATAAGCTACAGAATTCAATTTACATAGCTACTCAACGGAAGACGTGTATCTTTTATACTTTAGGGATTTTAGCTTTTGAGCAATATTTTTTCGTTGTATCAAAGAAACTACGACGCTGTTAACAAAATAACAATTGAATTCTTCAGTTCTTTTTTTGTGCTTTTAAAGGAAATTTAACATTAGGCAAAATGCTTCAAAAACTTTTAGTTAGAACTAATAAATGAGTTTCATACTAATTTATGTTTAATTTAAGCTCACATTACATGCTCGCCTTACATTAAGGTACTTTGAAATATTATATTTATCTTTAATTTTAATGTGCTTATTTAAAGCGTTGGCAACAGCTTGCAACATTTGCTCCTTTTGTCCTCAACAACGCAACGTGTGCTGCGCTGTTTGTATGTACATTTGCCAAGGATTCGCAACTAATTGCCTGAATGGTTCCCTTATGGCATATACAACTAATTTGTATGCCGTGGCTTTTATTGCTTATGTGTTTATTGCTATTATTATTATTGTTATTAGTAGCTAAGCTTATTAGTCAGTTTATTTGCTCAATTCAACACAAATATAAACATTTCCAAAATTTAAACTTAAACTTAAATTCGACAATTCAACTATCCTCGTAACACCAGAAGAAACATTCTTAATTGAATTTTAATTTAAATTAGAATGATTTAATTTAAACAAAAAGCACAAATCATTGTAAACAATTTAAAGCACATTTAAATATTTTATTTGTTAAACCGATATTGATCCATTTAACTTTTCAATTTCATCAAATTGTTTGCCTTCCTTTTTATTTGGCTAACAGATTGCTTTTTAAGTAGAATAAACTTAAAATTAATCTCAATTAAATAAAGCTGCAAACAGAGAAATTGTCAGAAAAAAAAAAAACCAAAAAGTTATTTTGTTGTTTAATTTTGTTGTACAATTATTTTAAATTAAAAGTTATTCCATATACTTACTTTCGTGAAATTAAATAAGATTATTCGGAAAAAGTATTTATCAATAATTCGAATAAAGGAAAAAGTTGCCGAACATTGGTAAAAGTCCGAGTGGAATTAACTTACGTACAATATGTACGCATGGTATTTTTAATTTTACCAATTTTCGAAGCCGCTTAAAGAAGAAAGAGCATTTCAAAATTAATTGGCTGAAAATTGTCATTGCCAAAGATTGTAATTACTCAAAGTAAAAAAAAAATTATCGAAACAAAAAAAAAAAAATATACTAATCCAAAGTCAAGAGTATTAGTAATAATCCTTAATACAAAGAGCAGAAACTTAAATTGAACTAAAATATTACAAAAATGGTAAAAAGTTGATTTCTTTCTATTTTAGATCAAAAATTACGAATAATAAGGAGAAACGTTAACTTCGGTAAAATCGAAGCTCAAATACCTGTCAAACATCACACAACCTTCAGTGGAGTAGAAATTTTACAAAAAAAAAAAAAAAGGTAGGAACTCAATGACGTAATACAATCCCGTATAAAGAGCGGTTTGAATTATAGAACCTAAAATAATTAACTTGAAAAAACCAAAAATTGGACCAGTGTACGAACTATATGATACGAGTATAGTAGCCCACCTTAATCGAATCTACATAAACATGGGTTGCCTTAGGCTTGCCGTCCCCTGCCCCATTCGTAATATATTAATATATTAATCTAATAAATAAGCTATTTAATGTTTAGTGTGACGGGTATTTGAGCTTCGGTTCTACTGAAATTAAAATTTTGCCTTTTTTATGTGGTGGGTATTATCATTTTGTCAGAAAGTTTGTAACGCATTAAAAAAGACAGCGTTGATATAAAGTGTATATATTTTTGATCGACGAGTCAATCGATCTAGCAGTGTCCGTACGTCTGTCACGAGGTAATTTATTCGCTCAGTTTTAATGATATTGAGTTGAGACTTAAAACTGAAGCTCTTTCTAGTTTAATAAGCTCCATACAAATTTACCGCCCATTTTCATGTTTTTGTTTGAAAATACTTAGTCTTTCTGCTTTTTGGATCCTAATTAGTTTGTATGTAAGAAACAAGGTACCACGCCCATTTTTAGGTATAGCCCCCATACAAACTTACCATTTTTTTTTTCGATTTTTTGAACCAATTTGATTTTTTCTAACCAAATTTTGGAAGATGGTTTTTTCCACCAAGCAATGAAAATTGTAGAGGTGTACGATTTGAATTTACTTGGTGAATGAATGACTATGGTAGACTATGAATGGTTTTAAAACAGCAATCGTCGACTATCTATGGTGTCGACTATCGATAGTTCTCCACCTCTAATATATCTCCCATACAAACCTGAGGCTTATTTTCGAGTTTTTGTGGGTCGAGCATAATAATTGAAAATATGTCAAAATGTCAAACGCAACTTAAAATCATACCCAAGCAAAACAATGCGAAACGTATACTTAAAAAATTCTTGGAAATTAAATTCAAAATGAAAAAAAAAAACAATTCTTTTGCTTGCAAAAGCTGACACGTTGTCAAGTGTGTGTAAGAACAAAACTAAATGTTTTAAGTAAACGACAAAGGCGAAGACTTTTGGAAAAGTGTTGCACGTGTACAACTTATAGGTCTAAATCTGTACAACAAAAAGGATATAACAGTATAAAAAGTACAAAAAAAAAAATTAAAAACTAAAAGCAAGAAGAGCTAAAACTACAACTAAACATAAATGACAAACGAAAAGTCAACGAAATGCTGTTAGAAAACAAAGGAAAGTTTTTTTTTTTTTTTTTTTTTTTTTTTTTGAAAACAAGAAAACTATAAAACAAGAAAAGTTTATAATCGCAATAAGACCGAAAGAAGCTGCTTTCTGTACACTTTGCAAATAGTTCACAAAGCGTCTTAGCTTTCAAATTGGATCTAAAGATTTTCGTCGATGTTGCTTTCAGAAAGTTACAAACTTTGTGACAAACTGATTAAATTCTTTTCATACAATTTGTAAAGCATTTAAGAAGGCCACTTGTATTTTTCAGGTGAAATTTTGAAATTCGAGAAAAAAAAAGAATAAACGAAGAAAACAACTCTTACTTTTACGTTTATTATAATTTTTGACCCACATAAAATCCTAAAAAAAAAAATATAAAACATGAAAATTACATAAAGTAAATGTAGTAAGTATTTTAATATAAGATGAGTGAGACAAATAGACAGACAGACGGACAGTACAAAAACTCATCGTCAACTTAACACACACACTCACACAGAGATGTTCTTTCATTCGTTAAATTTAACTTGTCCAAAGCACAGAGAAAAGGATGTGTTGAAAATAGTTGTCAACTCTGCGGAAATATTTATGCGGGCTGATTTCAGTGTTAAATAGACGAAAACTTGTTCACAGCATAACGCCGCAGGATATTTTATTTCATCTTAAGTTATACTCGAATATATCATTTATTTTTGTTTTTGTTCGAAGGATATGCACAAATACGATGTGTATGTACTTTTGTCCTTTACGAGCGTAAGAACTCTGAAAGCGATTTTCTTTCCCCTACTTACATATGTATGCATAAGCTATTCTATGTTGATTTTATTTTGTGTGCACATTTTACACATGATAATCATATTCCACTAAATTGGAAAAATCTAAAAAAAGAAGAAGACGTATGGATAAAAATATGCAAAACAAAAAAAAAAAAAATGTATAAAGAAAACATCTTGAGTTCAAGTGGCAACTCATTCTTATGTGACAGTCACTTTGTTGTATTAAAAAGCGTTCTTTTTTTTTTTGTATCTTCGCTTCTATTAATGCAAATATTTTCTATTTTGTGCAGTTTTGTGTATTCAGGCAAATATCTTGCCTATCAAATTTACATCAGCACGCGTACCCTCATTTTTTTTTTTTTTTTTTTTTTTGCAGCGCACCAGACTCGCATAGAATGACCCTCTTAACTTTGAAGTATTATTGTACTTGTACCACAAGTGTTATAGCCTTTTGATGTGTGCGTTGTTACTGTATCAAAAATAAGCAGTCAAAAAAAAAAAGAAAAATAAACGAATTTAAACTTAAAATCTGATTTGCATTTAAAGTTTGTATGCCGAATGGCATATAAACAAGTCAAGGACAATGGCAAATATTCTAATAGCTTTCAATGCAAAGTTATTAGTTTAGTCTTATTGACATTTCGGTTAAATGTTTGTTTATTTGCTTGTTTGTTTTTGTATGTGGAACGCATTCGCAAGTTTTCTGCATTTGATTTTGTACAGCAACAACAATGAACTGTATAGAATTTTGCATACTTGGGGCGATAAAATGATTTGCATTGAGTGGATAGGTTAAAAAGAAAAATATTATGTATAAAATTTAAATAAGCCATTGATTTATTTTTTTTTTGTTGATATTGTTATAAGATTAAGCTTTAAATAACTCTCTGACGTCTTTTTTTGGCTAAGTAAATTTCTAAGTTATTGTAGACAGTATGAGATATTAGTTAGTTACCCAGAAGTACGAATAGAGTAAGTAAATAAGGAAGAAGTACATATAATGGAGTTGAGTAAAGCGTATCGGAGATGGAGAGCATACATATATGTACAAAGATCCATTTTAGAAAAATTTGTAGTAGATAGTCCTAACTGAAAACTGATTTTGTGAAGCTAGCTTTTATGTTCCTTTTTGGCAGGGAAAATATTTGGGCTGTTAACCTTCAGTCAAACGCTTGATTTAGTAATAGAATTTTTGTGCTTCACATCATCTCAAGTATATTCAACAAAATAAGACTGACCACTGTTTTAGTTTTTAGTAGAAGAATTCGGTCCTGAGGATAGGAGGAGTAACTCTAAGATGATGCTTCAACACGGTTTTAATACTATTCACTAGGTGCATGGTTACCATTTGTTGTGTCGCGGATCGACGAGTTCAACATAATCAGGAACAGGATCGAAACTTTTCTGTGGTTTTAGTTGGGTTACGGCCAACCAGTTCTTAGAAAAGTTCTTCAGACGCTCTGTGTGTCAATTTTGGGTACAATTTGCCAATTCTTCATAAGCCTAAGCACTTAGGTCTGCCAATTTGCTCAAATAATTATATTTATTTCATTAGGCGAACGGCCATCATCACCTGAAATATTATATAAATATATAAATGGTTTTGTCTTCAATGCATAGTGCAAACTCTGTCTGGAAGACGATGAAAGTAGTCACAAATCTTCTCTATGAATGCCCGACTCCAGTCCAGATACTTTGATAGACTACTTACGATAATGGTTCTTCACCGGTATCGCTCTAGCGTTGCTCATCACTGCAGTAGCATTGCAACATTCCTCAATGTACCAGAACTGCCTTAAGAGGTTTAGCGTAGTCAATAACTGCTTTGCACAGATTTCTTCTCTCCCAAGTTGAACATTAAAGTTGCCAATAGTAATTTTAATGTAATGTTTGCGGCAAGAGCTCTTTGGTCTTAATCATTTCTTTCTCGTCTATAGGTGAAAATTTGAAGACAAGACATTACAGTGTTCTACCTACAACGAAACGACATCAAAATAGATAGTATGTGTTGCAATTCATATGTGGCTATTGCAGTAAATGCTGCGGGTTGCTTGCTTTGAGCAACCTTTTGCAATCCATTACATTTTCCGAATAGCTGTGAGGCTTGTGGTTACTTAATTTTGTGTATCGTAATTTCAGCCAATTGAATAACCAGTAGCTGGAGCCTTCAGAATCCGTGTCCTAGCCGTTTAACCTTTTGTATGTTCACTGCTTGTAGTTTTTTCTATAGGTCGAAGGCACCAAACCCTAACTTGACGAAAGCTCATATCAAAGCACCACACTATTGTAGTCCCACTTTAAGCAAAACATCACTTGCTTTGGGTGATATTCAACTTTGGGTGTCTTTAAAGCTAACTGTTCAAAAGCATTTAATTTTGTTGCGCTTACGATGAATATCAGCTACTTTTAAGTTTTTGGTGAGAAATATTTCTTTGAATTCATAAAAAGACAATGTCTCAAGTTTTTGAAGGAATTCCACTTTTTTGAGGCGAGACTATTATGAAGGTATACAGCCTCTGTGATGTTATAAACAGTCGAATAAGTGGGTTTTCTATTATATTTATTGCAACGACATTTCTTAAAAAGAATTACGCAAAGCTACAAAATAATTTTATATCAAAAAGCTAAAAGAAGAAAAAAAAATTCTTCAAATTGTGCAATTTTCTGCAAAAGATCGAAAAACAATTTCATAAAAAAAACGACAATATAATAAAAAAAAAGCTAAATTTGATTTCAATTTCTATTCTTGACGTTTGTTTTTAGTGAAACTCATATACTTGTAGTTATTGTACATGCTTCCAAACATATACATAACTATTTGCAAGATACATAAAATCGAGAAAACTCTGTTTAACTTTATAGTAGACGCAGTGACAGTGAATTTCAATTATGCCCCTTGACAATGCTTCGCCATCAAAGTCAGCACAGTTGTCGACGCCATGTTGATGGCTGTTTGTATCAGGATATTGGTGCTGCTGCTGCCGGCATTTTGTTTTTTTTATTCTTTTTTTTTTAGTTTTGCTCTTTCCAATGAAATGTGTTTGTGTAAGCGAGATGAAGTAATACTATTGAAAGATGTCTTTGTCATTTAGGAAAGAGGCTTCTTAATTTTTTGAATCGTTTCCACGCTCTTGTTCTGGGTTTTGTTGTTGTTTCTGTTGTTGCTGGTCACATTTGTTGAAATTGATTCTTGTCTCAAATATAAAAATACAACTCGAGAGACAAAAAAAAAAAAAACTACATACAAACCAACACAACCAAGCAGTTAAATAGAAAAAAATACCGCAAAAATTTTAGGGACAGTAGCATTAGGGACAACATATTTTGTTATATTTAAAAAAAAAAAAAAAAACGGAAAAGTTAGATTCACACGCAGATATAAAACGCAACTTCAATAGAATTTATTATGTGCACGAAGTGGTCTTGTGGGATTTTATCTATAGATACATACAGACAGAGGGACAGACAGATGGACAGATAAATTGAGCAGACCAAACTGGCTTATAAATTTTTTTTAACATTTTTTTTTTTCAACATTTTGCACTCTATTTAGCCTCTTGCGCCTTTTTGGCCTTTCTATCTGTGTGGCTGTATGTGTGTGTGTATCTGTGTATTTATTTATTTAGCCTGCCTGAACAATGGTTTTGAAATTTTCGAAAATATATTTTACCATAGATAGCAGATACTTATTTTAGCTATCACTTATACTCTGCACCTATGAACTTCTATACTTTTATACATATATCTTATTGTTTGGTAATATTAGCGAATATATTTTGGTTTTTTTTTTGTGTCCACTTCAATTTTGTTGTTTTTTTTTTGTCTTTGCCTTTTTTCCAAGTTCAATTTATTTTCTCAATTGTAGTTGCCACAAGTTCTTGTTACGCTGTGTCGCTGCTTTGTTAGAATTTATTGGTTTCTTAAGTTCTTAGTTGGATTCACTGACTTTTGCTGCTGTTTTCTTTTTTTTTTTTGTGTAATATGCTTTAAATTTAGTGTCGCAAAAATAAATTTTGCTTGTACAAAACAAAAAGGAAAAAGAAAAATAGAAAATGAAAATAATATTTCCTCTGCTTATGCTGAAAACCATAAGCTTTGCCTTTTCTCATTTTATTTTTTTGTTGTGGTTTTTGGTTGCTGTGTACAATTTTCATGCTTTAAAAAGCAATTTTCGTTAGTTTTTTATGATTTTCAACTTTTTCTACTCAAATATTATAGTTTGTTTAACAAAAATATTTACCACAAACGTATAAAAGTTGTACACACATGCACAGCTGGAAAAAAATAGAAATTTGCTATTTTTATTAACTCAATACAATATGTATTTTTTCATTGTCAATATGTATTTTGCTATATTTTATTTGCTTTTAGTTTTGGTATTTATATGATACCCTACGATTCAATATATAAATTAATATGGATTCTCCAGAACCCTTAGAAAAGAGAATATCCTAAAATTCAAAACTGAAGCTTTTAAGTAGTTTCTATATCAGAACCAAGGAGCCACTCTCATTTTTAGGCAAAGTCCCCATACAAACCTTTATTGCATTAAATAAATATCAATAGAGTGTCTTAACTTGGGATGTATCGCACCATTGACCTCCTAACACCTTCCTGGGTCCCGTGCCCGTTGAAGAATACTCGTTTCATTGGACGTTTATATATATTTAACCACACATGTATCCCAAAAACTTTAACCTTCTTTGGCGCACGGAGAAGTTCGCATCCTTAACTGTACATTCGGGGGTGGAGTCTTGTTATGGATTCACTTTTTTGAATGTATTTTTCGGTTTCGTTTATGGGCATAATTTTTTAAATAAAATGGTCAAAAGTGTTTTTTATGTAAAACACGTATCAAAAAATGTCTAAATTTGTGTTGCAAATTTTAACTTTAATCTACATTAAAAAATTATATACTTCTTTTAACTCAATTTTAATCTAAGTACAGGGTATAGTGGTATTTTTAAAAGGTGATGTAAAGCGGAACGTTGGTACCTTGCAATGCAAGAGTATAACAGTGAATGATTAAGAAGAATGATCGGTTTTTTTTATTAAGCTATGCGAGTGCGAAGGAGATAGAGATATATTTAACGTATTTGCTTTGCTTTTCTTTTATTTTTTGTCTTTAAATATGACTTGCGTTGGTACAAAATATATGGAGCGAGGAAGAGCGCTAAACATCAGCCTGTACAATTGTACCATGGTATAGGGTATCTTGTAGTATACTCGACTACTATTTTTTTTTAAATGTTAGCAGCGTATATTAACAAGCACTATTATGTTTGTTTGTTACAGTATGTATCTGAAAAAGCGATACACATTTTTATAATGATCGTTAAAATTGTTTTTATTGACACCATATTTTCACTATCTTTGGTTTGCAACATTTTGCTGAGCATAAAAAAATTAAGAGAAGGTTAACAAAAAAATTGACAAAATTCATTTCCATTACACAAACTATGCACATTTTGAACCTGTAGCCGGCAACTATTTTAATTGTTTATTTCATTTTAAAAACAAATGAGAAAAAAATGTTTTTTTTTAACTATTTTCTTATTTACCCGAAAGCTGTTTGTATAGTTTCGGTACGTAATCATCCCATTTGGCCTGATAGAAATTAGCTGCAATTGGGCTACCCAAATTGTAACGTTTGGCAAAATCAGTTGTGCAAAATTTCGGACGATGTTCTCCAGAAGTTTTTGGTATTTTTGGTTCTTTGAATTGAAGTTCACCGGGTTGTTTAAATAGCAGAAAAACATAACGATGCAATCCAGATCCTTGAGGTGGTCCAGCACCAACATATGCGGTGAGTACTTGACCTTTAGCAATGTCATTGCCAGGAATATTGACAACAAGCCAATGATGCCATTCACGAAATTTCGGTGTTTTACGACTCGGTGCATCCGGATCGGTCATAATAAGCGTAAAGTAAAGTAAAGAGTTGGTGTTAGCTCGGCGCCTTTGTCAACCACTATACCGTTTCCATAGATGACCTTGTATATGATAACGTTTGAGCATAAATAAAAAAAATATTAACCCACTATTATTTGTTTTGTTTACCTTCAGCATTTTTTCCGGCGCTTCATTGATTACATCTGGCACAATTTGATTTTTTCTTAATTATGTCAGCTATATTCGCAGCCATGTTTAATGCAGATCGTCAAATAATAAAGGTCACTCTAAAACTGACTTATTTCGGATCATAAAATTAATTACAAATATTTAATTTTTGAGCTTAGCAGTGTGAAGATTACTTGAAAAAAATAAATTTTATAAAAATATTTGAAAAAATAACTGTAGGCAACTGTGTTTCAAATATTTGTACCTTTCTGTTCACTTTCGATTTCGAATGTGTTGTGGATTCCGTGTTCTGCATTGAGACAATTTCGAAAAATACGGTTTAATCGGTTTTTTTAAAAGTGATCGGTTCGTTTACAATGAAATTGCTCAATTATATGCGGGCTTTAAAGTTGTGACCAAGAAATGCTTTGGGTTGAAACATATTTGGGTTCGATATATTCAAATTAATCGAATGAAAACTATTAAAAAATTTTCTTTTCAAGTGCCCACGCGTAATCGTCCAAATATCTAATTTTTTTTACTCATTAAAATTTTAAATATTTAAGTTAAGCAAATAATTAAACTAAACAAGCAATTGGACAACATCGAGCAGTTCAAAGTGCGCCGGTACGTCATTTATAATACTGCCGGACTTTATCGCTCGGCGTACTTGTATAGAAACTTAAGTAAGCGTAATAAACAAATATTATTAAAAAAAAAAAAAAATTATAATAATAACATACAGTCATAATAATAAAGTTAGGTAAGTAGTTAAACATTTATCGGTGTTCAACTAAAAAAATTAAAAATAATAAAAAAAAAACAAATTTTATTTATCTTGAATTTTATTAGACGAACAAAAATTTTGCGGCGAACAAGCAGCAAAGTCGCCGGCAATGACAACTTTTCGATTCATTTTGGGCATTTCATGTTGTACACTACACCGAATATTTAAAAAAGTAATACAGTTTTTTAAAGAGTTTACAGCTGCTAAAAAAAAGAAGTCAGTCAGAGCTTTATGTTGTATAAAAATTGTGATAATAAAAATTTAATGGGAGCTTGTTATAATTACTAGACCCCTCAGACTTATCTCTAACCTATAAATGATCATAGAAAATTGGACAAAAAAATTATTTTTGTATGGAGACTTTGTTAGAGACACGTTATAGAGCATTGATATTCATGGTAGGTTACATTTTTTATGAAATAGTAAGGGTCACTAAAGGAACACACTTTGGTTTTTGCATCTTTTTTATTGGAACTACAAATTAGTAAAAGATATTTGAGTCACCATATAGATTGGGGGTTGTTTTTGATTTTTTTTTTAAATTAGACAATAATCGTACCCCTAGTCTCCAGACCACAAAATACATTCAGCGTCTGTCTGGTTTGGTCGAAACACAGCGTTACATGGAAACACTAGATAAGCATTTTTATATAAAAAAAATATTGATAAAGCGTATAGCAGCTTCGCCTATAATCAATGTAATAAATATGTATGTAATTATAAATAACGATATAACTCAGTAATCAAACATTGCTATTTTAGTGTAGTTGACATTGCTTCGCATATAATCTAATCGGTACCGAGTTTCAATCGTTAAAGGTAGCTATGAGAATTTTAAACAAAAAATAAAAATAATTCAGTCAACAACGGCAAACAAGTGAACGCGCATGGAACACGGTGTACGATTTTGTGCATAATCGAAGAAGATGGAATCTACCACATCAATAAACCAGCTATACTCAAGTTATACAAATTTGGAACAGAACGAAGACAATATATGCGAAATCTTTAATGAGACTGAACAGCTAATAAGTAACGAATTGTTTGAGAGTTTCGAAAATGATGATTTGAATTTATTGCTGCACTATACAAATGCTGAGAGCTTAGATATTGCAGAGCTTATGAATGAGGTAAGTTATTTTTTATTAAAAATATAAACAAAATAAGATACATTTTAATTAAATTAAAAATGTTTTAGTAGACAAATAACGATAATAACATTAATATTGCGCCAACGGCAAGCTGTAAACGTGATTTAAAAGAAGAAGCTCAAACTAAGCGTAATAGTGAACGACAGCGTCATGTATCTGATACAACTGATAACAGTGATTCTAAAACTACGTCAAAGATCTCAAAACAACGTCGTCGTGGTACACCAATTAACTGTGAAATTTGTGAGCGTAGCTTTACGGACGCCTATAATTTACGTGTACACAAAATGACGCATACCGGTGAGAAACCGTATGCATGCGAATTATGCGGCAAACGTTTCCGGCAATATAGTAAATTAAAAATTCATTGTATAACGCATACGAATATCAAACCGTATAATTGTAATGTTTGCGGTAAAAGTTTTCGTTATGCCAACTATTTGGCCATACATCGTCGTCTGCATACCGGAGAAAAGCCATATCCGTGTACATTTTCCGGTTGCATACAACAATTTCATTCATTGCATACACGTCGCATGCACATGAAATTGGAACATGCAATACAAGAGCTGCAGGAAGCCGCATTTGATGAACTTGGTGGTGTTGCTGCAACAGATGTTAATTTTGATATGAATATGAATTTTACCTGCCCGATTTGTGTAAAAGTTTTTACGAATCAATGTTATTTAAGTGCACATCTACGCCGTATGCATGACAAGGAACGTAATCAGGCATGTGCCCATTGTCCGAAGCGTTTCTTTAGTGCCTCCGAATTAAAGCAACATCAGATTGCACATACACGTCAAAGAAAGTTTCCCTGTGAGATTTGCGGTGCACAATTTCTACGGAATTCGAACTATAAGCAACATTTGAAGATACACATGCGTGTTCGGAGTTCGGAATAGCAGTGTTTGGCATTTAAGAAGCGTGGAAAAGTAAAAAATTTAATTTTATTTAAAATTAAATAAAAAGATTCTTCTTAAATTCTTGGTTTTGTACATAAATTCCTGACATTTATTTAATAACGAAAAAAAAAAACGTATATAAAATCGTTTTGTGCAATATTGCATAACTTATTTTACCGCAAAATGTGCAAATGAGATGCAATCTATCGTACGGAAAATGTGAAAAAAAAAAATCAAATTCAACTTGAATGCATGTTAAAGAGAAAATTCAACTGAAATCAAAAACCGCATTCATTTTCACATGCAATTAGTTACATTCAACGAGTGGAAATTTTCTTTAATTAAACACAAGAATTTCCACTCTGTGGCACATCACAACATCTCTCTTTATTTTTCATTTAAATTTTCTTCTTTTTTTTTTTTTTTTTGGTTTTGCCTTTGCTTTGACGCGCTTCTTTGTTACACCTTAAGTGTCTCCATTCTCACATTTCTTGTTGTGGCTTTTGAGCTGGTTTTAACTTTGAGCGGGGTTTATGCAAATTTTCTTTGCATAAAAATTTTTTTAAAATAATTTTTTTTTTATTGTTGTAAAAAGTTTAATTAAGTATGAGTAGGTGTGTACTTACACTAAGGTAAGGTTTTATGTGACAAGTTTGCGTCGATTAAATTTAACTGTGCGCTTATGTTAATCAGTCGCCGGTCGCTTGACACTTTGCATCCTTTTTTTTGTAAAGGACAACAACAATAAAGAATGGAAAATGAAGTTAATTTATGTCAACTTTTTTGCAGTGTTTTTATGAATTTTCATTTTCTTTTTTGTAGTTAAAAGTCAAGGATTGGTACACACGTACATAACATAAACATGTTTTATGGATTTTTTAAATCAATATTGTAAAGCTCATTTAAAGTAGTGTGTTCTGGTGTTAAAATGTTTCTATGTCCGCTATGGACGTTGAAACCATCGAACCAATGAGTCCCAAACCGGTTTTATTTAAAAGGCAATAATGCAAGCATATTTATAGACCACTAAAACAATGGATTAGACGCATTCGGTACATTCATGAATTCGATTTTTGACTTTTCAGTATAAAAAGATACAAAAAAGCAAAAGATTATGTTTACGTATGTTTTTATACTAGTCCCAACATATTTTGGTATCGTTGCATTCAAAAAAAAAAAAAAAGATAAATAAATAAATAGTAATAAATAAATTAAAACAAAAGGTATTTTTTAATGATTTTTTGTATGTTTTTAAGTAGCCCTATCATATTAAGGTTGTGCTACATGAAAAAAAGTATAAAAGATACCACGGAAAAGCACTTCAATTGCACTACAACTGCAGCCAAAAGGGCAGCCAATTTAGTAGCATACGCTGGTTATCTGCTAGTATTACCCTCATCGCATCGCTTGCAAAATAGTAACGATTTTGACGTTTATCCACTTGGAATTTTTAATCCGAAGTTCCATTATTAAATTCCTAACGTATTACGAAAAGATATCAATTAAAAAATGTTGACTATGCAGATTTTGATTGGTAAGAAAGTTTATACTACACCATTTTTTTTTATTCTTTATAACGTGTATTTCAAGAAAACTTTTAATTTATTTTCAATGAATCCCACGTATATCACATTAGCGAGTATTAAATAATTACTTATTTTTAACTTTCCAATTTTGCTACTCCATCAGACATAAATTCTTTACTAAGCAGATTCGCACCAACGTAATTCGGTTAGATTTGAGGCTTGAGTTTGGTTGTTGTTTGGTTTGTGGATTTCTCCATTGCTGCGCTTTAATGCTATCGGAGATGTCACTGTGGTGCGTTGCGCTCTGTGTCAACAGTTTGTTGACGCTATGCGTGACACCTTTTTTTTTTTTTTTTTTTTTTTTGATTTTTTGTTTTTAACACTCATCACACTAAACCCGCCAACTGCTTCTGGTGGCATACTTAGAGATTGACACACCGTTTGGCTGTTGGCAGCATTCTATCTGCTATGAATTTTGCGAAATATTTTTGCGTGCGCGGAATTCACAAAATTTCATCACAGTATCTATGTGTATGTATGTACATCGCTGACACCAATTCATTTTCCACCTATTTTCTTTATTTTTTTTTGTTTGGGGATTTTGTTGACATACTACTCACTTTGGCAAAATTCAACTTGTATAACGCAAAACTTGCTGGAAGTCAATTAGCGCAGTTGGTAGCACTCGGAATACGTGCGACTTATTGTTCTCAAAAAATAGAAAACTTGTAGAATTTTGTTTTTTCGAAATGAAATATTTTTTTCTTTTGTTTCGTAATTTAATTTTCATGCCAAATGACAATAGCTGCTAGAGTTGTGTAAAAGTTTGGGAAAATGCTTTGTTTTGTGTGTTTCAAAACTAATAGAAAATTCGATTAATGTCGCTTTTATTATGCTAGCAACAAAAATAACATTTAAAGTTAAAATTGACATTGAAAATGATTTGAAATCAAATTCAATTAGATTATCGCCAAAATCAAACTAATTTGCTGCTTAATGCAATTATCGCTTTTTCTCGTCGTTGGTGCTTAAAACGACCCTGAGCGGCATAAATTCAATTGAGGTTTAATCAAATAAACATGATTTAAGTAGTAAAGACAGTTGACATGTCAAGCTATTCATGCGTTTTAAATATTTTATAATTTGAATAGTTGCAATCGTTCATAATTATTTAGTTTGGCATGCTGAATGGATTTTCGATTCGACGCATTTTGGTTATCAATTTTCTCTTAACCACAACATTATCGATATTTTGCATTAAATTTTGTGATATTATGCATTTATATTTTGGTTGTACGTTTGTATTTTATTCGACGAGCTTTTGGCGGTTTTTGTATATCCTGCATTGCGCTGAATACATTTACATAGATAGCCCGATTTACTGTTTGCACTACGGTTGCATTGTACATGTAAACATTTAAAAATCGATTTTCGATTGCTGAAATAATCAAATTGATAGACGAAATCGTTTTATTCACATAGATACATATGAAAGCTTTGCACTATTATCCAAAAATAGTTCAATCGAATACTCGAAATGAAACTGATTCGAGTAACGCAAGTGAACTGCTTAGAAAATAATCGACTCGCTTGACTTTGGTTTTGTTGAGCATGTATTGAAATTACAGTAGATTTCATTAAGATTGGTTAACCTAAACCATGACTTTTTGTCTGGACCAGTGGTTATGGCGAAGATAAGCTCACAAAGCGTGTTCAAGTTTATCCCCTTAACCCATAGGGAATAAGCCAGGTGGGTTATTCCACAAAAATAAAAATATCTATTGTACCCTAGCTCGGTATATTGATAGGTTAAGTTAATTAACGGAGACTTAGGCTCTTTTGAGGCATCTATGCATATCAGTAGTCAAAGTTTGACTATAAAGACCATTAAGGTCGATCCGACCCTTCAAAGTATTTAATGAGCCAGATCTGACTATTTCATGGGCTATGGCCCGGGATCTAAGAAATGGTGACCTTGCTTATAGTGGACAGTTTTTATTGCTACATAAAAAATACATATACCATACCATATTTACATATATTAGTGTACATGATATAAATATGCAAATGTAATTTGTAATTTTACCAATCTCGACTATTTCCAAATGACCATCAATGGCATTAGTGTGTGAAAATAATTATAATTTATACAAACTTAATGGTTTGCTGTAAGTGAAATCATCCGTTTTGGGAATTTGTAATTAAAATTACTGCTCTGCACATGGACTGAAATTGTGGTAACATTTTAACATATAAATTTGTTTTAACGTAAATAATGTATGAAGATTTTCCTTTCGGTTGATTTACCAATAAAATACATAATTAATTCACTTTGAAGTAAAACATTTTTGTTTTTTTTTTGCATTTATTAATGGAGCTAAGTAATTATTTAGGTTAATTGATATATATATAACTCAATATCAAATATCGAAATTTCAATCAAATTGAAAACGTTGAGTTTCTTAGACCAAAAATATTAAAAATTAAATACATAAATATTTAAAACAAATATTTTCGAATAATTTGTAAGCAACGGCAAATAACTCACAAATAAACCACACAGATATACACTTATAACACACACACACACATAGTATAACTACTTCATGCATACTTTAATTTACCAGGTCTTAAAATTTAATGATAGAAACAACAAAAACAACAACAACTTTAACAGCAAAATAAACAGGAGTTATACAAATACAACAACAACAACAAGAATATTAACATCAACACTTAAGTGTAATCAAAAATGGAACGTTTTACTTTACTTTAGTCTTGTACGCCTAAAAGTATGCAAGCAATTCCCGTTTGTATCGATTTTTAGCAAACAAAATTTTATTTCATTGTGTTGTGTACTCAATAAAAGCTTCCAACAGGATTTTTCTTTAGGTACAAGAGGAACAGGCACGAGTACGTTATATAATATTATAAGAGTCTGCCATCCGTTCTGTGAGTATGTATGTGTTTTTCTTAAATACAATATTGACTAAGATATATCAACATCATCATCATCAACAGCTACAGCATCGTCATGAGTATTTAGAGCAGCGGTATACAATATGTCGTTGTCCTTGCAACTCTCTTACATATATGTATACCTTCTAGGAGTATATAACGATTTCATAATTGTCCTTGTACATGGCTGACTGTAATTTTTATTATTGTAGACATACTCCGCTCTGTAGCAGTTTGCCTCTGTCGCCTTCTGTCATCAACCAGTTTCATCACATCCCTGACACTGGCTTGCAAACATCATGATTATCCAGTACAGTGGTGTGATTATTTATGCAGCATTATTTTTGTTTTCATTTTAAGTGTGTGTATAAGTTTGTATATTGGTTTATGCGTATCTATATCTGTGTGCATTTGTATCTTTTTTTTTTGTTTTTTCTTTTTTCTATTTTGTTATGCTTCATCCGATAGTGGCTTGTAATTTTTGGCTTTTATTAAAAGCCAAACGAAGCGAAATATTGTTTTACTCATTCTTTTATTTTTTTTTTTTTTTTTTTGACGTTTGATATTGTTGTGCACATATTTTTTGAATTTATTTTTTTAACAACAACTGATTGAACCAGCAACTGCAGTACAATGTTCATACAAAAAAAACGAAGGAAAGATGGTTAAGGGACTCAAAAAATAACTGAGATGAATTATAACATTGCAGAAGCGAAGACAATATAAATCTATGTATAAATATAATGTGATCCAAACCATTTAAATGACAAAAGTGATAAGGCTTCCAACCAGTTCACGAATACTTTTTAAAGTTGTTATTTTTTTTTTATTAAAAATTTACTTGATATTTAAATTTTAAAATTTAAAATTTAAGTTAATTTAAAAAAGTAATAACCTTCTAGTTTTAATAAAAGTAGTATGAAGTAAAGCGAAAGAAATCATAGAAAACAAAGAGATACAAAGGAATAGCAAAAATAAAACAAACTGCCAGCAAACGAACCCCTTTGAGGGACTGAACGCAACGAAAGCACTTTGACGTTTGAGCCGCTTATGGCCCACTGATTTTTCCGTTTCTGTAATAATACTCTTTATTAAAGTATTTTTTTTGGGGATTGTTTATTGATAGTAATTTTTAAAAAAATTAAAAAAAAGAGAATAATAATTTTTTTTATTAATTTTTTTTTTTTGTTTTTTTTATTGTCTTTAGCTGTCGTGTGTGTAATGACTGTTCTAGAGACTTCTATGTACTAGTAGTTTGAGTGAGGTAATATATTTAAGTGAAAACTGTTTAAAATAGATTACTAGTGACTGTTACTAGTGACTGTTACTAGTGACTGTTACTAGTGACTATTTCAGTACTGTACTGTTACTAGTAACTGTGTTACTAGTGACTGTTACTAGTGACTGTTACTTGTAAAAAGAAAAAAGACAAATACAATTAAAGTTGTTTTCCAGCTAACTTTTATCATGTTCTACAGGCATTTATACTTCGGTTCTAGTAAAGTAGAAAATATTTTCTCTATATAGTTTCAATTTCAATAGATGCATATTTGTATTGCTTTTTGGTTTTATTTAGCCGCGTATTGTACAATTCAACCGTTTTATTAAAAAAATGTTGAACTAGAATATCGTATTGCAACGGAAAAAGCGTTTTATGCGCACGAATGCCTTTCAATCTCAAATTCTATTTTCCGCATTGCAAATTCAAAGCGAAAATTTCCAATTATTTACTACTAGCACTGGGAAAAAAATTGTTTTTTTTGTTATTTTTTATTATTAGTTTTTTTTTTTTGTTTTACTTCACTTGCAACTATTTCTTTAATATTTTACCATACACGCATCAATAATACTGTACAATTTCTACCAAGTACATATACAGTATGTCAAAAAATCGTCTATATGCAGATTTATGCGGTTGAGTACAGAAACTCGTAATTCATTTGAGTGCTTTTCAAAAAGTGACAAGTTGAAATAATAAAAGAGAAAAAAAGAAGAAAATCGTTGCATTTTAAGTGGTGCACAAGTTTTGCATGTGATAAAAATTGCATAAGCAGCATCCAAAGGGAAGTGAGTAAATCAAAATTTTGAATGCAAAGCAGTATTTTGCACTCATTTTCTGCTAAATAAAAATGCACATCAGCATTTTCAGTATTTTTGTAGTTGCTTAAAGAGTCAAATTTAACAAAGGATTTTAATTGTATTAATTAAAGTTTGATGTCAAAAATGAAATGAACAATTTAGCTACTAGGTATAACTGCCTTTTTAAGAAATATAGCCTTTTAAAAAGAAAATTATGGTTTACCGCGAAAATTCAATTAGTTCAATTTTCTTCTACTTTCAAACGCAAAGAGGCACTTTTTAAAATTTTTGACCCTTAAAATGTCAAGAATAAATAAATTTATTTTTTCCTCTCAACCTTTTAAAACTTATTTTTAATTTTTTTTATTTTGAATAAAAAATTTTTTTGTAAATAGATATTTATTCCATAAGTAGATTAAAGAGGTATTGAAGGATATTGAGAAAAGTAGTAGACCAGGTTTAAATCCTACATAGTTATTTTTCTGTTATATATTTATATTTTTAATATTTAAACTAGATGGGAAATGCATAAAGCCTTTGTTGAACAAAATTATATTAAATGACATAAGCATTTTGTAATTAGTGCACTTAATTAAATTGAATATAAATACATCTAAATATCAATTTTATAAATTTATTTGGATTATATGAATGCAATTCAACATTAAAATAGCTAAAATCTGTTGCATTAATAACATTTTTACCTATCCCAACGGAGGATTAAATTCGATGTTTATTGAAGCATTTAAATTCAGATAATTATCGCGCACTAATTGAGTGAAAAAACACAAACTCCCAATAGGGTCGGACACTCGGACGGTCGGTCACATTTTTTATTTTGTACATGTGGCAATTATAGTATTTATGAATAAATGAAATGAAGAGTTAAAAAATGAATTAAATGTCGAATAAATTTATTATTATTTTTTTGTGACAATAATTACACGCAAACAAGCAACGATGTTGACGTTCAACGCTGCAGCACAATCAGCGTTAATTATTATTGCGTGTGCGTTGGTATATAACACGCAAGAATATATTCCATATATTCCATATTTAATACAACGTTATATAGTTTACACTCGAACATTAAATTCTTTTATTTTTTCATTTTACCCGTATTAATTTGTTCAATTTTACGGAAATTATATCACGCTTGACATTTACGATTCTGGGCGTGTATCATTGGAGCCTTTAAGTCATTCAAACTGCCTTACACAGTAGGCGGGACAATATTTTGCTGCTGACAGCATTTTGATGACACTACAAACAATAACATACAAAGGCTATAACTTGTCGTCGACTTTCTGTTCTCTCTTCGAAGTTTTAATGAGTTTTGAAGAAGTCTAACGCAAAAACAGGAAAATTAAACAAACAAACAAACAAACGAACAGATATGTATATGACAAACATTTCACATTGTCTGCAACTTTCTGCCTAAGAAGTTCTTTTGAATTGCTTTGTTACATGAATTGCGTTTTTTACGACAGTCATCAAATTTTCTGTTTTAATAACTGAATTTTCTGAAGCGCAAAATCGAAACTAATTGGCAACATTGAAATTTTAGATACATATATTTTTTTAATGAGCACTTTTAATAGGTTTCGATGATTTGCAATTTTACGGTTGTTTGCTTCGACTGCTTTTATTTCAAATTTTAGTTGCAAAAGTTTTGCCCAGGCAACACATTTACTTTAAAAAGTTAGAGTTAAAAATAAATAAGAACAAGAAAAAACATTAACTTCGCTGGAACCGAAGTTCAAATTTGGAGAAGGGGTGAGTGGCGGTCAATAGGATTATCGATTTTATGGAACCCTCCGGAAGTATTTTATAACTAATTTTTCTAGCTCCTTTTCTTTATGAAAATTTTCAATTATGGATGTATAAAACCTATGATAATTGCAAGAACATATATTTCAATGTGACTCATATCAGACAATTATTATACAATATATGGCCCCGCTAAATGGTCAATATTTTATTGCTTTATTTTTGATTTTTTTTTACAAAATACTACATGACTTCAAAGCTGTTTATCATGCTTAACTATATCAATCGCATCAAACTTTATATCTTCTTTATTTCATCATTAGGAAGCCATAAAAAATCTAAATTTTAATTAGAAATTAAATAGTTGCCTTTTACGCTCTTTCAATCTCAACACTTACTGCAATACAGTGCATTGTTTTCAATAGAAACGTTTATGTAAAAACTTTATATAAAATAACTAAAATACTCATAGGTTGAAGTACCGCAAAAACTTTTGCTTAACGCCTCAGCATACATGCATATACATTATGTATAGAACTGTTAGTAGCACTAGTAGATACTTTTGCTGAGCCTACAATTTCCTGAGCTATTTAGTTAGTTAATTTTTATTTTATTTTATTTTATTTTTTTTTTGTAATTCGCGCCGCATCTCGCACGTTCGTAGCAAACTTCTCCCAAGCGATAATTCATTTTGTAAGCATGATGAACAAATTAAAAAGTTTTACAACAATTCAAACGCATAATGAATTTCTCCCCTATGCACTAATGAAGTTTTGGCTGATTTTACCCGAAGCGCATGAAAGCGTTAAACTTTTACTTTTTCGAAAGACGGAAAGGAAAAGTATGCCGCCCTGTTTAGCGTTGACGAACCAGAACCGAGTATTGCGTTATTTTATGCAATAGCAATGTACTTGCTTATTACTTGCTCTGTTCAAATTAAGTTCTTTTGGCATATTTTTTTTTCTTCTTCATCCATTCTTAGGCTTTAAGCATTGCGGGCGTGTATTATAAGCAACATTTATGGCTTAATTTGTCGCACATAAAATAAATATACACTGAAACTGAAGTAGAAACACATATGTACATACAAATTAAACTATATACAAACTTATTTTTGCTCTAGTTACTATTTACTACACTTACAGCTTATATTATGTATACGCCTAGGTCAATAAGTTTTTGTTTACTTGACGCTTTCATTTTTTTTCTTCTTTTTGGCAAACTTGCCAGCTCGACGCTTTTTTTTTTTTTTTTGCTACATTGATTGTCAGCCTACTGCGTTGCTAAAGACTTTTGCTAAACTTTTATTTTATTTTATTTCATTTATTTTGTTACAGTTTTCGTTATCTTCAAATATTGCCGTGTGTTGCAAAAGTTTTCTTTGAACTTAAGTTAGTTTTACTTTTTCCTAATGCTTCGCAAAGTCTTTTTCGTCTTTTAATGACAACATCGTAATAAAGTTTCACTTCCAGTCTACTATTTCGATTTAGTTTTACCATAGTTTCTTACTTTTGCCGAAAGTTTTGTTTTGTTAGTTAATCTTTGCATGATCGTACGATAAATAGTCATTACGTTCTGTTAATGTGAAAACATAGATTTCAACATTAATAAAATTTCTTAATTAGTCGATAGTAAATATTAACTACCAAACTATTGCATAGTGATGGAAACTACGCGATATACATATATCGATAAGAAAATAATCGATTATATCGAATATAATTGCTTTACAAAGTAAAAAGAAAATCAAAAATCAAATATTATTTTAGCTGCACAACTGGAAGCTCACCATCACATCGATTAGATTTCAATATAGCATCGATTTATCGATAATTTTCTCTGAATTCTATAAATCATGACTTCAAAATTAAAAATATAAAGCTATGACCTCGACAGTTAAGCTCTATGCTGATTTTTGGAAATAATATATAAATTCGTTTAATATGTAAGCGAAACACTGTAATACGGCTTGTGAAATCTGCGTCAGATTCGTTGGTAATATATCTTAAAAGTGTTTAACAGAGTAGCTATGAGATACACTGTACACAATTTTAATGAACCCCAATGTTCTATATTGGTACCATTTATTTTTTTGCATATTAATGTTTCTAGCTTCTACATCTATCATGTCTTCTACTGCCTGTTACATGCATTTGCACAAACTTAATATACCTTTTTACGCTTTGCATGCAGTGCGTAAAAAGTCATAAAACAGCAGGGCAGGTGCTATATTTTACTTTGCAGTTGCATTTAGACTTAAATAGAAATAAAAACAAAAAAGTGCGTGAGCTCTTGTGAAATATAGAGTATTAAGATGTATTAGAGCAAGGGCAAAGCTATTTAAATGAAATGCTAAATCGTAAAAATAAAACTAGATTGACTTTATAAGAGCAAGTAAATAAAAAATAGGCACTTTAAGCCGTACTGCTGTAATTTAAAGCAAGTTTTTCATTTTAAGAATTAAAAACTTTTTAATGAAGGCTTTCACAACTACAATGTGCATGCAAATCAAAATTAAAATCAAGTTACAACCCTCTCGGCAAGTTAATAATATTTTCAAAGTTAAAAACGCAATATGCCTATTAAAATTATTAACCACAAAAGTCAAGTTCAAAGCAAAAATGGCATCAAATATGCAAATTTATGCGACAGAATTCTGAAACCATTAAAATAAATTTTAGTGCCACCAAAAAAGTGTCAAATAGAAATAGGAACAAGGAAAAACGTTAACTTCGGTGGAACCGAGGTTTAAATACCCGTCACATGTAATTTAAAATAGTTTAATCTTCAGTAGCTTAGATAAAACTTTGAGATGGGATGGGAGGGGTTAATTGTCTGATTCACCTCAAGTTTAGACACATTATTGGTTTCAAATTTAAAAGTAAACATATAGATATTCGAAAAAAAATTCGAAAATAATCGGCCAATACCTAAAAATGGACGTGACATCCGGTTTTGACATTGGATGACATTAGAAGTGTTTTTACCCGATTTGCAGTTAATACATTTAAAAAATAATGCCTATTTTCATACAAAAATTCAAAAATGTTCGGTCATTTGTATGGGGGCTATACCTAAATGGGCGTGGCACTTTTATGTTCGAACTTGACCTGCTCGTTCTCCAGAAAAGCTTAAGTTTCAGATTTCATGTAAATATCTCCAATAGTCTTTGAGTAAATCGCGTTGAAATAAACAGACAGCCACACGGGTAGACGGACAGACGGACAGACGGACGGACATACAAATGGACAGACAGACGGACATGGCTAGAACGACTTGTCTCATCAAGCTGATCAAGAATATATATACTTTACGGGGTCTACGACGTCACCTTTAATGCGTTACAAACTTTCAGACAAACTGAATATACCCTTCACACTACATATGTCTGGCGGGTATAAAAAAAGTTAAATACGGTTTAATATTCATCTTGGTACTTTGAAAAATTTAAATTGCCTTACGAAAGTAATAATCAGTGGCGTTGCTAGAATTTTTTTTTGAAAAACCTCCGTTCGGTTTGAATTGGTTCCAGAAAAGTTGAAATTTAAAGTTTCAGTTCAATAACTGGGCGAGTAAAACGCTTCGAAATAGTCAGTCATTTGCATTTCAAGTAGGGAATAAGTTTTTGCATATACATAATTAAAATATGTGTCACTGCCGCTGAGAAAAAGAGTTCTTTTCTAAAACACACTCGTATTTCTTTGAAAAATATTTAAGTAATTACATTAGTTGACTCTGTTACTGATTTAAACGAAACGCAATTAAAGTTATGCAAAAGAAATTCAAAACGTCTAACGTTCTATATACACATACAGCTAAATTACTATGAAAGCATACCATTGCAAAAGAAATTCATATATGTAATTAAGTTGAATTTCACATCAGTTCAAATGAACTGGATATTCATACCACTAACATATATGATACATATTTAATGTTAAGATTTTAAAAGATTGATTTGGATTATTTACTTAGTCTAAGGTCGACTTGAGATACCGACCCAAAGCACAAATTAGTGAATTCTGATTTTTTTAAAACTTTTAAATTGAAAAAAAAAAAAAAAAAGCTTGTCAGCTAGTGCATAAGTATAACAATTTCTATAAATATATAGCATTTCCGACTATCCCTCAAAAGTCAATTCATTAACATGAATGCAACATTCTTTGTTTACGCATAGTTTAAATTTATTCTGAAAGAATTTTTTTTTGTTTAGGAATGTTTTGGTTTTTTTTTTTTCCATTTTTCATAATTTCTTGCCAAGCTAACTTTTTTGGTATTTTAAATAATAAATAAATCATTTATTGTGCCTTAAGTTGACAGCCTTTTGCTCAATTTACTATGTTTTGCCATTTGGATAATGTATGCATTGTTGGTTAGTCAGTAGCTGTAACTTTTTTTCTCAATAAATTACTTTCTGAATAAATTTACAAAATGCAATTTTAACTTTGCTTTTAAGCAATTCTCCGAGCTGTTGTGAAAACTTTCAACAGACTGTGCAGAAATATGCAACAATAAAAACTGAAGCAACTTGCTGTGAGCTGTGAGAAAGAATTTCAAGAATTATAGTAAATTAAAAGATTGAAACAAATGCCAAGAGTTGCAATTTTTTTTATAATAAAATATTAAAAGAAAGAAACAATCAAATAATGGAAATATTTTTATTTCTTTGATTTAACGCAATTTAAAAATTTTTTATTTCAAAGAATAAATAATTTTAATTAAATACATTTTTTCATGGTTGGAAACAGAAAATACGCTAGATCCGAAGAAGTTGCTGAATAGGATAGCAGTTCTTTGCTGTACAAAAGTGAACCTGTGAATTGTCTCGGTGGAAGAACACTGGTCTCTACACTAAATTCGGTCGTTTTGAAGCAATTCAAAATATTTATCGTTTTGATCCAAAAAAATGTTGTCTTTAGTTTGTTGGCCAGCAGACTAATCTTGGTCTTTTACTCAGAGAAGTCCACTACATTGATTGTTGCTTGGGATTTGATGTGCTTAGTTTTCACGCTTATGAAATGTCTTAAAAAATCGCTCGGATTGTGGAATTTTTTTTTAAGTTCACTTTTAAAGCCTATAGCTTAGGTCAACTCGTTCACTTTCATTAAACGATCGGTCTAATTCATTCCATGGGTTTTATCAACGATTTCTAGCGTCGATTTCTTTTTCGGACATTCGGCATTTGGAGTAAGAATTTTAAACGATTTTGTATATTGTCTCTCATTCAACTTGACGCAGTGTATAACCTTCCCTTTTTTCGCATTCTTTCTTTTTATAACAAACATAAAATTTATTTTCCAGTTTATGCATGCAAACATATTTATAAGGTTTTTATTTATACTTTTTTTTAAGGTAATACCTTTTTAGTTTGCAATATTTTTATTCTTATACTTAATTTATTTTTATTTCACAGAATGAACCATTTTAAGTGTCATTATGGTCATTATTTAAGTCGTTATATAAACAGCAACAACAACATAAACGAAAAACATGAACAGAAACAGCATCAAACGATAATGTTGACACAAAAAAAAAAAAAAATAAAGAAGAAAATCGCGTCGACAGCATAACAAGCAAAAGTAGCCATTTTGATGAAAAAATAAATGAAAAAAAAAAAACAAAGTGGAGTGAATGCATTTAAAAAGGCAAGTAGCTGTCGGAAGCTGTCGTGCGTTGTTGTTGTTGTATTTTTTTTGTTATTATCCTTTCAGTGGATTTTTTTTTTTTTGTTAACAAGTTCTTTCCTGTGCTAATTTCCAGTTGGCGTGACCATAAAGCACTTTAGTAAAGCAACACAATCCTTTGGTTTCGTAAACAAGTCAACTCTTTTTCTTTTTAAATATTAATTTTCATTAATGATAAATTAGTTGAAAATGACAGAAACATTTCATTGTTCGTTGCAATTCCGGAAATACTTTTTGTCTCTATTGAATGCAAATTGTCAATTACGTAAGCACTTCAGAATTATAAATAACTTCTTGACTGTTCTTATGGAAATTAAATAATTCATAATGCATTCATTGTTCGTTTTCTTTTAAAAGATATTTTATCATAATATTTTTGTAGACTTAACTCTCTGGCTAACTGCCTGTCCGTCTGTCCGTTTTTCATAAAGACTAAAATACAATGTTAAAAAAAATCAATGCAAATATAATATTAAACAAGTATGTATGTATTCTACATTAATTTTGAAATAGCTTGCAAGTTTACGCAAAAAATGTTCTTTAAATTGAAACAAAAAAAAGTTAACTTCGGTTGGACCGAAGTTTATACTATATACCTGTTACACATCATTTGACGTTGATAGACCTTCGTGTGCAGCATTTTTTTTAAATTTTTTTTTAAATACTAAACAAATTAAATATACTCTAAAAATTTAGGAACTCGCGGCATTTGACCAATTTTAAACTGAAGATTTTGGCATGGTATAGAAACATTTTAACATATTTGAAGCCATTCGCTTTATAAATACATTTTTCATATAAGAACTTGAAAAATGTTGTACTTTTGTATGGGAGCTATACCTAAAAGTGGGCGTGGCACATTGTTTTAACATAGAAACTCCGGACCTAGAAAGCTTAAGTTTAAAATTTCGCCCAATATCTTTAAAACTGAGCAATAAATCGCGCAGCAACACACGACAGACGGACAGACGGACAGACGGACGGACGGACAGACGGACAGACGGACAGACAGACGGCATGGCTAATCGATTCGTCTCGTCGAGGTAATCAGAATATATACTTTATAGGGTCTACGATGCCTCCTTTAATGCGTTACAAACTTTCTGACAACTGAATATACCTGTTTACACTAGTGTAACAGGTATAAAAATCCACTTAAACAGGTAAAGATAATTCCATTCATAAAAAAAAAATAAAAAATAAAAAATAATAATAATAAGAAGAAAAAATAATTAACTCGCATAAAATCCCCAAAGCGAAAATGAAAATTCGAAAGACTGCAATACAATTTAATTAGCAACTTTCAAGAGATAATGCCATAAATTTGTTTACGATTAAAATCGTCGGAACTGAATGCTAATTTAAAAAAATGCGCACAAACAGGATATAAAATGTGTTAATGATTTGCGCTGAATTAAAAAGAAAGATGGATAATATTTTTTTTATTTGAATAGATGCAATAAAGTTAAACAAAAAAAAAAAAAAAAAAAAATTGTTTTTATTCCGGTACGGAATATTCAAACGGTTTAAGCGTAAAAGTAAATAATGTTAAACAAATAAAATGAAATAAAATCCGAAATGGCAAAAATATGCCTCAAGTTCTCTATTCGAAAAGTATAATTAAAATTCAAAAGTTGCTTTTGTTTTTTTTGTTTTGTTGCTTTATGGTATTTTTCGCATTAATAAATTAGAATTTGAAAACCAGCAGAACAGTACGAAGTGAAGAACGTGGTTTGATATAAAACTCTTGAGGGTTTATTTTATTTGCATTTGTTCAAAAATGAGAAAAAAAAAGGTTAAAAATCATAATATTAAAAAAAAAAACAGTTGAAGATTTAAAATAAAAATTGACAACAACAAAAAACCAAAGTTTGAAATTTTTAATTTAAATGCGACGAACAAACTTGTGAGTTTTTATACCCTGTACCCAAAGGGGTAAAAGGTTTTATTAAGTTTGTGCAAATAATGTAACAGGCAAAAGGCATTCTATGTACGTTCTTGATCAGCATTGATAGGAGAGTCGATCTAGCTATGTCCGTCTGCCCGTCTGTCATGCTGTCCCTATGAAAATGATTATCTCAGGGGCTATAAGAGATAGAGTCACCATATTTGAAATGTAGGGCCGGTTCCTCTCTAGTCCCATTTTAAGGGGTAGCCCACATGCCAAATCAAAAAAAAAGTTTTTGCATAAAAACTCCTTTGTATCTTATTCTAGCAACTCTAAATTTTGTATATATTATGTCTATGATACACCCAATGAAATATTCTAATATGAGTAGGACCAAAATTTTTTAGGTATAGCCCCCATACAAACATACAACATTTTATTAAGATCTTAAACGAAAAAAAAAATATTTATAGAGGTAATGGTTTCAAATATGGTACAAATGCTTCTTACATCAAGTTAAATCTTCAGTTGAAAATTGATTGTGATTGGTCCACGAGTTTCTAAATTTTTAAAAATAAAAAATTAAAAAAAATTAAATTTTAAAAATTATATTCAGGGCTCTTATCTATTACAAGCAGTTTCTTTTTTAGTTATTATTAATTTAAACTTTATCTTTACTGGTGTGATTTACTGTTTTCATTACACAATCTTAAAAGTCCTTTCGCTGCGAAAAAGAAAGTTGCCTTTGTATTTAATTTTAAAGCAAAATATTTTTGTATTGAAAATTCAATTTTATAAAGCAATTTAGTCTCACTTCGATAAGTGAAAGGAAAACGAATAATGTTCAGAATGGCAATAAAATCAAATAAAAAATGAAACAATTGAAATCAACGCTTAAATGTATAAATGTATGAATACAATGAATATAACTCAATCTTTATATCGATTGAAATAAAAGCGAGCACAATAAAAAGCGAAATTTAAATTTGCGAACGATAAAATCATCATATATCATATTTATTATGGAAACATTGTGACGAGAGACTCAAAAAAATTGTCAAAAATTTTCCGAATGCAGTATAGAGTTTTCTGATTCTATGACAAGTGATAAGTCGATTAACTTTAATGCGACATTTTAATAAAGAATAAAATCTTAACTGCTTCTCGCGCTGCTTTGAAAAAGTTAGCGTTTTTTTTCAAGTAAATAGCGTTTTTAAGCACAATCAAACTACTGTACAATATATTTTATAGTACAAGAAGGCAAAAAGATACAAGATACACACATATTGAAAATTCTAACAGACAATCTCATCCTATGCAACACGTCGCATATTAGAGAACCGAACAAACCAATTCCACTACCCCAATATGTATATGTATGTGAACAGCATAAGATAAAATATCTTTTTATGTAGAGTCATAAAAATATATACATACATACAGTCCTGACGCACTGCAGAGTAACCTGAGTAAGGAAAAATTGAGAAGGACACGCGTATGTGTCCATAAGTACGGCTTTGCTGATGGCGCTGCGACAATTTCAAATGAGCGCCGCCGCATATGAAAAGCCCCAAGGACAATGCAAGACCAATGTCGAGAGCGACGACAATGCTTATGGGTATGAAGCTATGAAGGCAATGTACACAACAGGAACGCAGACAGAGTAACCAAAATGACAGGCAAAAACATATTAAATTTTTCACATTTATTGAAGCTTGATGCCATTTTAAAAAATGTTACAAAATGGCAAAGGCAGTGAAGTGTAGCGGTGCGGCTCAAAAAGGATGCGTGAAGGTCAACAAATGGACAATGCCTGCCGACAACAGAGTCCATAAATAAGCTTTCGATTTTTTCTAAATTTATGTTCGTTGCAGATTTCGCTTCCGCATCAACGTTCGTGTTAAAAAAAAAAAATAAATATTGGAGAAAAAATTCAATACAATATCTGCAGCAATATTTCTACATTTTGTTTTCAGCTTTTATTCCCATTTGGGCAGCGCTAATTGATTAATTTAAATAAAGTCAATGCTATAAATAATCTAAAAAGAGCGGAAAGTGTACAAAGTGCTTTGCGCTTCATAAAAATGTCTGTGTCTATATTTTATATATTTTTTTTTTTTATAAACTCATAAATAATCGCATTCATTCGCTAGGAAAGGAACGTGTCATGGGCGTGAATTTGAAAAAAACAAAAAAAAGGTAGCAGCGCATCATCATCATCATCAGCAGCAATAATATTGTATTTTTTCCATTATTCGATTTAATATTTATTTTTTTCCCATTTTTATTATTTTCGTTTTCATTTATTCATTTGTGTTTGCTCATCATCGATTCATATATTTCTGTTTTCAGCGGAAATTTCCGCTTGATCGCCATTCGACTAACCGGAAAACGTTAAACGGACACGGTATACGAGAAGCAACGACTACGGTTGACAGGCACAAAACTGATGAAGGTTCTTCATTATGCCAAAGGCAAAAAAAAAAAAAAAAAAAAAAAAAAAGAGGAATGAAAAGCGACTCACATCATTCAATCATTTATTATGCAATTTATGCGAAAATGCGCAAAAGTTCTTTTTAAATTCATGCAGATTTTCTTTTCTTCTTTCTCTTTTTTTTATTCAATGAAGCAACAATTTTCTGCGTCTTTTGATTGCTATAATTTTTCAAAATGTGCAGAAATATTTTAGAATATTATACGCCAAATGAGTTTATAGCTGCATATTTTTTGCAATAAATTTCAATTTTTTTGCTAATTTTTCTTGCACACAATAGATACATCTTAGAATATTGTAATTTTCAAGCTATTTGCATGTTAAATAAGTGAAACATTTACAAATTGGCTTCGGTAATAGTCTTCTTGACATGCACGAGACTTTTTTTTTAAATCAAAATGATTTGTGGTTATTTAAATTGAAAATATTATAGAAAATGTGTAATTTTATCTTAGCTTTATAAAATGTAGGTTGCTTCATTAAAATTTTCTATAGCTGACATTTCTAAGCAATAATTTTCCACAATGTAGGCGTTCGAAAGAGATGTATTCAGAGCTGCTGAGCACGAGTAATATATATAAATGAGACAATGTAATGTTAACATCTTTAACTTAAACATTTAACTATATTAAAACCAGACCTGCAAACTATTAGAAAAAGGGCAGCGGTTCTTGATTGATTCTTGGTGTATTAAGGACGAGCCGCGGTTTGGTTCAAGCGGTTCAAGAAAATTTCATATAAAACAAGGAAAAACATAAACTTTGGTTGGACTCAAACTCCGCTCAACTCCGCCAAACGGAAATTTTGAAAAGAGCATTGGTAGGTGTTCAAGATCCCATGCAACCCAACTTTAGACACCTCTTTTTGGGGTTATAAAATATGCAAATATTACAAATGGGAGTTGAGTTTGTATGGGGACTGTATGTTATAGTAGTCCGATCAGCATTTATCGTTAGTGTATACAAAGGATTACACTAGAAATGGATTTAAATTGGGGCTATACCTAAAAACGGAAGTGGCACCTTGGTTCTAAAATACAAACTACTTAGGACCAAAAAAAGTAAAAATAATTTGAATTTTCATACAAAAATACGATAATGCTATGCCTTAAAATTGGCGTGACTTTGGTTTTACCACCTGAACTGTTTTAAGCTTAAACAAGAAAAAACGTTAACTTCGGTAGCGCCGAAGCTCAAATACCCGCCACACGATACTTTAATAATTTTCTTGAAAAAAAAAAAAAAATCGAAGGTGAGTCTGTATGGAATCTATATGTTATAGTGGCCTGATTCTTGTCATATCGGTACCATATTCATAGTATAACAGTAGAAGTGATTTCACACAGATTGGAGTGAATATATCCATATATAAGAACTATTTTCATACAAAATCTGAAAAATGGGAGCTAAGTTTGTATGGGGGCCACATCAAAAAAATGGGCGTGGCAACTTTCTTTTGATATTGGATGCCATTCGAAGTGTTTTTACACAATTTGTAGCAAATACATTCATAATTATTTTCATACAAAAAATCGACAAAAAATGGTAAGTTTGTATGGGGGCTATATCTAAAAATGGCCGTGGCACCTTGGTTCAGACATACAAACTGCCTAGGAGCACAAAAAGCTTAAGTCTAAAATTTCAGTTCAATATCTTTAAGACTTTCCGAGAAAACCGCATTGCAACAGACAGATAGACGGACAGACAGACGGATCTGGCTAAATCGATTCTTCTCGTCGAGCTGATCAATAATATATATACTTTATGGGGCTCCGATGCCTCATTTAATGCGTTACAAACTTTCCAACAAACTGATAATACCCTTCACATTATGAGTGGCGGTTATAAAAGCTTAAGTTTTAAATTTCAGGACAATTTATTTATAAATACAGACGGGCAGACGGTCGGACAGACGGATATAGAGCAACTCATCTCGTCGTGCTGATCAAGAAAATATTTACTTAATAAAATCTGCGATGTCTCCTTTAATGCGTTACAAATTTTCTGACAAAATGATAATACAATCCACACGATATGTGACGAAATAAAATATCGCACAGAACCAAGAGAGTAAAAAGATGGACAGACGAACATAAGCAAATTGAATTGTCACGTTGAACAGATCACGAATATGTATGTATGTATATACTTTATAGTATCTACTATGCCCCCTTTAATGGATTACATACTTTGTGAAAAACTCTAAAAATCCCTTTTATACTATGTATAAAGGATACAAGTAGTATGTAGAAAATACCAACACAAAAATAAAAAACATGTTCTTCAAAGTAAAAGCAAAAAATATTTCTACGACTAAAATAAACCAACAAGAAACGGAAGCGGAAATGTAACACGCTTAAATTGGAAAATATCCAAAAAAAAAAAAAACGAAGTAAAAGAAAAAAAAGTTAAATCGTTTAAAGTAACCGAATTAGACGCGCCAAAGAAAGGAAACGAACCGTACAATCTTAAATCTAAGCAGTATGAAAATATTTTAACTGCCATTTGGCATGAAACTACAAGCAAATATTGGAAAGGAAAAAAAAAAAACAAAAACAAAAAATCAAATCAAATTTAAAAACCAACGACAAGAAAGTCAGCTAGCACATAAATTCCAAATTTGCCAGAGAAAAAAAAGAAAGAATATAAATGGACGAGCGTGTTTTAGTTGTTTATTTGGGTAGTTAGGTGGATTTGCTTTTAAGGGAAGCAGCCTATTTACTACAAAATTCTGAACTTTCTTTTTTGGGCTATAAATCAGAGTTTACGCAAATGGTTGGCTGGCTATTTGGCAACTTGTTTGTGGCTGACGTATACGTTTGAGTTGCATATGCGTAACGAAAAAATAATCAAAAAAGCAAATCGACAAAAAAAAAAAAAAAAAAAAAAAAACAATAACCAAATCGTAAAAATATTTAACTTACTTAAAAAAAAAATTTAAATTAAAACTAAAACCAATTAGGAAAATAGAAAACCTAAATTTACCAACTATATGCGGCAAAATTTATTTAAATCTTTAGAAAATATTTAATAAACTCTTGACACAAAAAAACACTTTAGTACTCTACATACAAACTTGTTAGATGTAAGTGCTGCTGTTGCCAGTATCCAGACAGACAGACAGACAGACAGAGAGACAAGCAAATAAACTGTAAGATATTGCGCTACATACAGTTTTTGGCAACTGCAAAAATATTTTTATATCAAAAGTGAATATCTTTTTTTGCAACAGATTCCGGCTACCGGAAGGTAGATAGACTCTCTGTAGAAAGTATGGAAGAAATACTATATGCTGTCATTGGCAGTTAGAAATGTACAAGTACCTTTTTTTTTTTTTTGTTTGTTGAACAAGTATCTCGAAATGTATCTGCTGCTGCAATGATTTTACTTAAACATTTATATGCTTCATATTCTTGTTTCAGATTTATTGATTTTCATTTTGTATCTTTATTGTACGAATTATGTAAATTTTGTTGCTATTAAACAAATGAAATTTTTGTTTTGTTGACTCTTCTGTACATCTATGTTCTACTGTCCATCTGACTGTCTGTCTGTCTGTTTGTCCATTTTAATAACTTTGTTCTATTGTTCTTTGTTTGTGTTGGTTTTTTTTTGTATTTCGAGCACGTTGCAATATTTGAGTAATGTAATTAAAATTCCATTTTCCATTCGAATAAATGTAACATTCAATTACAAACTTTAATGGTTTTATAAATCGTTAGTGGCAATCGCATCAAAAACTGAGAAAATTATTTTCGCTCTATAGAATTTTAATCTAATTAGCAATCAATGGTAACGAGTTTAAAGTATTTGTTTATGTAAAATAAGTTAAATGGAATTTAATTGTATTTGTAAAAAAAAAACCGAATTATATGGGAGTCAAACCTTGGAAACACTAACTACAGCGGTCTGTTTAATACTCTGGTTATGAGCCTAGAAAGCTTTTTTACACCGTTTCAAAAAATAAGTGTTAGAGAGGGCGAGAGCTTCGGCATACTATTTGAATTTTTATATGAATTTTAAAATATTTTAATAATTTGGTGAACTAAATTCTGAAATTTTTTTGAGTTGAATATGAAAATTATTCACATCAAAATATTCAAAATTTAGTATTTTTGGTGACCGTATCTATATATTAAATTGAATCATTTTTTGCGTGGTCTTGCCATAACTTGAGAATGATATTTAGCAGGATGTTAGGAAAAGACAAATTAATAAAATCGTAAAAATCAGAAATTTCAAAAAAATTTCTAGGCACCAGAAAATCGTAGTAATAATTCCAGAACAAATCTCAGAAAAAAAAAAAAAAAAATCAGTTCCAAAAATCCCAAAGAGATCTGAATACCTGGTTCCAAAACCCTTGACGAAAAAATATTAGGACATGCATGAGCGCATGAAAAGCAATATAAAAAAATACAGAAACTGGGTATTGAGGAACAGAAAAAGTATAATTGATGAGAAAAGTAGGTGCTGGGAAAAGCTGTTTGATACCACAAAAATATTAGAAAAGAACTATTTCCGACACCCGTGCAAGGCCAGGAATTTCGGCTAGTATGAATATTGCATTCTAATTGTCATATTTTAGCTTAATAAGTATTTTATACTGATCTTTTTAGGTTTAATTAAACCCAAATTAGAATTTATAAGCACAAATAAATTTAATAAAAGTTGAACAATTTAAGTAGTTTTCAGGATAGTCTTAATTCTAATTTTGGTAACATTATTTATAATAGTCTCCGGTTTCAGACGGTAACAATTACTAAGACACTGTTTTCGATATTGATCGGATGTATATATACTTTAAGGCGTCAACCATTGCCCACTCTCTCAAATACAATTATAAGTATACTCATCTAAGGCAATAAAACTTATCTTCAGTCCTTGGCAACCCTGTCTATCAAATATTAAAGTAAATTTAAATACTTCGGTATCGAAACGTACTGAGTCTAATGTATAAAAAACTCAAAGTCGATACACCGAATAGTTTTCCGGGCGACTTTATATTTCAAATAAGAAGCACACAGCTATTGTATTTATAATTTATTATTATGCATTAGCAAAAAAAAAAAATGGTATTAAATAAAAGAGACCACAAATTAAGTTAAATAAAGCCTTATAAAATAGAGGAAAAGGTATCATTAAGAACGTACTAAGCTATTGTCAGTGAGAGAGTACATATATAAGTAGGAGGAAGTTAATCAATTTATACGCTAAGAACGCAACAACATAAAAGTCAATAAATAACTCAGGAAAACAAAAGCAAACACACACACACACATACATACGCAAGCTGACGTTGAGCAGCAACGTCTATAATCGAATCTATTACAGCAGCCATTTGTGCTTGTGCAGCTTAACAAAGTGCACGGACTTCCGGTAGCGAGTTATATTCATATCCCTTTTAAACGTCCAAGCGCAAGTGTCGTTCGCCATTTTCAGCGCACACAACTTTACTAAATTTTCTAAAAGTCGAGTGAGCGTATAAGAATATTTATGACCATTCGGAATTTATTGAACAGCTGCTTTTGCGTTGACAATGTTGACGATATCGAGCAACAGCAGCAATAGCAGCAGCAATAATAATAACAATAATAACAAGTCGAGGTCACCTTTATCATATTGTGCGCTCAACCAATACCAACCATGCCATGTATAGGTATGCTTTTAACTTTTCATATTGGAAAATTAAATTTCCACAACGCTCAGCCATGTCAGCGACAAAAGCTTTATAAATGTTATTGGCAGTGACCATGTCAGAATCATATGAAATGCACAATATTTTATGCGTTTATTTATTTATTTATTATTTTTATATAAGTCACAAGCTGGCTTGTAGCGTATTTTATACAAACTATATATTGCATATGTATGTGTGTGTGTGTTGGTATTTTATTTAAATTTTATTTGCAATTTCATTCTTCCTCTCACTGATTGCCTGTGAAACAAACACACACACACTCAAACACATTCACACTTGCATATCTACAATTCTTTATGCTGACTGACATTCGAGTCAACTAACAAGCAAGGTAATTTCATTATGCAAATATGAATGACAACTCTGGCATGTGATCGACTGACTAATGAAAGACAACGTCAGTTCCTTCTGGCTAAATGGCATCGGCATCGTACATACAGCACAGGACATGGCCTGTCACCGCTTCCGTAACACCTTTTGTGTGTGTGTGTGTGTATATATGTGATGCTCTTTTGTTCATATAGTATGTATATGTTTGCACTTCAATTAATTATCCTGCAGCTGTTGTGACATGCATATTTATGCGTAGCTTTTGTTCATATCTTTGATCTGAAATTCGCCCTTTTGCACTTTCTCATATTTCATGGAAAATGTTGTCCTCGTTCGTTGCCTCAAGTGATTCGAGTGTTGATTACAAATGCCTCTAGAAAAATGTTTCATTGATATTTTTGCTATTTGTAGGTATCTAAACAGGCTTGGTTATTTTCCAAGCACACTTTTGCTTAATTTTTTTTTTTGTTTTTATTTTCCTTTCGCCTTTAATTGCTTTTTGGATTTTGTCAAATTGTTTTTTCGCGCCTCATAAAATTTTGGTTTATTTTTATTGCTTCCGTTTTTGCTGCGTGTTTATGTCGATGACTTTGCAGCAAGTGTGAAATGGCATAATAATTATATAAACAGAATTGTAACACATAAAGAAATTCTAAAAAAAAAAATGCTAAAATAATTCTTATATGAACAGATAAATAGACAGGATAGACTAAAGGATAATATATCATAATCATATCATTTAATAAAGACAACTAAATATTGATAACTGAAAAATAATAAAATATACAAATTTCCAAATTTATCAATATATAAAGGCGCGATACACCCGGTTTTAATCAGATTGATTTCCATTAAATATTAATCGATTACCATCGAAAATAATGCTGAACTAATGAATGATTTCGATATTGATTTGAAGCAAAAACGACACAAAGACAATTCACGGGATCACACGTGTACAGATAAGAACTTTTACCCGATACAGCATATTCTCCAGTTTTCGATCTCGGGGACAAGAGATTTGGGGCGGTAAGAGCTTTGAGTCGAATAATGAGTGTATCACTAAAAAATAAGGTTAAAGGGATTACCTTGAGAATACCAACAATTTGGATGAAAAATATTTGTGACAACGCTAGACTAAATGTGTTCAAAAAGTAAGTGACTTATCTGTATTTCTATTTTTAGCTTGTTTTTGTTTGCGACTGTCCCAAAGTCTCATCGATCTATGGCCTGAAATGAATGAATGTGTGAGAGATACTTTTTAGAGAAATAGATTTAGTTGTCTGATGATTTTATACAACCACATGAAATTAAAAATTGAAAACTGGGTGATATGATTTAGTCTATACATATTTTAAGAATTTAAATAAGTAAAATTGAGCTTCCAGTAAGTTCATATCACTTTCTCTAAAAAGATCTCATTTAAATTTTAAATAACAATTAAGTTTTCTACATTTTGGTGCCGAATTGTTTTAAATAAATTAAAGCGTATTTAAGCTTCAGTTACATTGAATTTTATTATTATTCTTGTTTTTGTGTGCAATATGCTGTATATAATTTGTCGATGGTAGTCCATAAATAAACATTTTTTTCTTGTGCACACTTCTAATTAGCTATTAAAAGACATTATTACTGACGTAATTAATTCAATGGTTTTTTAATTTAATCGAAATCGATAGGCAGACTTAGAGAACTTTTCAAGATAGATTGCGTAAATTGCAAATTATCTTTGTTTATTTATATTAGAGGGAAACATCTTTTGTATCTTAACATAAGAAGTTTGTAAATAGTTTTTAAAACAAATATTTTTGCTTAACATTAAATTTTCTTAAATACAAATTTAATTAAATCCAAAGTAAATTTAATTTAAAATGTACTCAATATGCGCAAGTTAATATAATATTTGCCAGTCATGCACTGTAAATGAACGTTAGTAAATCGAAAAAGCAAGTTAGTCTATTTGAAAACATTTTACATTTGCACATTTTTAGCAATGCTGCTGCTGCCAATTCTAATCAGATTCATTCGAAATGCGTTAAATGAAGCAACACAGAAAACTGACTTGCAAAGTGAAGCTGACCTTTATCAAAATCGAAAATCAAACCCAAGGCAAGAGAAGCTATCCGTAAAAAAAAATTAAGGCGGTTCAAAATAAAAATAAAAAAATAAATATATCTATAAGATACTAAAACACGAACGTAGAGAAAATGGTAAATGACGATGTGTGCATGCGAGTGCGCCTTTAGTACGCTTGAAAGTATCTAATAAATTAGCTTCTACTTCAAGTCGAACAAGTCCGCCGCAAATGTTCACGGGTTGCGTACTTTAGACACATTTGCTGAAGTTTTTACCAAGGCAAAAACACAACGGAAGAGTTTTCTCTTTCTTTTGCTACTTCCAAAAAAAAAAAAAATAAAAAAAATAAAAGTGCTTTAGTGCGCGTGGTAGTCAGTCAGTCAGTCAGTCATTCAGTCAACATGCCATATTGTATCCCTGTTTATCCTTGTGTATCCAGTATTTCTTGGCACATAAATCCAGCTAGTGCAACACATTAATCAGCAGATGTTGTGGCTTCAATTGACGTAGAGTGACGGAGTGACGCCGCTTGTGTTAGTTTAAGAAAATGGCTTAGGAAAAATAAATCAATAAAAACAAAATTCATTTTGCGGTTTGCGTTTAAGATTTCTGAATTTTGAATTTCATTTTTATCAAATTAATCAGTTCTAATGTTTAATTAGTGTCAGTAAAATATGTTAAATTATCAAAATAATTTTTGAGTAAAAGAAGTTACTTTAAACAAGATAGTAGGTGGTAGGTTTGTAGGGGGGTACTTTTTAAACTGGGGCTAGTGAAGACCCGTTTATAAAAGATGTGACCACTTGACGGCTCAGGAGAGTAATACTTTCAAATAAGGTGGCTGTATCTCGTATAGTCTCTTGGGGTACAGGTTATAAAAACAGTTTTTATTATTATCTTAAAGATTTTCTATTAGGTAATACATATATACATATCAACAAATTTGTAAAGAAAAACCAAGTTCTTTAATAAAAAATAACATATTTATTTATTAGCTACCTTGAATTTATTATTATATTTAATAATATTTTAACATGACACGGAAATTATGTAATTAATTGTAAATTATTTTAGGTCCAAATAAATGCTAGCGCCACTAACGCGAATTAACACAATAATTTAGGCACAAACATAATTTATAAATACGGCGTTAGTTAGTGAGTGTTAACGATTGTTTGACATGCTAGTATAAGGCTTTTTTTAACACGAAAAAAAATTATCAATTGAGTTGTCATTTGTCAAGCAATTCTATTTGTGATATCACATCATAAGTTCCTGAAGGACTATTAATTTATACAAACATACATACGAGTAAAAGAATGTATAATTGTGACATTTATAAGAGAGATAATTTATCACTTCGCTTGCTGTGCTCGTTGGTACTTCCACTTGAAATGAAAATTAAAAAAGGAAAAAGCAACAAATGCTAATTGGCTCATTCTAAGCAAATGTCATAAACAATGAACAACCGTGCCACAAATGCATAAACTGAAAAGTGAAAAATGAGTAAAAAATTGCATGGCAGGAAATGCATTCATTTCGTCCTATTACAATGGCATTTCCGCTTGCGGTACTTCTTGTGCACTATACGTATAAGATATAGAGTGTATATTAAGTTTGTGTAAATTTATGTTACAACGCAAAAAAGATATACATTTTTAAGAATTATATTTGAAAAGAAAAGAACAAATATAATAAAAAAATCGTAATTAAAAAAAAAAAAGAAATAAAAAAAAAAGAAAGAAATTGTATTAAATTTTATTTCAAATACTATATTTTTTATATAAGAACTTGAAAAATGTTGTACTTTTGTGGGAGCTATACCTAAAAGGGGGGTTGTTTTAAACATAAAAATAAAAAGAAAAAGTTAAGTTTAAAATTTGCCCATATCTTTAAACTGGGAAAAGCGCGCCGCGACACGGGCGCGGGGGCGGCGGATTCGTTGTAAGGACTCGAACCTGGACTATTTCGTTACACGCACTACACTACTTCTCTACGCTTAAATGAAATATGTATAGGGTACCTTGTAGTCGAGCATCGTTTTGTTTAACGCGATCTGCGTTTGCCACTTTTTGTTGTAGCTATTTTGTTTTGTTTTTAAATAAGCTTTTATTATCATGAACTCACTTAGTTGAGCGTAGTTTTGTCCGCCACAAAACCTCAACATGCTGCACGAACATTACTAAAGACACACTCACACACACTCAAGTACAACAAACACATAGACTGCCACACACACACATGCACACACACACATGGCTGCAAAAGCCGCTGTCAGTTCCTCTGACATGCAATTCAAATTCAGTGCAGCATTCACCGCCATCATTGTAGTTGACAACTTTATGGTTTCTTTTAGTTCTCAGTATGAATCGTATACTAAATTTGTCACAATATTTATAACACTTTAGTTGGGCGAAAATTGGGTAGTTTACATTTTAAAGAACGCTTCATTCGAATATGCTTGTTTACGCTTTACCCTGTACCAAGTCTATATGAACCTATCTTATAGGTGTACATCTTTCGTTGTAATCCAGTGTTTATAGCCAAGTTTTCAATAATGGCTCAGCTGAAAATATTGGAATAGCCTTCAAAAATACATTCACAATTTTGCATAAGTTTTTATGGTGGCTAAAATGTAACAATTTTTCTTTGAGGGCAACATTGTCTTCTTTTATTTTTGAGACTGGTTTCCGATGTATTTTTGTGCTCTGAATACGATTCTGGTTCCTAAAAGTGCACATCACATCAGGTTTTCGTGGCAGCAGATCCTATAATATTGTCTAAAATGAATGAATGAATTTTAATTTCACAAAAGATCTTTAAGAAAATTAATATTTTTTAAAAATCAAATAAGTTTCTTTATAAAACAGTATAGCACACATTCAACACCCTATGGTTCAGTGTTACCCAACATTTGACATTTAAGTTTCTTTTATTTAAATAATAGGCAATTTCTGAAAAAAAAATTTTAAAAATAAACAAGAAAAAGAATAGACACATTTTGCCTTGCAAACTTGCCTCCTGTGAGGGTTGAACTCACGGCCTTTGGTTTACGAGACCAACGCTCTACCACTGAGCTAAAAGAGGCGTTGTGCGTGCGGCTGCCAAATGATGTACTAAAATATAGACACTACTTTTTTTCCTGTGTTTCAATTTATCTACATATCTTGCAGTATAGTCAGAGGAACAAGATAACATTTATCTACAACTAAACAACAATTAAATTATCTCAAATTCTTTGTATTTGTTACTTTAATTGATCGAAGCAGCAAAACATCACAACACAGAACAAACGAAAAGAAAATAACATTTGATGTAAAATATGTAAAATAAAAAAAAAAATGTATATGAAGAAGACAAAAAAAACAATTTGTACGTCTTTTTTTTTTTTAAATAATGACTAATAATTTAAAAATAGTTTTACAAAGGAAATGGAAAACACAAAGCACAAATTTTCTAATTTTAAACACGAAAAACCAACTTTCAGTTTTTAGTATGGTGTTATACCATATTTATTTATGGTACAAAATATGTTGAGTATGGTAAATAAATAAATAAACTGGTCTCCGTGAACACTCTTAATTTTTTATTTTACCTCAATTGTACTGATCGCAACATCATCCCTCTAGAAAAGGCAAAGTGCTAACATATTTTACTTTTATTGTACACATTCTGTACAGACTAGTTTCTGATAAGAGTAAGGAATACAAACGTAGTTGTTTTATGAGAGAGTACGAGAGAGAAAGAGGAGAAGTGTTAATATGATCTCTGACAAACCGTCTTCAAGCGCCTCTTTAGCTCAGTGGTAGAGCGTTGGTCTCGTAAACCAAAGGCCGTGAGTTCAACCCTCACAGGAGGCATCCTATTATGCATTGCGGTTGATGCCGCTTTTTTTTTGTATACTATGATTCTCCAAAGTTGTTTTTTGAAGTTCTCGACATAAATATTTAAGTGATAAAATATTTTAAAGACGAAGTAGAGGGGTTTTAATTGGTTTAATTTTTTTTCAATGTTTTGAGAACAAAGTTCTGATAATTACTAAACAAATATTTGTAGCAGTATTTACAAGATAACATCATATTTTACTAAAATGTTTATTTTTAATGCAAAATATAGATATACATATGTAGCAGGTTTGTTCACAATTTTTTTTGCGATTCAAAGTGGAAATTTAAAAAAATTTACTTAGTTTGTTGTAAATAACTTGAGTAAAACACACTTAAATCTTGTTATGTATTTTTTTTAGTTCACTTACGGAAGATAATATCGAAATATTCCAGCATTTTTCGGAGCATTTCTGGATTAGGAATTCAGGAATTCTGGATCATCGGTTTTAAGAATATCCCCACAGGAAATAATTAGAATTCGCACATATGTAATTGAGCCTTATTAGTTATGATAAAATTTTGCAAATATTTGGTTCAAATTGCTTGAAGTTTCAAATGTTTTTGACGTACGTATGACGTCAAGGCCCTTACGTAAGCAAATATCACTTTAATAGCAGTTTTACACCAGTGACCACAATGTGGAGCACTTTGTATTTTAAAATTGAGCAATTTGAATTTCAAAGATATAATAAATTATTGGGATGCCGCTATATAAAAACAATTTTATTTGAAATCCTGGTTGATAATGAATTTTTTTCCAATTATTGTTTTATTAGTGTTTCCCCCTTTTTTTTCTTTAATTACGATTAACTTCGAACACATGAAAAGTATCATTACTTTTTATACTTAATGTATGTGTAAACAGCTAAAAGAGTGTGAAAGATAGCGACCCTGAAAATTGATTCAAAATGTTAATTATTTTGCTTTTGTTTTTACGCGCTTTTTGGGGGCCCCTCTCCCCCCCCCTTTTTTGTGGGGGGTAGAGCGTTGGTCTCGTAAACCAAAGGCCGTGAGTTCAACCCTCACAGGAGGCACGTAAAAGTGATTGCATGAAATTTTTTTTCGTTTTATTGTTTATTTTTTAATAGAAGAAATTAAAATTTTAAATGATTTGTTAAAACAATTAACAAAAAACCGGAAAAAAAAATAAAAGTACATATAAAAAAATGGTAATTATTTTTAAAATAAGTAGTCGGGAACTTGCATTACTCGATTTTTTCGGCGTGCTATTTACAAAATAATCTCTATTTAGCTCGATAGTTTTCGTACTAATAAATATTTAGTATCAAGTTTTTTGAAAAAGTCGACACTAAAATTTAAATTCGAGTCAAGTTGCTACTAAAATTTAGTATTAAATAGGTACAAAAAGTAGTAATTTTGTGAGAAGTTTTTAATTTAAGGAATAAACTATAAAAACATTTAACAAACTGCCAAAATTTAATACTCTTTTTTCTTAATTTTTTTTTTTAAAGGAATATAAGTAAGGGGTCAAGTCACACGATGCAAGATTTTCATGTATCAAAAATTGTTGCTCAACGTCGTGTGAACACGAAAAAGTATATAACTTATGCTATATGTTATGGTGATATGTTATAGGGGCTCAGTCCTTATCATATCTGTAGTGTACGCATAGGATAACAATTGAAGTGGTTTTACCCAATTTGGAGTGAATACGTATGTATATTTATAAATAATTACTAGTTTCATACAAAAAATTGAAAATTATTTATAAAAAAAAAATTTTTGAAAAAAAAAAAAAAAAATTTTTTTAAAAAAAAAAAAAAAAAAAAAAAAAATTAAAAAAAAAAAAAATTATACCTAAAATTGTGCGTGGCACCTTGGTTTTGCATTGGATGAAATTAGAAACGTTTTTATCAATTATGAATATATTTATAAATAATTATTTCTTTTCATATATAAACTAACAAATAATCGGTAAGTTTGTATGAGGCCTATCCCTAAAAATGGGCTTTAGTTAAGTATAAAAATTCAGTTAAATATTTTTGTAAACAATTTTTAATTTGTATTTTTTTTTTTTGTACAAATAGAAGAGCAGCTCATTTATGTAGACCACAGTAATATTTAACTTTCTCAACTGGCTAAAAGAGTGACAACTGACTTATTAACTAAATGTCAGACTTACTGACAGACTACTTTTAATAATAAGAATAAAAAAAAATAAATCTCATTCAGGGCACTAGAGCAGACGACTACTGAGCATAGTTCATGACAATATGAAAATGAAAACGCAACGAAATGAGATAAGATGGCATGAGATGAGATGCCTTTTTGTCTTTTACGCTAAATTACCTTGATTTAATTTCATTTGTTGCGAGTCGCTACACTTTACTTCCCTTTTCCAACATCATTTGCTGCTCTTTAGTGAACTTTAGTCTAGTCTTTTAGTATGCTATAGTATAACAAAACGTGATGCCTGTTTGAGTCAGCGTGATTAAAGTGCTTCGAAGCTGACGCAACAACAAAAATGGCAGCAACAATATCAAAAGCAATAAAAGCAATAATAATTGAAAAAAAAAAAACAGTATACACCGAAGCATATTTGGAGCAAATTTATGTTTGAAATTAAGGTGAAAAATCTGCCACTGCCACTAACACTGCTCCTGCTTCGTTGCGTGTGACACACACTGTGTCACTTTCAATTAATTTTCAGAAATCGTGCTAATAAATTTCACCTTTCTATTTGTGCACAATGAGATTGGTTAACTTTGTTAGTGTTTATAATATGTATTCAGTTTAAAGGTCCTTTTTTGTTTTTGCTTATATTATATGTATGTGTATAGCATCTATTTTAGTTGAGGTAAGCCAAGTTGCGTTTCGTTGAGTTGGGTTATTAATTCATAAATAAAATACATACCGACTATATACTCATTTGTATATAAGGCGACCCTTTCGGGTGTTCTAAATTAAATTTATGTCATTTTATTTACTCTTGAAGTACATATAGTATTTTTGTGTCCTACCAGCTGACTCCATACAGTTATGCTTTAGGGGATTTTGTCGTCTACTAAAATATTTTTCAGTGTCATAAAACTTTCTTTTCGTTTTTCGTTATTTTTTTTTGGTTATGTATAGTATATAAAAATTTCGCTCGCACTCATGTCAACGTTCGCAGTTTGTCGCTCATTTTTAAAGGATTCTGACTGTCGTTTCCGCTATTGTGCCGTTAGCATCATTGTCGCCGCCATTTTTACCATTTCCGCTGTTGACGCGACGCACTAAATTATTTTGCATACTTTTTCGTTGTCATCCGCTCTGGATATGAGTGTGTGAGTGTTTTTGTGTGTGTATCTGTAATTTCGTTTTATCTTAAGCGCATAAACAGGCATTAAACTTGCGGATTTAAATGAAAAAAATATAAATCTTCTTTACATTCTTCACTTTTATCGTACTTCAAACTGTCAATCTTTAAAATGGTCTATATATTTAATTAGACGTTTTTCAAATGCATTGCCTAAAATTGAGGACGCAGTTTAATTTCATGCATGACATAGGATCATGAGCTTAATTTGATATATATTTTTTTACGTTTTTATTTTTATAGCGCAAGATATTAAAAGGAAATAAAAAACAAAAATAAATAAATGAAGTAGACTTTATAAACCTTTCAATGTAAAGAAAAAAACATAGAGAGAGTGCCATGATTTTAAATTGAAGGCGCGAGCGTATTAAAAATCTTAATTAATCGTATTAAAACTGGAATTTTCACTTCCTTTGCTTAATTTTTGTTTTTTTTTTTTTTTTTTTGCTGCTTGCTAAATCCGTTGTCACGCTTTATATTTTATTACACAAGGACATTTTCATTTTCTTTGGCAGCAGCGGCAAAAAATAATCGCCTCAGCGTCTTAAATCTGTCATCAGCATAAAGCGCACAAATGTCGAATAGATTGAGGACTTGTCTCTGCGGTCGTCCATCGTTCTATTTTCAACTATCCAAATTATTCCTCAACTGTTTGCAGGCCAAATTTCAGTTTCGTTTACTTATCCTTTTGCAAGTATGTACATCCTAAGTTGTAAAAGTTTGTATATGTCGTTTTCGTTTTTATATTTCAAGTTTATGCTTTCTTGGTTTAAGTCTTAAGTTCATCGCATTCATTTCGTTGCCTAAAAGTTTGTATCTGTCAATGCTTAAGTAACTTAAATCTACAAAAAAAAAAAAGTTTGAGTACAACCATTTCTGTTAAAATAATGAACATTTTTGCTATTGCATTTTTACTATTAACAACATTTTTACTTATCTCTCATACATAGAAAGAATACTTGAACTTGTTTTACCGCGAATTCGTTCCTTTAAAAAAATAAACAGATTCTCTTTGTCAATTATTTTTGTTGGGCTTTTTTCACTTTGGGCTTTTATATTATCAGACGCAATACTTTGAACAGAATGATATTTTTTATTTAAAAGGTAAATTAAATTCATTGAGTTGGAAGACAATATTTTTTAAATGAATGGCGTTAAAAAAGTATTTTTTTTGTAATAAAATGGGACCGCTACAAATGTTTTCGGAGTTGCCGATACTACTATCTTATCTGACAGTTAGACCGAATTTTAAGACAAACCTTCCCAATTTTCGTGTTTTACACAAACGCATATTGCAGACGAATATACAATATGAAAAATTTTAAACAAAAAATGCGGATATAACAATTATTCTCTTGGGATCCCCCTTTGGGATATACCTTAAAAAGGACGTCTCCCCTTTTTTCTGACATAAATACTGCCTACAATCAAAAGAAGTTTAAGTTTGAAATTTTCGGATCAAGATCTTTAATGCTTTTCGAGTAAAACACATTGCAACAGACGGACAGGCGGAGAGAGGGACAGCCTGACAGCCTGACTGACGGACAGAGAGACAGACGGACATGGCTAAATCTATTCGTCTAGTCGAACTGATTCCCGATGACTTCTTTAATACCTTACAAACTTTACGACAAACTTGTAAAACCGTTCATACTATGTGTAGCGGGTATTGAAATTTTGAAATTAATAATTTGAACCGCTAGATAGGTTCGAGAACTGGTGTATTTAATAATTGTCCTCACTTTAACTGAAAAAAATTAATTAGGTTATTCACGTAAACAATTGTGGAGCGTATCGAAATATATAATACCTAGAATACTTTATGCAATTAGTTTTGTTTGTATTAATTGCCAAAATTCACTTGATTTGAATAAGTTCAAATGTCTTCTTTTATTTGAATGAATTAAGACTACAAGATCGATGGCTTTCTTCAAACAAAATTTTAATGTTTTTTGCAGAGATAGAACGATGAGCGCAATGAGCAAGTTATACACCACACTACGGCTTGTTTCAAATTATTTTTATGTCATCTAATTAGTGTTTTAGACATTAGCAAATCTTTGTAGCTGTCTATTAACATTAACAATAATGCTTATGAGATATAAAAGTTCTTTTACAATGAACTGGTTCGAAGCAAGCTACTTTTGTTCCTAAAACATTTCGGTTTCTGGTTCAAACCAATTTTGTTTCAAAACAACTGTTTGCAGCCCTGGAATGAATGAATTGTTCAGCATTAATCTATCCGTCCGGTCAACTGCAAGATTAATTCGTTTCATTTAAATATCTTTTTGATAGTGTCTTCGGAGCATTGTTACTAACTTTTCGCCAAACTGATAATACACGTTTCAATCTTTCTGTGACGCAAAAAGGAAATTATTCGAACTACACAAATTGATGCATACTTAGTTTCGTTTTTTTAATCAATTTCTTATTAAATTAATTCAATTTTGACTTCACAACATGATGTCGTGCTGCGTCATTTGATTCTATTAAAAAAATTCTTTCTAAATGAATGTTAAATAAATCCAAATAGCACTCTTTACGCGTTTATATGCAAAGCAACTATTAAGAAACGTGCAGAAATTCAATTCCAAATATGCATTCAATGCTTCATACACAAAATACGATTAAAAAATGCTTCGACAGTGTATTAACCGGAAATGACTTGCGAAAACAAAATGGCGTACATTGTATACAAAATATTAAGTATACGTATAAGTAGTTGTAATGTTTGTTCGTTTCTTGTTGTTTTTTTTTTCTTAATTTTGTTTTTTTTTTTATGTTTGTTCGTTGACATTTTGCAATGTTTGTTTGTATAGAGTATGTATTTCTTTAATAACAGTCAATTTTGTACGTGCAATGTTTAAAGAATGAATATCGTCTAAGCTGTTCCCACGAAACAAAAACAAAAAAAAAAAAAAAAAAAAAAATACTAAAAAACAAAGTTGGCCAAAAAGGTAAAATCGCACGTGAGTAAATGTGTTTAATATTCCGACAAAGGTGATGTTGACGCTAAGGACGAAATGCCTTTGTAGGCAATGTTAAAACCACTTTTAAAAACTGTGACTGCTGTTGCTGCTTACTGCATTACATTTCATAGCATACTTCAACGCCCTTTACATATTTCAAGTCTTCTCCGCACCGTATACAGTTACGTCCCTTTGAGAGCAGAGACGTTTTTTTTCTTTCTTTCTTTTTTTTTTGCTTCTGCTGCTATTGACATTTCACGAGTCGCATTTTTTTAGGAAAATTTTTATTTTCCTTTCATGTTTGTTACTTTTAGTTAAATATTTTTGTTTTGAATGTTTTCAGCCTTTCTTCGATTTTTTTTGCTTTGTAGCTACTTTTTTTTTTTTGTTTTGCATCTTTTGTGGACTTTTTAATTTAGTTGCACTTGTCATTTTTTTTCTTTTCATTTGTGTGTGTTTTTTTCTTCTTTTCATTTCTTGTATTTTTTTTTGAATGCGTAACTGAATGAATGGTAAAGTGATGCGTACCATTTTCAGTGACTGCTCCTTTGCACAACTTTCGAAAATTGCTATTTGCTTCGTTGTGTGTATACTTTCGCTTTTCATTTATCTTTTCTTTGCTACGAAATGCGTTTTTGCCTTTTATATAGACGAGGTATGTTTAATGAGTTCTTCTAAAAGGTAGCATGTAATAGTTTTAGACACGCGATTTTATGCAGCAGCACGCATTATTGTCAATAATAAAAATAACGAACAATTATTGTATATAGTTTACTAATACATAATAAACCTACCTCGCATATGTGCAAACCAATTTTGTCTGCTTTGAATTTAAACAAATGCGACATTCAAGTATCTTTGAACTACATGGCTACATTTTCTTTTCTTTTCTCTAATTTTTTTTTTTTTTTTTTGACAATTTGCTCCTGCTTTTCTTGTTTCATTACTCATTTTCAAAAGTTGGCAGCCCAATTGTTGTCTGCTTTAGCTTTTTTTTCATTATATTTTTGAGCATTTTTACCTTTACATATATATATATACATATACGTATGTATGCATGTATTTTTAAGTATCTCTGCGCGACATTTACCTTTTTGCAAACCATTTTTCTTTTACTGTCGTTCCCGCCCAACGCCTTCTTAACATCTTTGTGCATTTATTTTTTATTTATACATGTATATGTATGTATGTATTTTTTTTTTTTTCTTTTTCGGGACTCGTTCATATGAATTATTTTCATAGCACTCGGCGCTCGACTCCGCCCCAAGACTTAAATTTCGTTTTGTCAAATGTATTTTTAATGAATTTATGATTTTGTTTGCTTTAGACAAAACATTTTGTTTTAACTTGTCATTTTTTAATGAGACACGAAAAACGCTCGCGGTTTTTTGACATTGTTCTTATTAAAACAATTGTCGTTATTTTGATATCTGACTTCAATGTATCCCAACAATTCCCAAATTAAAAAAAAAAAAAAAATTGTAGCTGAAAGCATATTTAATCATTTGGGAATCTCGATTTATTCAAGAAAATGCTTTTTATTTGTATCAACAAATCGTTGCATAGTTAAATTTAAAGCGTTTTTTTAAATCAAAATTTAAAGAGTGGCATCCCACTTATAATTTTGTCTAGTTTTTGATAGACAAAACTTGTGAGAAACCCTTGATACTCGGTTTCATAGCGAGTAAAACTTTATCGAAATTACATCACTGTGATTAAAGTGCAGCATTAAATATCTTCTTCTGATAATTCATTCATACCAAAATGACAATGTATGCGGAAGTGATTTGTCACACTACAAGATATTTTTAATTCATCCTTTTTTATTTAAAATCCAGTGAATTTACAGATAAATAGTTACCAAGCTATCAGAAGTCCGCTTGAGTGAAACGAAAAGTACTATCAAATTTTGAAACCCGCCACACAAAGTGTGCGTTTTACTCGGAATGTATTAAAGATATTGACCTGAAATTTAAAACTTAAGCTTCTTATGATCCTATACAAACTTACCACTTTTCTTTGATTTTTTGTACAAATTTATTCACTCCAATCTGGTTAAAACCACTTCTACGGTCATTTTATGAATATACTACCGATATGGCATGGATGGGGCCACAGACCCCATACAAAATCACCTCATTTTTTTTAAGGAAACTATTCTGATATTTGCATTTTAAGCTCAAAATTTTACATATGTGTCTTATAGTATTTGACCCTAGACTTGAGTTGCGGAATATAATCCATAAAATAAATATTTGCTCATAACTAAATATCTTCCTGTCAAGTTATTTTGTAAATATTAGGAATATTTTTTAATCTTGTCATTTTTGAAACACAGAAGTGTTTTAAAATTTTTCAATTTTCTACACAATTTGTTTTTTATTAAAAAATTTAAAAAAAGATGCATAAAATCGGTGAAGTCATTCTCAAGTTACGGAGTGACCATACAAAAAAGTTAGTCAATTTATGAAGATATATGTACTATATATATGAAAAAAAGATAGATTAAAAATGAATAATAAATTTTTTTGTTTGAACTATCGGTCGTTTTCCGGCTATCGCTTTCGCAAAAAACTTAAGATTTACTCATCAATTATCAAATTAAAGTTCACCGAGTAACGCAAACGAAAAATATTTTCGATGTTTTACAGAGTTAAATAAGTGAAAAATAATGTGTTCTGTGATATAAGGAGATTTTTATTTGTGCTTTTTATTATAATAATTTAAAATAAAAAATTTGAATAAATATTTTCTATTAACTTGAAAAATTGAGACATATTGAGTATGCAAAGAGAATGAATTTACTTAAATCGCAAAGTAATGTGCAAGAAAGGTATTCGGAACAAACTTTACATATAAATCGTTGCTAAGCTTCTCCACAGATCAATTTGTTGTTATTATAAAATAATTTTTTTACGTTCTGTTCTTGTTTCCAAAATGCCAGCCTTTAAAAATAATTGATGATTATCATTCCGATCTCTTTCTTAAAATTTACGAATTGAGATGTTTGTTTAAATTTTTCCTTAATAAAATGTTTAATCTTTAAAAATCGAAATAAAACATTTTTGATGAAAATTACCATTCAAATAATATCTTTTATTTATTTTGTTTAGTTTTTATTTGGAAATATATTTTATATATTTTATATTTTACATGAGTATGCAATTATATATTTATAGTACATAATATTTTTGTGTCATTTGTCATTAGTGTGATTTTTTGTCTGTTTGACTCATATTCCATTTATTTTATTTTAGTTATGATTTTTTTTTAATCTAAACATTTATAGATATCGACAATTGTTTGGTTTCTATTTTTGTTTTTGTTTTTTTTTTTTTTTTAACTTTTTATCAATATTTTTCTCTAATATTTAATTAATTTTCATTTTATACGCTACATTTGTGTATCATTACAAACGTCAAATAGTAATTATTATCATTATCATTACATATTTATTATTTTTGTATTAATGTATGTATCTTCTCTATATATACGAGCATGTATAATATTTGTATCTTTATAACTTATTTCCATTTAATTAAATACATTTGTATTGATTTATATTTATTTATTTATTTATATTTTATATAGTACTATGCAATTAATATATTTTTGTTTGTAATAGCATTAACAAACATTTATGTATCATCGATCAAAGTACAAGTATCTTTTAGATAATATTCAAATAATTTTGTGTTGCATATGGAAACAAAAAAATAGATAAATAGAACCGAAAATAAAAAAATTTGATTACTTTTTGTATATTTGCAACTTATTTTAAATGCGAAAATGTTTATTTAATTAATTTTTATTTTATATATGCAAAATAATAACAATAAAAATAATAAACAAAATGCAAACGTGATATGTCAGCGAAAAATATTAAACAATAAAATAAATATTTTCGTTTATGAAAAGAATACTGTTGCCAACACAAATAATTTTAAAAATTTTAAAAAATATATAAATCTTTCGGAAATACTTTCCAATAAAAGAAATTTAAAATATGGAAGTACAATAATCTTAATTTATTTGGCATTGAAAAATTTTGCTATGGATTAGCTTATTTATAGAAATTTTTTTAATACACTGCACAAAATTTTATAGTAATAATTTTCAATTGAAAAAAAATAGTTAATAGTATTTATTGAACAGATGAAATAATATTTATTTGTTAATAGTAAATATTATTTGATCTGTACCAAACCTTGAGAAAATAAACACAAATAATATTTTTCATAAAATAAATGACAAAAAAAAATTCGAATTTTTTTTTTTAAATTTATTAAACAAAAAACCTTTTGTGCAGTATATTTTATAGACGTGTAACCGACTATAATAAAATAAAATTTATAGCAATATTTCTCTACAATTTAAGGGTTTCAATTCATGCTAATAAAATATTATTTTATGTGTGGCTGGTGGCCATATTTTTTTTCTTTGGGCTCATAATAGCATTACGTGATGTCATATTGTATCAAGAAAAAAAATTTTTTCGAAATATAGCATAATTTATGAATTTGTGGGTTATTTTTTTAATGTGAAAAGTTTTTCTATTTCAGTTATTGTGTTAATATTTTTTTTTTACATTTATTTGATAGAAAACTTGTTTCTTGAAAATTGGGGTTTTTGCTGATTGAGTGTAAATTTAAAAAAAAAGAAAGATGTATCTCATTCTTCTTCTAAAGTTTGTTTTCCTTTAAACTTTATGTCAAATGTTTACAATTTTTGGTTTTTCTTTTAAGTTTGTAAAACCTTTTTGGCTTAAGTGCTGCATATAAATATCCTTTTTCTATATACAACAATAAGTGTCCTTGCTACAATGTTGCACAAAAATTTTGTTTTATTAGAAATCTAATCTTTCATATTTCATTGACTCTAATATTGAATTAGGTGCTATTTGGTTTTACATTTAAGGTATTTGTATCTGTATATATCCATATATAACTATATCAAATACATCAAAGCGCAATTTAGTTTATTCTTATATATTCTTTTTGTGTTTTTTTTTTTGTTTTTGTTTTTTTTATATAACCCGTATCTGTGATTGAGTTGGTTTTTAGTTTTGTTTTTTTGTGTATATTATTATTTGTTTTGTATCTTGTATCTAAATATTTTTTGTAAAATTTATTATTATTGTTTAATATTAGTTATGTTAGTGGTTTTCGTTTCTTTTAATACATCGATTTAAATTCATAAAACAATTTTTATTTCTTTTTAGTTTAATGTTCTTGCAATAAATTGTTGTTATTTTTAAGTTTTTAAACTAAACATATCATTTGCTTAGATACGTGTATCTGTATCTTTTCATTATAAATCTTTTCTATATCTCATTTATCAGCAATATTTATTCTTTTTTTTTTCTTTAATAATTTTAGAGCGCGCATAAACTTAAAGAAAAATATAATGCAATCAGGTTGAATGATTGACAGTTATTGAATACATTCGATTTTCTTTTTTTTTTTTTTCGTTTGGAATTTTTGTATCTGCATAATATATTTAGCACTTACATATACATGTATATAGAAAATAGGCGGGAAATATTGTAATTTTTGTTTGTATTTAATTATCAAAAGAGTAAAAACAGATTAGCAAAATTTTGAAAACTATTTTAAAATTTGTGTTTTATAGCATTCGTTTGGGATTTTTTTTTTTTTGGTTTCTAGAAAATTGTTCCCAATTTCATTGAACTAAAATTATCAAGTGCAGCAAAGAAAAAAAAACAAGTAAACAATCTAAATTAGTTTTAGAATTGTTTGTATATTTATCTTCTGTGGATTTAATTACAAAATCGTTGAGGTTATTTAAGTTTTCTGTTTATCTTTAAAGATTTGGAATTGTCAATAATAAATAATATATTTTGTACATTTTTTGAGACAATAAGAATGTAAATTTGTTTATATATTATTTGATTTTTTATGCTTAAAATGGAATTCAATATTTATTTTCAGTTTTTTGATTAGCGAAATATTTTTCAATTAAATAAATTCATTTGTAAACTCTTTAGCTTCAATTTTAAACACTAAGAACTTGTAAAATATCTTGAAATATGCTAGAATTTTGATTTAAATGAGGCTCAGAAGTTCATACAGAAGTAATTTTATGAATTATTTAAAATTTTTAATTGTATCCCAAATAACAAGCTAAAAAAAATTAACTGGTTAATACTTCTTTTTGAGACTGGATTAGCTACAAAAATTTTAACAATGAAAATGTACTGCCATGATTGTCCAATTTTGAAACTCAATTTAGTTTCGTTTTTGTTTGCTTACGTGTTTTTCCTTATTTAAAGGAAAACGATAAGAGTGAAAACAGATTAAGAAAGGACTCACTCTACCACTTCGAAATATACTGAAAGACACTAATGTTTATATACAAATTGAATAGCGGAACAACATTTTTGCAGTGAATTTTTAAAAATAACAGATTTGGTTGGGCTGGCATTAAACTTGATTAAAAAAAATTACTGGTTCTGAAAAAATGGGTGTAAATTGAATCGGATGTATTTTTTTATACAGATAAAATGGTTTTTATTAAATTTGTCATGGTATAAGTGCTTGAATAAATATTGAAATATGAATGAAAAAACGATACTTTTTAATACCTTAGGATATATTTTTTTTTTTTTTTGATTGTATCACTAGTTTAAAAAAAAAAATTCAGGGTTCTAATGAACCTATTTCCATGTATTTTGGAGCTTGTTCGATAATTAATAAAAAATTAAATTGTATAAATTTTCTTCACCATCACCATAAAAATGTATTTCAGTTTCTCGATATGAAGACACAAGTCGATATGTGAGCTATAACATTGTCTGCTATTCCAAATTCGAAAATATTCTAACCAGTTTAATTTATTTTTGTTATTTAAAACACAATTTTAATATATATTTTACAAGTACCTTAGTGTCGCTTTTAGATAAGAAATGAGTTTTCTATTTCGCTTTAAAAAGTTGATTAAATAAAGTACAGGTTTTCCATCTGTTTGCAATTTAAATGCTTTTTTTTTTTGTTTGTAACAAAATTACAAATTGTACAAAACTTTTCTAGAAATTCACATTAAAGGCAAATAAAATACACAATAGAAATTTCAGAGCACAAACCGAGTAAATCATGCTGCACATGAAATAAATACAAAAACAAAAAAAAAAAAAAAAAAGAATGAAAGAAAAAAGTTTCGCTACAATATCTAAAAGCTGTCCGGAAACTTGTTCGAAATGCAATTTTCATGTTCACAGAAAGTCAGAAAGCTGACTAGAAATGTTGCTATTGCTATTGCTGCGCCTTTCTTAACATTTTACATTACAATAAAATAGTATACGTAGTATAAGTAGATATGTACATACAATAGGTACACAAATAAAATAAAAAAAAAGGAAAATCCTGTTACATACATCTTAACTTGTATACAAATCGAAATCGGAAAATTGTGGATAACAATTGTGAATAACAACAAATACAAGAACAACAAGAACAACTAACACGACAAGGATAACAATTACAGCTCGAAAAGGAAAAAAAAATGCGACAGCCGTGTAAATTCTTAAAAGATTTGCTGAAGTGCCGTCGTATGTCGACTCCACTTCTCCCGCTGCCGTCACTGTCATCAATCACATATTGTGTACAGAGAAAAAAAAGAACTATCAGTAGTCCAGATTTTGGTCACCAGCACAACTAATTTATTTTAACAACGCAACTACCTATTGTCCAATTGTAAGTGACAGTGATTTTCTTACTTACTTACTTACATGTCAAAGGTCAAGACGCGTCATTGCACTATAAACTACAAAAAACAAATTCGCTACCAGTAAATGCGAACTCAGTCGCACGTATATATCGCTTACACTGCACTGTATAGCTCAGAGATATAGTTTATCAGTTTAATCTCTTATGAAGACGAATTCATTGTAGTGATTCCATCGATTCTCCTCAACATCGACACCGGGTTTAAGTTCTGTCGCTGAGCCTGCAGTACCTGAACCGCAGCTTCCTGCCATGCGATAGCCATTATCGTGTAGATTATCGAAAGCCTGCTCGATGAAACAGTGCTTCAGAAAGAAACGTGACGTATAACGATCGGGTCCACCATGATCAGGATCACGTGATTCATTCAGTGTATCACCAAAGACTTCGCGACATTGTGCCACGCGACCGCAGACTAAAATGCGTGACAATTTACGAAATTTGACATCGGCCAAACCGTCTTTGCCAAATTGAAAACTACCGCGATAGCCAATGGTAATGCAGCCGGGTGGTCTTGCTTCACGATCATTGCGTATACATTCCAACATGGCGCTCAATTTAAAGTGTTCGGCTTCCTTTTGTAGACGTGATTTCTCGCGGAAACCCTCGGGCAAATGTAGCGCCTTGTCACGCAAAAAGTCTAGTATGTAACGGAAGAGTACACCGTCGCGATCGAGAAAATAACGACCCTTGCTGTCCTTGACAAGCGCATTGCGACCGCTGCCAAAGAGTTCGGCGAGCAGTGTTGTCTTATCCTGGAGCAATGTTTCAAGCGTGGTCGTATAGTGTACGCCGCCGACATTAAGTTCAACAATTTCGGTCATTTTTTGCGTTTAAGTAGTTGCGTTATTGTATGTCCTTATCGTTGTTTACTGGCTAATTGCTTGCGTTATCACTTCACGTGCTGTTCTGTTTGTTGTGGTTGTTTTTTGTACACATATGGAATTTCTCACCGAACGCACAAAAATTTCTTTTTTTCTGTTTCTGTTTCTGTTTTTTCTTTCTTTTGTACTCTTTAAGAATTTTTTATTTGAATTTTCTTGGTTTGGTGGTTTTTTGCTTCCTTTTCGTTTGGTTTCAGTATCTACACCCGCCAGTATATATCGTGGCGTACTTCGTCGTGCGTCTCTAAACACGCGCTTTGGCACACTTTTCTTTCGTTTTTTATGCTTTCTTCGTTTTCACACTTCTTTGCTTGCTTGCTTACTTGCTTATTTATTTATTTGCTTATTTTTTTTAACGTCACGGTTTGCTTTTTCCTTTTGTTTTATTTCAGTAGTTCACTTCTTATCATTTCACTTAATTTTAACAAAAGTTAAATTTTTTGTAGCATTCTTTTAGGATGTCAACAGTTTTTTTCTTAAAAGTATTTTTAAATTGTTTAAATTATTTCTCGAGTTATTTATTTTTATTTTTTTTTAGTTTTTCGTTTTCGTGTCTGTACACGTTGAGCTCTCGGGTTGAACTGATTTTGCGTTGCTTCACGTTTGCTCATTTACCGAATAAATTTTGTTGTTGAAACTTTTTCTCTATTTGTTGCACAGCATTGTTGAATTCCGCTCCTAGTTCTCATTTCGTGAGCATAAACTTTGTCGTTGTTGCATGAGTGTAGGTGAGTATGGTTTACGAATTTCTTTTCGTTTGCCTTATTCTTTGTTGAATTTGTTTTGAAATTTAAGATTTTTGTTTAACAAGTGGTTTACATTTCTCGGAATTAAATTTTAAGGTGTAACGTATTTTTATTTTTTTATTTGCTTTTCTATTTATTCTTGTTTATTCGGTTAGTATGAAAAAAAAATATTGGTGCTAGCTAATGTGGATAATACGCTGGTTTATAAAATTTTAATTAATTTTCTGAATAAATGATTTCATATAATATATGTTTAAAATAGTATTGGCCTTTGTATTACTGAATAAGAGTGAAATTTACTTAACATTTTAATAAATTGTGAGCTTAGTTTGGAAAGCCTCCCAGATTGTCATAATCAATTGCAAATATTTTCTTAATTCATCTGAGAAAAAAACATAAAAAATATATATAAAAAAAAAAAAAAAAAAAAAAAAAATATGCCCTACATTCATCTGTCCTGTTGTTTGTATAAGTTGAACCCATTAAATAATAGGTTCACCAATCTAGAATCTTAGATTATACAGAACCCTCTCGCGATGTTTTATATAATATTATTTTTCGAACCCATCTTTAGAGTTAACCAAAAAAAAAAAAAAAAACCCGACAATTTTTAAGTTTTTTATGAAAACTTATTTTATGACATCATATAAACATCAAAATAGGCATGTATTCCACTAATGATAATCTTATAAAAATATTCCAATCTGGTCAGATCAGCTTTCCCAAAAGAACAAATTTACTGTGCTGGATTTTCATGCTACACCATATAAAATGTATATCTAGCCATTTGTCTGTATAGTTGCCAAATAATGATAAAATTTCAATTAACACTATAAATATTTTTTATTTAACGTATTCCAATTTTTTTTTTTATTTATGTATTTATGAGTTATGTATGTGCGTTGTTGAAAGCTATTCAGATAGAATAGGCAAACAGATTTTTAAATACATCACATCAAGGCTGTCAATAAAATATTAAATCAATGTCACTCAAATTTCTAACAAAAGCAAAACTGACTCATAAAATTTTCACATCATTTTTAGCAAAACTACAAAAAAAAAATGAAATGAAATGAAAATGCAATTTTGCTGTTGACAGACATTGTTGCTGAATATTTGTTGTCAACATTACAGCAGCAGCAGCTGCAACAATAATAATAACAACAACAACAAAATATATAAATAATAAATGACAGTTTGATATAGAATTTTTGTCATTGAAATTTTCCAAAAAATATTTCTCAATTGCATTCAAAATGTTATTGTTGTTTTTGTCCTTGTTGCAAATCTAGTTGTTGTTGTAGTTGTTGGTGTTTGCGCCTTAAATGCAACTAGTTGCGTTTAAAAAACGAAACTAAAAATAATATACAGTTGAGCAAAACGGAAAAAGCACCACCTGAGCGCCTGCTGGTAGGCTATGAAAAAATGCAAACGCCTGTTGAAAGGCAACTGAGGCCTTTACGTTTAGTATGTGTGCGCGTTTTCATATGTAAGAGTTCGCAATGCATTTCTCAAACATTTTTAAACACGCACAGTGTGTTGCTAGCATGTAAAAAATAAAATTAACTTTACTTTTGCTTAGCATAAGAAAAATTTTGTGTTGGTAACACTTATTTCTTTTTCTCTTTTTTTTACAAGTTCAACAACACTTTGCTCTCTTGATATCCATTTTTCTCTCTCGTTTTCTACATTGCTTTGTCAACAACAACAACCCTCACTTTCGTAGTCCGTGCAATGCAAATCACTCGCCAGGACAGGACAGCATCCTTTCGTTTCTGTCTCGGCATGTCTAACTTTGACGTAATAAATGCGTTTATGCGTGAAACTTCTCTCACACTTAAATCATTTTCTCTACATCTCCATCTCTTTCTTTCACTATTCGCCTTTCGTACGCTTTCGCTCTTAAACCCTCACATCACACACACACACACACACACGCGCATACATATTTTGAAAAATTCATTTATTCGCACGCATTTCAAGTTGAAATTTTTACTTGCTACAAAACACGAACAAAGACCTAATTGCATTGAAAGCTTTTCACTAGGCCAACTAACAAAATATGCCAACTTTTTGAGTGTGTCCAACTGACTGAACTGACTGACTTGGCATTAATCAGTTTTAAAATTTGTATGTATTGTAGTTTTGTGTATACACTGGCGAGAGGAACTCTAAATGTTTTTTTACTTTTTATTATTCAAAAATTATAAAGATTTATTTAATATCTGTCCTTCATCTGTTCTCCGCTCTGTCTGTCCTTTTGCATGTCCGTTATATTGTAATTCTGTTTCTTAATTTCATAAATTATCTTTTCTTATCTAACATAAAATAGTCTGCTGCAACAATTTTCTACTCTTCTGGCAAAACTTTTAGTGTAACCCGTGTTTGTATGTGCATTAACGTATTTTTATGGAATGTTTAACCAGCTCAAACTAATCTTACGCTGCTAGACAGTAGTTGAAATACATATTTGTTTTTGCTTAGATACACTTATTTTTCTTACTTACTCAAACTTTATAGCCACATCCGGTATGCTATATTTCACAGAACAACTACTAAGTCCCTTGTTACAACCGCATAACTATTCGACTTCCGTAAGGTTACTGTGGCGTATATCTTTAACGTTTCTAACATCTAAAACACACACACTAAACGCAAACACCGACATCAGGCATTATATTTTAAACAGCAAAGTACACCAAGATGATTACTGATTTTACGTATATTACGATTTGAAGAAGCAACAATTTCTGTTGCTTACAAAGAGGGTACATGGCATGTATCTTTATCTTTATCTGTAAAACTTATGCCCGATGGGGACGCGAAATGTCAAAATGGTTGCTGCTGTGTGGAAAATATTTTTTTTTTCAGCATTAAAAGCGTGCTTGTGTTGGTTGGTCTGAATATCAGCGACAATTTGTCATAAGATTTTGCTTTTGGGTTGGCTATAAAGTTAATCGAACCCAACGCGTATCTGTTTATTCTGCACTTGATTGATTTGGCATTGTTGTTCTGTTGGCTGATGCTGTTGCTGGTGTTTTTAGTATCTTCTCAATGTGTTGGTTATATAGTACATACCTGTGTCGTTGATAAACAATTTGCAAGCAAGAGCTGATCTATTTGGTACGCTATTATGTTTGCTACGTGGCATAACACAACGATTTTATATAGTAAGTTGTATTTAGAAATGACTGAAGAGCCACTTATGCAAATAACTCAAAGCAAAAAAAAAAAAAATGTGACTCAATTAAAGACCCTTAAGCCACACAAAGTCAACATACAAAATGAGAAATTAATGTTACTTCTGCGAAAAATATAAATGTTTCCCCAGAGGCAAAGTTTAACCGAGTTGTCAAGGGTAAAGATATTTTGTAAATAAATACTTCATTTTAGTGAATCCAATAAAACCTTACAAAAAAAAAAAAAAAAAATAAATAAATAAATAAAAATAATAATAAATAAATTCAAAAATTCACTAGAATAAAAAATTCACAAGAAAATAAAATAAACTGCTTAGACTGTTTTATGTAAATATGTAATTGGCTTGACTCTTGACAAGATGGCACAACAAATATTTTTAAACTTAATATTTTTTTTTGGTACATAAAAATAGATATTTGATAACTCCATTTTTTTTCTTGTTTCATTTACATAACACTAAAATGTGCATATACTCACATAAATATATTTACGCAATCTAGTATACCATAAGTTTCTCTTTTTATTTGCATAAAATAATTTGCTTTCCAAATAATAAATATAAGAAACAGACTTGTTTGTTCGTCCAAACAAGCAAAGCGTCAAATTTGCAATTTGTTTTTGCGCCAAATGTCAACGAAAGCTAAAGTGGCAATCGAATAAGAAATTGAAACATGAACAGCATTCAAAGTAAAGTTGAAAAGCGGAAGTTCGTTGGCCGGATATGGCATTAAATATTGACACAACTAATGTTCTATACATTAATGTATATATAGAGTACATTTCTACATATGTACGTAGCCAAATAAATACAATAGTAGAGCAAAGTAATTCTGTGCAGACTACACAAACAAAATGGCGAACAAATTGCACACAATTGAAGAAAAATGAACGAAAAAAGGACACACGGTGGAGTGTGTGTTTTGTTGACAAATCACTTGCTTGTCTGTAGTTGGTAAAGTTAGCATACAAATGCAAATACAAATATACAAAACACACACACAAACAAACACTTAAACGTGTGTGCCTATGCATGTACGAGTATATGAAAATGTCTATCGATTGATTTTGACAAATGCAAATATTTGCTAAATGTGGATTTACAAATGGATGCTGCTAATTGTCCTGCCGCAATCAGCGTGTTCAGGCATTTGCACGAACTTTATGTATTCAGGCGCATATGTGTGTCTGTGTGTATGTGTATATGTATATGTATAAGATTTAGCGCAAATCGATTAGCCTAGCGAAACGATTACGATATGCACTGGCGCTCACAACACATGCTGGTTTATGAATAGTAACGCGTATCCTTAAGATACATTCGCACGCATTGCAAATACAGAAAAAGATTGTAAAATGTGCAAAAAGATTGCATGCAATGCTGCCACAGCCTTTAGGGCAATTTAACACGCTTAGCGCAACAACAACAACAACAACGACAACGACAACAATTGCAACTGCGCTGATGCATAGTGCACATGCAAGGCAAAAAGTATTTTATAACACAAACACGCACGTACACACACACACACACACACACACATGCATTTTCCAGACACTATAAAACTATAGTTTTATAGCTACATTTGCTGCTGAAGTTGTTCATGTCCTGGCGTGGCTTCATTTTAAAAGTTTATTTATGCCACTTTGAGTTGCACGTGTGTAGCCGTGGGCTGTAATGTATATTTTTGAAATTCTCTAAATTAAAATGAAAAGTAGGTGCATTTATCTTGAAGCAAAATAAAGCTTAGCAAATTAGAAAAAAAAAATCAAATAGAAATGTATCTTTTTTTAATAAGCAGAAACTTGTTGGTGCCGTTGCATCTAAAAACTCATTTAAACACCTCACGTTAGTTTATTTGCAATCACTGAATAAGTTTTATAAGTTCGTGTAGAACGCAATCTGTTTCAGTAACTACGCATCAAACTTTTCGAACAAGTTCAAAAGTTGAAATTGAAAGTTTAATATCCTACGGAATATTGTCAACTTTATACTGTCTTGGAAGAGATATCGTATTAAAATTATGCATATATTATATAAAAAACATATAGTATAAAGCAGCATCCCTCGCAATGAATCTGTGCAACATTTTAAACTTTATAATACATAAATACTAGGATTACTGTTGACTGCATGCAAATAAAAGTCACATACATACTTGTAAGCCAGCTAAATATGAAAAAAACAAAAATTAAGAAAAAGCGTTGCAGGGGAAATACATGCAGCGTACACGTGCGCTTATATAAGATGAGCATGAGTAGTACCCAGCCTACTTGCAAACTTAAATGTATCTACATATATGACTAACATTGCATAAGTATTTGTGCAATACATCTATGTACTTACACACACATTCGTATTGTTCTCAACGTTGGCGACTAACTTGACGTTGATTATATTTACTGCTGACAGCAACAGTTTGTTTCAGTCTGACATGTTTTTCGTTGGTATTTTTCGCGCGCGTTTTCATTTCAAGAGTCACATTTTCTGCAATAATAATAATAATAATGATGATGCACTGAGGAGCACTATGGTAACTAGTACATATTATGATGATATTATGATGGGGTTTAATGACGAGTACTTTATTATATGAACTGTAAATAAGAACCAAAAGCTAAACTATTTAAGCGGAAAGCGCAATGTGCGCAGAATGTTGAAGGACACATTAACAAAAATAATGCGTGTAAGTATAAAGCAATTTTTTTAAAAGATTTTTGAAAAATATAATAAAGAGTGGGTTAATGAAAGCATTTTATTGGAAAGCGTTTGAACAAAATTCCAAATTGTGCATATAGAATGTTCTACTCTAGCTGATCGAAAATCCTAGGCATGACTCGTAAAAGAGGTGTGCGGTATGTATTCTTGATCAGTATTGAAAGCTGAATCGATTAAACCATGCCTGTCAACGAGGCAATCGATCTAGCATATGAAGAGCATTTGTTCAAGATGTATATCAAGAACCAATTGTTCATGATAAACAATTCGTTCAGTTCGTGCTTATATCATATCTTATATCTTAATAACCGGACAGAAAAAAAAACAACAATAGAAGTGATGCTTCGATGTCAAATTTTTAGAGCGTAGATCACGTTTTTCACATTTTACAATTTTATTTTTTGTAACGTGAACTAAGCTCGATTCTTCTCAGTACAAAACATTGAAACGCTTGATTTCCTGGGTTCTTAAATTAAGTACGGTCGTTTTTAATAACTAACAAATTTTTGTACCCTGTACCCAAAGGGTAAAAAGGTATATTAAGTTCGTGCGAATGTTTGTAACACACAGTAGAAGACTAGATAGACCCTGTAAAGTATATATATTCTCGATCTGAATTGGTATTGCAGTAGAACTAGATATGTCCATCTGTCCGTCAGTCGGTCTGTTTGTCTGCCCGTCTGTCTATACGTTCGTCTGTCCATCTGTGAAACGATTATATCGAAGACTATAAGAGATATAGCTTCCATATTTGAAACTTAGACTGTCCTAAGCCGCCAAGTGTGCACTTTCCAGTTTTTTTTTAAAGAATTTATTTATATTGTTTTATTTTAAGCTTACAATTCGACACATATAGTATGCTTCATATATGAATCTCAGCATAGCGTCTAAACTTGGGTGGTATTAGACCATACACTCCCACTCAACATCTCCTTAAGCATTATCTACGTCATTGTCATATATATTTAAGTTTTGGTGTGTCGGGTACTTAAACTTTTTTAAGAAATAGGCAAGACTTATTTTGGCATAATAAACTTTTATTCATCACCTCGACTATAATTTTATTCAATCTCAAAATTTATTAAAATTTACGTTCATTTAAAATTGAAAACATGTTATGTGAATTTATATTATGAATTTCTGTGCCGTATTTCAATGTTAAATAATTACATTTTCTAAGCGACAAACATAGTGCCGTAGTGCATAGAGAATGTTCTTGTTGTGTTTGCTGCAATAAATCGTAAGCTCAAAATTTCAAAAAAAAAAAAAAACAAAGAACATAAACATAAAAATGTTTAACGTGTTCGAAAATTCACAACATGAAAGCCTTAGCACTGAATGCAGCAGCTGGATTCGTAGGAAATAGCCAAAAAAATATGAAAAAAAAATACACTAGTAACTACGATGAACAATGGCTGCCACTGAGTAAGTGCATTGGAGCGACGAGCAGCGCAGCCATTCATTATTCTGTTTGCTGATACCAACAGAGACCAACACTTACATAAAAACATTTAGGCTGCTTTAGCTGCGCTGCGCTGCTGCAGTTGCGGTTTGGTGTGCGTGTTTCTATGGCATTGTACTGTTGGCATCAATATTACCATTTGTTTGCACGCTTCTCTTCTCTTCTTTTTTTTTATACCTGTTACACTAGTGTAAACAGGTATATTCAGTTTGTCGGAAAGTTTGTAACGCATTAAAGGAGGCATCGTAGACCCTATAAAGTATATATATTCTTGATCACCTCGACGAGACGAATCGATTTAGCCATGTCCGTCTGTCTGTCCGTCTGTCCGTCTGTCCGTCCGTCCGTCTGTCCGTCCGTCCGTCTGTCCGTCTGTCCGTCTGTCTGTGTGTTGCTGCGCGGTTTATTCGCTCAGTTTTAAAGATATTGGGCTGAAATTTTAAACTTAAGCTTTTCTAGGTCCTGTGTAGTTTCTATGTTAAAATCAATGTGCCACGCCCACTTTTAGATATGGCTCCCATAGAAAAGAATAACATTTTGTCAAGTTCTTATAAGAAAAAAATTTATTTATAAAGCAAATGGCTTCAAATATGGTACAAATGCTTCGTATATTAAGCCAAATCTTCAGTTTAAAATTGGTCTAAATCGGACCGCGAATTCCGAAATTTTTAAGAATATATTTAATTTGTTTAGTATTTTGAAATAAAATTTAATACAAATGCTGCACACGAAGGTCTATCCACGTCAAATGTTGTGTAACAGGTATATGAGCTTCGGTCTAACCGAAGTTAACTTTTTTTCTTGTTTTGTTTTGTTTTGTTTTGATTTTTTTTTTTTCAAATTTGTCACTGCCTCTGGCATATACTCTTTGCACACACTTTATATATGTACTATACTATTGTATATGTATATATACGACAACATCCGATTTTATGTGCATTATTGTTTGTCTGGCTTTTATTGCCTCGACAACTGGACTGGTCATTTCATTCCATTGTCATACTTTGTATGTAATTCAATTCAATTGTTGCACATTGTATGCATAGCTCCAAAGCCAAAATTATTCGTGCTAAAATAGAAGTTATGCATATTTGTTTAAATTTGTTTATGTTTATATTTTTTTACTTAGTTTTTATGCCTGTAAACCGTTTATAGTACATTTGTATGTACAACATGTTGCAAAGGGGCAAATCGGACGTGTTGTGGTTTAAATTTTTATTTTTATTAGACTCTTAAAATATAGTTTTAGTAGTAAGTATATTAATTGTGACATAGAGTTCGTAACGTTTTGGAAACAGCATTAAGAAGTAAGACTCGTATATTCTGCAATAGTTCAATAAGCTCAATTGAATTAGTTATGAAGATCTATTCGCCCTCTTCTTGGAACGACGAATTTAAATTCTGTTATGCTAAACAGTTTATAGGCGTAGATCTCATACTACTGCGCTGGACAGACAAACAAAATTGTTATTTCAATTGAAGTAGTTTAGCATCTTAACTGCAAGCAGCATTCGCTTAACAAAAGCAATGAGAAAATTCTTTATTTAGAATGAAGAGAGTTCATGCTTCGGTTTTCATAATTTTAATTTTTTACTCCCTCTAACGTTTGCCAAAAAAATTTTTTACTATGGCAAATTGTTTTTGGCAACGGCGCCCAATTCGAATGTTTTATGCTGAACACGTTGCAAGGCATTTTAGTTGCCTGTTGCATTTTATCTATTAAAGATTTGAGCACTCGTAAAATAATTATCCCATGTAGAATATGTAATTAGATAGTAAATTGTTTTAAAATTGCAATTTTAGATCGTTTTCAACAACATTAGTTTAGCCAAATTGCAAAAAATGTCGTTTGATAAACTAAAAAATTATGCAAAATGTTATTTGCTTTTATTGCGAGAGTTTAACGGGCATGTTCTGGTTTTCACTTTAGAAAAAAAATTGTTAAGTGATTTCGTTTAGGTCAAATCATATAATTATGCTAAGTATGGTGAGTTCATGCTGTTAAGAATGGTGAGTTCGTCTGTGAATTAATACAATGCTGATCATGAAGTAACAATTTCTTTAATCGTTCTCTTGCAAATTATAAATTACTCGCTTTCGGGTTACTATTTAAAAATTTTTGAGTAAGGAGGCGAGATATTTCTGGGTTCAAGGTGCTTTTTGGTGTTCATATATCACATCCAAAGTGAAAGTGAATAAATATAACGAGGCAGAGTGGCTAGGTCAAGTAGTGTAAAATAATCTATCTAATTACATCCACTCATCTTTAATAATAAATAACTTAACTATTAAGAATGCAGGGTGACCATATTTGTAATAAATTTCTTTTCTTTTATTAAGTTTTCTTAGTGTTGTAAAATATATTCGTTAATTATCTATTTATATTACTTGCGAATTTGTGTACTAAAAAACGCATTAAAAATTTTGTTCTTTTTATTGGCAACATTTTCGCATATTCGCAGCTGATCGTCTGAGTTGTCAAAATCGGCGAAAGTAAAAGCATCACTAGAAAACGAGAAATGTCAAAATAAAATTTGGTTTTTCATTGTTAAAATAAATTTTAACGAAATTAAACGAAAGTAATTGTATGAATAAAATATCTGCAGCAAATTTAAATTTTCGTGCAAATAATTCTCTCGAAAAGCCAAAATGGAATATAGCATGGCCAACAAAAGCAGTGCAAATGTTTGGATTTTGTTGATTTTACTTTGCAGCTATGAGCAATTCACACGAAACGTTTTTGCAGAGCGGACAAACGTGGGTAAGCGTGAAGGCTGCTTTTTGGAAATTTCCGTAAAACAAAAACAAAAAAAAAAAAAAAAAATTAAAAGCAAATATTACGTAAAAATAAAAATAAAACAGCATCGGGGCTTGGAGACGCCCGGGAGCATTGTTCTGCTTAGGCGCATATGCAAATGTATCTGCTTATGTGCATAAATGCATGCATGCATGCATGTACAAAAGTACGTGTATCTGTTAGATATTTTATATATGTGTGTATGTACATGTTTTGTACATTTGCAGTTGCCTGGCGCTGTGTTGGGGATTTGCTTAGGAATAATGCGAAAATAGTTTTAAAACGAATTGAATGCATGCAATGCATTTGTTTTTATTTTTATCTGCACTTTCGTATGTAAATATTCTAAAGAAATAAAAAAAATTGAAAAAGGAATTTTCAGTGAATTTATGAACACTAAAAAAATCATTTGCACAAAAGCATTTGCCGGCAACGCTACGCTGCACAATTCACTTTACTGTAATTTCATTTTATAGGACTTATTTACGAGAGCACAAATCCAGATCTGGAGAAAATATTCAATTTGGCCATCGATAAGGCAAACGAGAATGATGAGGAATTGCGTTTGCATGGTGTTTCTGTAAGCATTGAGCCAGGCAATAGCTTTGAAACATCAAAGAAACTTTGTCGCATTCTGAAGGTAATCAAACAATTGCGATACCATTTGTCGCTGCATTTATGCACGTGAATTGTATCTCTTTTTCAAAAATATAGCAAAATCTTGTTGCTGTCATTGGGCCGACAACCAATTTAGCTGCCAAGCATGCTATGAGCATCTGCGATGCCAAAGAGTTACCTTTCATTGATACACGTTGGGATTTTGGTGCGCAGCTACCGACTATTAATTTACATCCGCATCCGTCGCAGCTGGCGTTAGCACTGAAGGATCTCGTACTGGCGCTTGGCTGGGAGGGTTTTACCATTATCTATGAATCAGGTGCGTATACATGCTATACGTGTGTTTCGTTTGATTTATTGCGCATTCAATGTTGTTTCGATTTTCAATTAGGCGAATACCTTTCGACTGTCAATCAGCTGCTGCAGATGTATGGTACCGCTGGGCCAGCCATCACCTTGCGACGCTATGAACTCGATCTGAATGGAAATTATCGTAATGTGTTGCGACGCATACGCAGTTCAAATGATTGGTCATTTGTTGTGGTTGGCTCAATGGAAACGCTGCCGGAGTTTTTTAAACAGGTGCTTTAAAAATTAAAAAAAAAAAACTGAAAAAAGTATCTTATAGCTTAAATTATTTCAGGCACAGCAAGTTGGTCTCATGACTAGCGATTATCGCTACATCGTTGGCAATCTAGACTTTCAGACTATGGATCTGGAGGCTTATCAACATGGCGATACAAATATTACTGCGATACGTTTAGTTGCGCCTGAGAATGAACAAGTGCTCGATGTAGCCAAAGCGCTATATGAAAGCGATGATCCATATCAAAATGGTAAATCGATTTTTAGACTGAGACAATTTATGTAAATAGCAAATCAATTTTGTGAAAAAAGTAAAGCAACAGCATCATCGTCAACTTGATGTACGAGTTGTAGTGTGTAATTGAATTGCTATTTTTTGTATTTTTTGTGTATGATAAATGACATTTGGCTGGATACGTGTGTCTATCTGTGTGCATGAAAGCTTGAAAAAACACAAAATGTATCTCTTTATGGTCGTCCGGTTGCCCTTCTAAAATGATTCGTTGCACACGACCGCACAAACCAACGACAACGTGTAGATACATCATCATTGCGCACATATAGATACAGATACACAATGCAGATATACAGTTATGAGATACATTTATAAATTTGTTTTTTTTTTTTTTCGTCGTTGTTGCTGCTTTTAGTGTCATGTCCTCTGACCACTAGCATGGCGCTTATATACGATGGCATACAACTGTTGGCCGAAACATACAAGCATGTGAACTTCCGCCCTATGCCGCTTAACTGTAACGATGACAGCTCATGGGATAAAGGATACACGCTCGTCAACTATATGAAATCGGTAAGTAAATGAGTTAGTGAGTCGTTTAAGAAGTAGCCTCTTACTATGGCATATAAACCACAAAAACCACAGTATATATATACATATTTTTCTGTTAGAAACAAAACAATTATACTCTTCATATTTTATTTCATTATTTGTTTTAAGATTTGGAATGAATAAAGATACACTTTTGCGCTAAGAAATTTCAAAATAGTATCTTTTTCGCACAGGCACATCCATAGTCTATGTTCGTACATTTGTATCTACGAAATATGTCGTTAGATATTGAATCTATACAAAAAGACTTTCTTTTAAAATATCTGAGAACATATCAATATTGATTTATTTATTTTATTTAATTTTTCAACATAATCCGAGTGAGAGGTATTTTTATCGGATACTTTTATTTCCGTAACTTTTAAAATTGATTAACATCTACTACATTCCAATCAATCAAACAACTTGATATATTCATTTAAAACATTGTACGAAGAGTATAAAAACTTGTCAAAACTAATAATGATGTATCTTATGTATGTTTGTATCTGCAACATAATAAAACTACATGGCACAGCTGACGCTAAGCGGACTAACAGGCGACATTAAGTTTGACTATGAAGGACTACGTACGGATTTTCCACTCGATATTGTTGAGCTGGGCATGTCCGGCATGCAAAAGATAGGCGCATGGAGCGCTGATGGAGGAGTCGTTATGGATCGTCCACCGCCAGCAATATCTGCAGAGATTGATATGCGTTCGTTGGTGAATAAAAGCTTTGTAGTTATTACAGCTATTGTAAGTATAAAAAAAAAAAAAAAAAAAAAAAACATACTAACTTTGGTGGAACCGAAGCGTAAATAACCGTCACACATAGCTTTGGTTTGTGTAATCAGTCGTTTAGATAAAGTTTTGCAAAGGGAACGGAATTTTATAATTTTTCTGAAAGCTCTATTTTAAAAAGTCTCTGAGATAATCGTTTTCATACGGCAGACAGCATGACAGGAAGGGCGGACAGATGGACATAGCTAGTTCGACTCCCCTTCCAATGGTGATTAAGAATATGTATACTTAATAGGGTCTTCCTAGCCTACTTTTGACTGGTAATACTCCTCCACACGATGTGTGACGGGTATAAGAAGAAAAAAATATAAATCAAAAAAAAAGTTAACTTCGCTTGGACCGATTTTAACATAGAAAGTACACAGGACCAAGAACAGCATACGTTTAAAATTCCAGCACCAATATCTTTAAAACTGAGCGAATAAATCGCAAAGCAACAAACAGACAGACAGACAGACGGACAGACGGACATGGCTAAATCGATTCGTCTCGTCGAGGTGATCAAGAATATATATACTTTATAGGGTCTAAGACGGCTTCTTTAATGCGTTACAAACTTTCCGACAAATTGAATATACCGATTTCACACTCTGTGTAACAGGTATAAAAAATGTTAAAAAAGTATCTAATAAATAAAATTTTGAATTTCATTTCTAGAGTGAACCATACGGCATGTTGAAGGAGACTTCTGTGAAATTGGAGGGTAATGATCAATTCGAGGGCTTTGGCATTGAACTCATTGATACGCTTTCGAAAAAACTTGGCTTTAGCTATTCTTTTCGTTTGCAAGAAGATGGCAAATATGGAACTATTGATCCAAAGACAGGCGAATTTAATGGCATGATGCGTGAGATTATCGATAATGTAAGTCATTACTAAACAAATAAATAACAAATCCATTTCAATTGAGACTAACACACACACTGACTCCCTCGATACAATATAATCGCTTCATAATGAACTCGTTACTCATGTATGTATACCTCTTGAATCGAATCTTTGTGTGTTTGGTTATTTAATGTGGTTATCGATAGATTTTGTATTTCTATTGCTGCATGGCCACGTCAAAATCATCATCATTATCATCAGCATCATTAACATAAATGTTTCGCATTATTATTTGTATTTGGCAACACCCACATGCAACCACAAATGTCGTCGTCGTCCTTGTCATTGTTATCCTTGTCGACATCTTCATTTCTAACAAGTTCTATACATATTTTATATGTGAACCACCTCTAAGAGCTCATTTCATCTTGGTAATTGCTGCGTGCTTCAGGCATTGCTGTTTGCAAGAGCGAGTCTATCTCGCCTGTTTGTCTGTTTGTCTGTTTGTGTGTCTATATGTCCTTCCATCTGTCTGTTTATCTCGTCCTTGTGTTTGCCAGCTCAAATTAATTCACTTCATAATTGTATGCTTAAGCTGTGCTCTGCTCTGTTCTATTCTGTATTTCAGCTGTTGCTGCCTCTGCTACTTTTCGCATTTATTTTCATAATTTGTGCCACTCACTCACTTGCATATCTAGTATCCTTGTTATCCTTTCATTTGTCTCATACTTATCCTCTCACTCTCTACCTTTTTCTTTTCTACTCTCTCTCTTTCACACTCTTACTGCTTTTATTCATGATGTGCGTTAATAAAATGCAGTTCTCTATTTGTCCGTTGGCAGTTTATCCTTTTGCCCGAAACTGAATCGCATTTAATCCAGTAAGGATTTCTAGCCGAATTTCTCATTTTTTCTGCTGATGTCAGCGTATTTCGATGAGCTTTTACTGAAATTGAATATTAAATGCGCTACGTTTGCAGAAAAAAAAACAAAAAATAAATTAAAAATTTATCCGCAAGGACGTTTTGCGTTTTTTAATAATTAAAAATCATTAAAATAAACAAATGTAGGCGATTAATTTAAGGTTGGCATAAAATAACATAAAATATAATATTATTGTACATTAATTTTGTTTATTCAATTTGGCATGAAGCATAATTAAAAAAACAGTTCGAAATGAATATTTTAATATTTTCAACTGAAATTTGTTTTGCTTTAAATAAATAAACGAAGCGCACTACTTTAAGTAGAATTTAATTAAAAATCTTAAAATTCAATTTAAATTGACATTGCGTTTATTTTTCACTTCCAATTAGCGTGCTGACATGGGCATCACTGATTTAACAATGACATCCGAGCGCGAAACAGGAGTTGATTTCACTATTCCATTCATGAACTTGGGTAATGTTATGTAATAAAACGAAAAAGATATTTTTATAGTGCACTGCCAGTGCTTGTCTTGTTGAAATGCACAGAAATTCGAGACATTGGCTGGATTCTAATTTTAGATCAAATCTCATTAGCGTGCGTCACTTGAATTAAATTTGCAACAGCATTGGCAGGTGTTATTGAACGCAATAATGGTGGGTGGCAAACAAACGCCAGCTCAGAATTGACTGTCAAGTGCAATATGTACACATTTACATACGCCCAGAGTAGACATCAAAAGCGTCATTACAAATGCAAACTACTCTTCTCATTTCTTTCTTTCTTTTTTTTTGTTTTGCATGCAGGCATTGCAATTTTATTTCGTAAACCAATGAAAGAGCCACCGAAACTATTTTCCTTCATGTCACCCTTTTCGGGTGACGTTTGGCTATGGTTAGGCCTGGGCTATTTAAGCGTCTCAATCAGCATGTTCATTTTGGGACGCCTGTCACCCGCCGAGTGGGATAATCCGTATCCATGCATCGAAGAACCCACAGAGCTAGAGAATCAGTTTAGCTTTGATAATTGTTTGTGGTTTTCGATCGGCGCTTTATTGCAGCAAGGCTCTGAGCTGGCACCGAAGTGAGTTACTGATTGGCATTTTTGGTTAATTTTGACTCAAACACTAATTAAGCACACAACTTGTTTTGCAGAGCGTATTCAACACGTGCCGTTGCCGCCTCTTGGTGGTTTTTTACACTTATTTTAGTTTCATCATACACCGCAAATCTGGCTGCCTTTTTGACCATCGAATCATTGAGCACACCCATAGAAAATGCCGAGGACTTGGCAGCAAATAAGGGTGGCGTTAATTATGGCGCTAAAAATGGTGGCAGCACATTTACGTTCTTTAAGGTTTGCACACACATTTTGATAAAAATGAAGCGAAATAACGTATGCGTTCGCACACGCCACAGGATGCCAAGTTTCCTACATACCAGAAGATGTACGAATTCATGCGTGACCATCCGGAATATATGACAAACTCGAATGCTGAGGGTGTTGATCGTGTTGAGACTAGTAATTATGCCTTTCTCATGGAGTCCACGACAATTGAGTACATAACAGAGCGTCGTTGCACATTGACTCAAGTGGGTGCGCTGTTGGATGAGAAGGGTTACGGCATTGCAATGCGTAAGAGTAAGTATCTTGGCTAGTAGTAGTATACAAAGTATGAAATTTATACGTTTTTTTTTTTTGTTTTCAAATGCAGATTGGCCTTATCGTGATACACTAAGTCAGGCAATACTTGAGCTACAAGAGCAAGGTGTTCTAACAAAGATGAAGACAAAATGGTGGAAGGAGAAACGTGGTGGTGGCGCTTGCTCGGTAAGTATTATTTAGTGCTGGGTGTATGTGTGTCGTTTTGTGCTTTGGTTTTTGCTTCAGTTTAATTAATACGCACCGAAGGATAAAGGCGATGAAGGCGGCGCACTTGCTCTGGAGATAAGCAATCTAGGTGGCGTTTATTTAGTGCTCATTGTGGGCACCGTCTTTGGTGTTTTAGTTTCGGTACTTGAAATGTTGTTGGGCGTCAAGGAACGCTGCGATGAGAATAAGGTAGTTTAAACTTACAACCAAATGAAATTTGCATATCTAGCGAACGAAAGAAAGCACTCCTAAAGTTGTTGCCAATTAGTGGCTGCCTTTAGTAGCATTTATTTTTAGTATTGCAGCAAAAAAAAAAAAAAAAATTCAATATTCTTTATTACAAAAAGCACAAAGGCAAAGCAAACACTCCACAATAAAATCGTGTATAATAAAACAACAAACAAACAAAAAATTCCATATCAATATTTTTTCAAACACTGCACACTATCCTGCGCTGAACAATATATCCCGAATTGCATTGTATTTTGGCATTTTGATACAACACAAATCGAAATAATAGCAAGATACGGAAACTGATGCCGCTTCGCTGGGTTTTGCTAATCTGAGCGGTGTCTATTTGGTTGTAGCGGTTGGCACCTTCTTCGCCTCGATTTATGGAGTTATGGAGTGGATAGTATCTATCTACATAATATCGCGTCATAACAAGGTACAAAGTTTAAAACAGTTTTATGTGTGTCTAAATAACAATGTCTGCGTTCGTTAACCTTGTTGTACTTGCTAATGTGCCACAAAGTATGCTATAAAAATTTACTCAACTTCATTTATGTGTCGTTCATTTTTTTATAACATATTAATCTATTCTTCATTTTATTTTTATTCTTTAACGTCTTACACATACACACACACACACACTTGATTTCTAACGCCTTTAAATGTTTGCAAAAGTGATAGTAGAAAAATTTTTCTACTTTAATATTCAATTATCTAATGGCTATATTTATGGTGTATACCAGGTACCGTTTAAAACTGAACTCATGGAAGAGTTGCGCTTCATCATATCATGTTCTGGCAATACGAAGGCAGTCAAGTATCCAAAAAGCTCTGGTAGCAGTTCTAGCGGATCCAGCTCAAAATCGAAGCATGCTTCTTCATCCTTGTCAGTGGAATCGATTCCAGTTGATCAAATGGACAATGGCAAAACACATGGCAATAATGTTAAAAAATCCACAAAATAGAAAGTTCTTTAATATTGAATTTATTATAATTGTTGACTTTAAACAAAATATGTATTCTTCATGTATTTATTGAATTTAAATTATTTATGCAAAGAGTGACGCTAAAATTAACATTTTTTTCTTTAATATATGCCAAAGATTCCATATATATGACCCCATAATCCGTGCAAAGTTTCAATATGAGCAAATGGCATCTTTGCGAAATTCATATGTTTAGGGGTTAACAGATGAACAGTCCAATCAAAAAAAAAAAAAAAAAAAAAATAAAAAAAAAACAAAATAAAATAAAATAAAAATAATAATAACATCGCTGACTACGAATCAGATTTCAGATTATTAAGACTCAAAATGACGAGTTGGACGAGTTTTTAAAAATTGCTAGGATTTCGTTCAGAGTGATAATTACGAATCAAAATTTTGAAAATCAAACATCAAATTCGTTATCAATGACTTCCATAACTTTGAGTGGTGTGATGTAGGTCAATCCGATTCGTTTAATGTTTTTTTATTTTTTGGAAGGACAAGGTCATCTATGACCCCCTTTACATATTTTTTAAACGGGGATGCTTATATTGATGCTTTGCACGGATTATTGAGTTATCATACTTAGAAAATGGTCTAAATTTGACGTCACTCTTTAAATATATACTTTTAAATTATGCTTGTAACTTTACAGTTTTGTGTTATTGTAATTTTTTGGAGCAGAATAAATAAAAGCTATGTTATATGCTGAAAAAATAAACAACAGAAAAGGGGGCTTTCCTGGGGTCTGTGTAGTCCAGGTTCAAATTTCATAAAATATTTTTTTAATAATTGAGAACAAATGTTTAGAATTTAAGCTGGTAGAACACTTGTACTTTTAAAGGGTATTTAAGATAGAGCGACACAAGCCGACTGTCTGACACCTAGATTATCAGCATCCTTGCAAACTCTTTATTTATAAATAATAAAAAAAATCGCAGACCTTTTTTTTTTGTTAATGTCAATATATTTATTTTATATATTTTATATATAGGTATATATATGTCTCATAGATTATACATGAATATATGTATAACTAAAATACATACATACACATTTTTGGTTTGTAGACACTTAGAAGTTGAAAAGGTAAAATTGTACGAGTATCTTGTTCGCTTACTAATTCCATTGTAAGTTAGAGCTTTAAAGTGTTTACTTATTATTTTCGAATTTTATCTGTTCTATGCATTGTATAACAACATCGATATCAGATAATTTTAGCATTGATTTACTCAGCATTTGCGTTATATAATAAATAAATATTTATGTATAGATTTATGTACTATTTTTTAGTTAAATTGTTATACCTAAAGGAATACATAATTATATAATCTCTTCTTTGTTATTTCAAATTTTGATGTTACAAAAATGTTAGCAAGTCGGTGTTACTTTTGATTCCTGATTTTCTTGGTTTACACATATGTATATTATTTTTTAAATTGTTTTATTTATTAAACTCTCTTTTTTGATGTTATTTAACAAACAAATTACTCTAAAAAAACATCGCATCATATAAATAATTTTTATCTAATTAATATAAGTATTAAAAGATTACCTTAGCTATTTTACTTTTTGTTTTTTTTTTTTTTTGGGCGACCATCACTTTTATTTTGCCATTCAACTTAGAAATTTTAAAGCTTTTGAAACATTTTTTTTTATAATTTGTATTTATTAAGTTATTTTTATTTTTGGTGTTAATTTATTATTTTATTTATTATTATTTCTTTCTGTTTATTGTTTTTTTTTCTTTTTAATTGCTGGCAATGTGTTTATTATTATTATTAATATTAATATTATTATTATTTTTTTTTTTTTGAAGAATGTTAAAAGTTTCATATTGTATATAAAATTGTGGTTGAGCATCGATTTTTCTTGTTTTTTTTTTTTTAGTTTAGTTTTTTTTGTGGTTCGGTGTTTTTAGGAATATGTGTTATCGGTGGGCGTGTCAACAGTTATAGTATAGTTTTTGTTGTTGTAGCTTGTTGTTACAGTGGGTAGTTTAGTTTTTAGTTTGGGTTTGCCTTTTATAAAAATTATATCTATTTTTTTTATATTCTTTAGTTGTTGTTTAAATTTGCATTTATATTGTATATATGTATATTTTAACCCTTGTTTTTTATTTGTTGTACAATTAAGTTAAAATTATGCTAAACTAATTTCAGTTTCTTTTTAAAAAGCTGTTGAAATATATATATTTTTTATACAATACATTAATTTGTTTTAAGCGTATAATTTGTTTATAATTTTTTTCTTGTTATATTTTAATAGTTTATTCAAAAACCTTAATTTTTTACACAATATTTTTTTTTTTTTTAAAGAGAATTTTCATTATTTAATTTTAATTTTATTTTTTCAATAAACACATTTTTGATTTAAATTCTTTTTAATTTAATTATTTCACATTTATGGTATTTATTTTGATTATTTATTATTTTTTGTTATATAATATATTATTTTGGTTTAAATATCTAAATATATTTAATTGTTTAAAAAGAAGAAAAAACGATTAAAATGTTTGGAACCGAAATAATATTACATGGGCGTGTCGTCATTTTGACCCTGGGTCAAAATATTTTTCCTTATGCTGAGCGAGTACATTCATAAAAATTACTATTAAAAAAAAACAGAAAAAAATTTGAATGGGGCTATACTTAAAAATGGGCGTGGCACTCTTTATCGAAGCAACATTGATTCTAAAATTTCAGCCCAATATCTTTATATCTTCGTGGTTTAAATAAAACTGGCAATACTTGAACAGCACGTACCTGTTGGACAGACGGACAGACAGACAGACGGACAGAGGAATAGACCAAATATACTTTATGGGGTCTCCGATGCCTTCTTCAATGCGTTACAAACTTTTTGACAAACTGAATATACCCGTTTACCTATGTAAATGTTACAATGTTTTAAAAATAAAGTATTTAAATGATATTCTAAATTTTAATTTTCGATATTTTTAGCTGACAGTAATCTAAAATCAGAGACAAACAAATGGACATTTAACAGACTTTATCGAAGCACCATTGATTCTATTCAAATATATTTCGTAATTTAAATAAAACTGGCAATACTTAAATGGGTATATATTTTGAAAGACTTCCTGTTGGCTATGCTTTTATCTGGTTGTTCAATAAATTTTGTTGTCCAATAATAAAACTAGATTTTTTAAAAACCCTTTTCAAAAAAAAAATATTTCCCTTTAAAAAAAACCCCCAGAAAATTTTTAGGGGAAATAAGAAAGGCCTATAAAGGATAATCCTGATAAGCATTGAAACGCGAGTAGATCTAGCTAAATTCTCTATCTTCGTTCTTCTGTCTGTCGGAGACTATAAGCAATGGATTTAGACTCTTTTGAGCTGTCAAATGATCACGTTAAAACGGATTTTCCCATATTCCAAAAATGTGAGTGTTTGCATAAAAACTTCTTTTTTAGTCTGGGTAGTCTTCATTTAGGATGGATGGATGGATTAAATCTACGAAAATCCAAAATAAATTTTCCAAATATAACCGAGAATCTCATAGCCGAGCATACTCCAATGCAGCATTCTCTCATGTAACTACAGTATCTGGTGTTGCTGCAAATTTTCGGTAATTTTTAGAAAAATGAATGACCGAGTGTTTTCTTCTCTTATCGAATGACAAAATTTATTGAACAACCGAATATCGAATTCACACAAAATAAAATATAAAAAAAAAACTTAAAAAGCACATAGCTAGATTCCCTAAATTCGAAAGATTTCAGTAGTAAATATTATATTTTTTTCAGTATTTTATATAAAAATATTTATGCATGACAAAGTTGTTTAAGCTCGTATAATTAATTTTTGGTCTATAGGAAATCAATTAAATATTTTTAACTTTTAACAAATGAGCAATAACAAGCAAACAATTGACCTTAATCTAAACATTTATGCTAAGCAACTACAAATATTTTTATTTTTATTTTTTAACAGTCGCCAATTGAAATGAACTCTTTTAAAGTACAAAAAATATTGCAAAGGAAGTCTCTAAATTGTATATGAAATATTTTAATAAATATTTGCGACAACATTTTTAATTATTTTATTATTTTTGAATTTTTTTTTTTAAATCCATCTAAATTTTAATTTAGCTTTGGGAATAATTCCCTGATATTGTCTAACTAGATTTACAAACATTTATATCAATAGTTTTATTTTATTTATATATATATGTATATGTTTATATAAATTGGATAATAAGGTATGTATATGTTGTTTTTGTTTTTGTTGTTGCATTATGTATTTGTATTTGTAGATATATAATTTTTTTATGTATAATTTTGTTTAGTTTTTATTTTTTGTTAGTATTACACAAACACGTATATAAAGAGATATATCATATGTATGTCATTTAATTGTTGTTGTTTATTTATTTTCTTTATAAAATTTATGAATTTTAAGTGTTTTAGTTACATCAATTTTGGATGTTATAAATTTGTCTTTTAGTTTAGTTTTAGTTAAATATGTCATTTTCATTGAAAATAAATGCGTTTGTTAGTTTTGTATTAATTGTTTTGTTTGTTTGTTTTTTTTTTTTTTTTTTTGGTAATAGTTTTGTAGTAGTTTCATTATAATTAGTTTAGTGTTTTTTTTTTTAATGGTGGGTAGGTGTAATTCAATATTTAGTATATCTCATGAGATTTCATCCGTAGTTCGTCTTCTTTTTTGTATTATTATTATTTATATTTTTATTATTGTAATTCATCTAGAATTTATCTAAAGATTTTGCTAACTATGAAATGTTGTTTTAAAAAATATCTATATATTATATAAATAATTTTTTATATATAGTTTGTATTATTTGTTTGTTATAGATGTTGTTGTTGTTAATTTCTTGTTGTTTTCATTTAAAAATTTCGCTTACACCATCAATGGAAATGTCATTATATCGCTTTGTATATTTCTTATGCATTTGACTCTCAAATGATACTCATGCGACGTCTGCCATTTCCGGTGGCCGCGGCTCAATTGCTCAATGTCTCATGACATACCTCCATATAATCAGGATCATGCATGATACCCTTTATCATGTCCTTAAGCATTGTGTAGCGTGGAAATATTGGATAAAGTTTTGAGCTGCCATACTCTTCCTGTTTAAAATGTATTTTAGATTAGTAATATATTTAAAAAAATAATAATATTTTTGTAAATACCTTTAAAACACGTATAAGATGTCGCAGTCCTAAATACTTTTTTAATAAACGATATAGATCATTTATAAGTTGTGTATTTTCAAGCTCAATTTGTGCTGTTGTCATATCTGTTAAAATATATTTCGAATTATAAAACGCATATTTAGAAAATAGAATTTATTTACGTTCAAGTCGTTCCATGCGTTCCCGACGCTCAGCTGCTTCTTCGGCCAGTTTGGCTGATGTTTTAACGCCCTCACCGGATTTTTGCGTCTTTTCCATAATAGAGCAGGCACGCATAACATACGAGGGCACAGTCTCCTGTTTTTCCTGGCGGGGTATATCGATAAGCGTCCAGTATTGCGTCTCCAAACGTATAACATCCTAAAAAGTTAAAAGATTATTATAAATGCTCATAAAAACAAAAACATTATCATAACTGAAATTAACCTTTATCATTAATTTAAGCATTGGATATCGCTGAAAGATATTTCGCTGACTCTTTGAGTCTCCATATTTATTCATGAGTGTTATAAGCGCTTTTTTCGCAGTGTCATAGGATTCTTCGAGTCGCAGACGCAAGGCGCGTAAACGTTCATTTGTCTCAATGACTTCCTCGCGGCTCATGCCACCTATAAATATAGTAATTCTTTGTTTTTCATTTGTCACAATATTATATTTTTTTAATTTGTATACTCACTTGGAGCACCTTCATCCTTTACATCCTGTACAATTCGGCGCACGCTTTGAGTGAATTTACCAACGAAATTTGTTGTTGCTGCAAATAGGAGAATAATATATTTAAATAAAAATAAAATATCTCTTTAGTTAGAAGAAAATGTATTTATTTGTTAGATTATCGCACGAAACACTATCATTCATTGAAGGGAATGTTAGTAGAGCTGTGCAATTACCTGGAAGGAAACGCCGAAAGACATTTCTTCAGCTCGTTATCTGCGATTCATGTGGAAATCATAAGACTATTAAATAGTCGAATCATTATGCCAATATAAATCGGTAAATTTTTATTATTTTAAACACATTCCACAAAAACTCTTCCTGAGGTGGGATTTGAACCGTGGAGATTTTACAATTAATTCATCAATAGACATAAACGTTTAACGTTCACAACCAAAAACGTACGCTGCCACCCTGCTGCAAAGCACATGTTTTCTCTTTTGTAAGTATGCTGTGCTGCGCTGTTAATGTTAACTTAACAGCGTGAAAACTTTAACAGCATGTAACGTAACAGCATGTTAAGTTACCAGCGTGTTAACAGCACAGAAGCTCTTTTATCAAAAAATAACATAAAGCTCTTAATAACGGAAATTTAAAATTTAAATTTAAATTATTAAATTTAATTAAGTCGTTAAAATCTAAAGAATAATATTTAATATCCGAGGAGTACACATAAGAAGTCACAAAAAATACATATATTTTTATCAGCATAAATGCATTTTACAGGAGGACTACTAACTATTGTGTTAAGATACACTAGAACATGTGTGAGATTCCGAATATATGGAACTATTTATTATAAGATTGAGTAGCAATGTGACGAAAGGCATGATTCAAAGTCCAGATTTTTTTGCATCGAATCGTGACAGGAGATGAAAAGTAGATCCACTATGACAACCCACAGTGCAAAAATTCTTTAAGTAAGCACGACTATGCATCCACTTCGATAGCCAAACAATATTATTTGAATATATTCGTTCCAAGGGCCTTTTGCCGTCCATATGGGGGGGTCTATGAGTAACTTCAACTAAAAAAAAACCACCCCTGGAAAAAAAACCAAAAAAAAAAATAAAGAAAAAAAGAAAAAAATAAAAAAAAAAATTTCAAAAAAAAACAAAAAAAAATAAAAAAATTTTTTTTCACCACAACCCCCAAAAAAAAATTGTTAAAAAAGTAAAAAAAAAAATATTTTTTATTGATGCCTGACCCGCTGCATTCGCCGGACATTGCACCATCCGATTACCTTTTGCTTCGGTCTATAAATCATGACCCAGCAGTGTTTTCATTCGCATGAGAATTCGTCCGCTCTTGGATCGGATCAAAAAGCATCTTTAAAACGTGTAAAAGTTGTAGCAAGAATTAAGAACAAAATTATTTAAATAAAACTTACATATTTGTACAACGTCTTCGCGAGCAGCAATTAGGGAGAGTTGTGCCCAAATCAATATTAGGTCTAATATAAACTAGTCGAACACAATAAATGACTAAGATTAATTTTTGGACCAACAACTGTCGTCTAGCAATTATTTTGAGTTTATAGTTTTGTTTCTTTGAATATAAAAAGAAATGTTTAGCTTTCTGGTTAAGGCAAAACCATGCGATAGTTAATGGAGAATATAAAAAAAAGACGAATAAAGTGGTCGTAAATTAAATTATAGCCTTGTTTGTTTAAAATAAAATAGATCAGCCATATAAAGTAAATATTCGTTAAAACCAAATTTGGTATTAGTGCGTCAAAATGAAATGATTCGACAAATGCTCGATTCAATTCAATTGTATATTTCTAAGAAGTAATTTAATTAAATATACATGTAAACAAAAGTCAAAGCAATACCTTTTTTAAAAGCAGGAAACTCTTTTACATTGCATTATTGTGCTGCAATTAATTAAATTAAACTACATAGATTCAAATGTTTACACATGCAGATGTGTAATTGTATATTAATAGATACATGCATAAATCCAAAATGACTTTGAGCTATGAAATCACTTGCATTTGCATATTTGTCGAATATATAATACGTGACTATACATAAATGGATTTGTTAAAGTGTATTGCCATGACTCACTGAGGGCTTACAATAATAATATATAGTTACGCCTGTTTCCGCAGGTTTGCCAAAACAGTGCTTGTAGGCGTTTATTGTAACACTTAGCGAAATAATAAAATAAATTGGGGGGAAAAAATATTTCCAATTTTAGAAATATTATAAAATAAAAACACAATAGAAATTCCAAAACTGGTCCAACGATGTCATGAATTCAAAATATATTGTGCACAGTTCTCGGTGGAAAACACAAGCACATATAAAACACAATTACATAGAAATTGTTTGACGAATTAACAAAATCAAAAAAAAAAAAAAAAATCAAAAAAAAAAAAAAAAACACCAAAAAAACACAAGTCATTGTCCATAAGAAACTTTGAAAAGCACATTGCTAAACCCCTTCTGTTTTATTAATAATGACGTCGAAACAAAATGGACTTTAAACTAATTAAAACGATGATTCAAAAGTTGTTATAAAAATAAAATATAAAAACAGCGACATGTAGCACGTGTAGCGCAATGAAATAAAAGGGGGAAACACGAGAAGTCGGACGAGTGTAATTGAAAAACCAGACAATACAAATAATATTGTAATAATTTACATTTAGTTATTTACAATATAAATGCTTATACAAAAAAAATTGTTGTGGCAATTGCAATGAGCAGCTGTAATACCCGGCATTGCCGGGTATATTTTTCAATCATTATGCCAAAGAAATTTTGTTCTTACGCGTTTTCGTATCTTATTTTCATTTATAAGCGCTAATTTAGCGAAATGTGTCTAACCAAATTCAATTTTTTTAAAAACAGATTCAAGTATTCATAGAGATAAGATAAAAACCAATTAACTGTTGTTTTCTGCTAATCAGAATAATCATCAAATGCAATGTGACTCAGACAAAAAGAGATTATTTTAAATTAATCACAGTGCAAGGTACACTTCCGTTTGTAGTTTAACTTGCAAGTCATTCCGAAATGTTTAGCGTCAGTATTCATTTAGAAATACTCGAATCATTAATTCCACAGCATATGCAAACTGGATACACCGACAAGCTTGCTAATATTTAATTTAAATGATAAAACATTTAACTAACACACTTATTTTTCAATATAAATATTAAATTTAAAAATAAAAATTTTTATAATTCTAATGTAGTGTGCTGTTCAAGAGGTTAGCATGAGTGCATAAAAAGAATAAGTGCCAACGATTGCAACAACAACTAACACAGAAAAAAAAAATAGTTTCTGTGTTAGTTGTTGTTGCAAACATTTGCACTTATTCTTTTATGCACTCATGCTAGACCTCGTGAACAGCACAATTGTATTTCGATTAACGCTTATTAAAGTTTCAATATCAACAAAGTAGTTTATCTTGTTTATTTATTATTTTTATATAAAATAAATGTTAATTTTATTTTCAGGTTTATCAAGAATTTTTTTTGTTATTTATTTTAAATTTACACTCTCAACTTTGCAAGTAAAAAATAATTGTTCAAAATAGTTGGTAGTTATAAAATAAAAAAAAATAATTATATTATTAATTACTTCAATGAGTTACTTCGAAGCCATTATTAAACAAGTAATTTATTAAATTCAATGCAATGAAAAAAATCTTTAGAGAGATAAACAAAAATGAACTATAAAAACCGGTAATAATTCAAAGACAAACAGCTGTGGAATATAGCAATTTTCAAGAGAGATAGAGAGTGTCTCTCACTCTGAGATAAAGAGCGTTCAGCATAAGTTCGGCAAATTTTGTACCAGAAAAGCTAAAACACAAATGCGAATACAATTCAAAATAATTCAGTTGTGCGTCAACACGTGAGACGAACGAACGAGCGAACGAACGTACGAACGAATACAATTTGTTGATCGTGAGTGAATTTACAAAACGTGATGAGATACTCTTATTGAGATACTTTTGGCGCGTCACAGTTAATTGAAAACACACAATTGAGAGTACGCTAAATTTTAAAAGTTCTTTAAAAAATTAAATAAAAATAAATAATAAATATAAAAAGAAATACTATACAAGATACAAAAGCAAATGCCAAAAAATATATTATTTGTTCTGTTTTAATTGATGTTAAAATAAGCACAATACAAAAAGTCATACATAACAGTTGTCAAACGAAAGCGAGTTCAAAATAATATAATTAAAATTATAAAGCAATTAAAACTGCTGCTGCTGATAATCAGTAGACGATTGTAACGTGCAAACGCTTCGAGGTTATTAATGGAACATGTTCACTTTACAAAGTATCTAGATACATTGCAATCGATTATAATTGTTATGCGAAAATTAATATTGTTAATAAAAATAAACTTTTTGTTATAATCAACTGCAAATATACATACTTATATCTATCTACATATATATTAAAGTGTATATAAAAAAAATTGATTTCCTTGTCTGAATATAATGTAGCATTTAAATCTCTTTGTTTCCGTAACTGCACATTTGTCTGCCAATCATATAAAAAAATTAACAACATGTGTTTATGTATGTATATATTTTGTGAATAACTTTTTATGCTTTAACTTTATGCTTTGTGTTAAACTGAAGTCATCTTTTTCAATATGTAGCTACATAAACATATACATACATAGCACTTGTATAAACAATGCATACAAATGTATCTCAACTCAAAAAATGTATTTATATATTTGTATTTGTATCTTTGTGTGGTATACTATATGTACATTGTATGATATTTGTTGCTCACGATTTTTTGCCAATTTGCATTTTAGTAAAGCATAAGAAAATATATATGTATTTGTACATATATTGTATATATATGGTTTAAGATACAGTTATTTGCAATTAATTAGAAACACTATTTAATTATTTTTTATTTAAATAAAGGCAGTGACATTTCAAGGGGGAATTATGGAAAAAATTCTCAGTAAAAGCATTTTGTTCAGTACAAAGAAAAAAAATGTTCATTCACAAAAATATTTCTCTCCTAAAAGAAAACTCTTTTAGGAGAGAAATAGATAGACAAACTTACAGGCAAACTGATTAAGATTCAGATATAGCGAGATCGACTTTGCTATCAATGCTGATTAAGAATAAGTGTACTTTATGCTTTTTCATACCTCCTTTTGCCTGTTGCATTCTTACGTATACCCTCTTTCCGTTGCTTCTTTTCATATTTTGTCTGTTAAGATTATATGATTCATACTGTTCTTAGTCACTTATTGTCAAAAAATATTATATTTAATTTTTTCTCTTGATTTTAAAATTAAATCTTTGAATATATACATTTTTTCAGTGAATTCTGAAGAATAGAATTTATTTATAATAGAATTTAAATAAATTTAAATTTTAATCTAGTGAATATAAATTAAATTTCTTAAAAAGCTATAATATCATTTTCCGAATGGTTCTTAATTTCTGTTTCCGAATGGTTCCCAATTTCTTAATAATTGAAATATTAATTTTTCTAAATATGAAATTCAAAATTCTTTACAATATCGAAATAAATCGATTGCGAATTCTAAGAAACGTTTAATTTTAGAATTTTTCAAAAAAAAAAAAATTAAATAAATAAATATTAACAACAAACAGAAATAAACATTCTTCAGTTCCAAGATATATTTCTTGTTATTTTCTTTATCTTCTTTTTTTGTTCACATTATTTTTCAGTACGTAATTTTGTATTTTTATAACAAAATATTCAGAATCTGAAAACTGTTGGAATTTATTTTATTGTTTCTGATAAAATAATATATTTCTTGATAAAAAAAAATCTTTTTATAACATTTTTCCTGTATGTAAGTTAAGTTTATCGTTTTTATTAAAAAACAAGTTTTTTGATCTATAAAGCATTTTTCAAACATTGACATTTTAAAGTTTTTGTTGATTTCAAAAATAAATAAATGTATACAATTTCTATGCATGATCAATTAAGTTTCTCGATTCAATACAAAACGATTTCATAAAATCTCACATTTCAGAATATAATCAGATCAAAGAACAATGCTACGACTTGCTTATATAACGAGAACAATACTAATTGAAATCGTAACGTGCATTACTTGTTTAACTTGTTTCAAAAAAAAAATAAAAATAATAATATAAAGAAATAAAACTAAACCAGAAATCATATCATTGCTACTGAATATTGATTTGAATGTTGTCATCGAAAAATAATAGTAGTAATAATAATAAAAAAAATAATATTAATTCGTTGTTCAAGTAGTTATCTAAAAGCCAATTTTTTTTTTTTTATATATAAAACAAAACAAATTTTTGCACGTCATATGAGTGTGTCAAGTTTATTATTTATCAAAGACTTTAAAAATATACAAAATTGACAGAAATAAAGCTAGCAAAAATTTACTCACACAAAATGTAAACAAACATTAAAGTAAAGGTAACACGTACAAACGGACATATTCGCATAGACCAGCATACGCAACTTAATTGTGATGTACTGTCAGCGTCACCTAAACAAATATACAAATAGTAGAAATGATGATACTCTTGTACTCACGTTCATATATGATACATCAATATACACATGTATGTATATGTATGTTTATATGTATATAGATACACGCAAAAGCAATGCGACCTTGTCAATAGCACATATAAAACTGCAGACACATGAGTAGATATATTTATTTCATACAAGTACAAATATACATATATTGTATCTATGTACTACATACAAAAATGTATCTCTACATGTCTTAACTTTATATTCAGCGTCCCGCTGCGCAACAAAAACATTTTCGCTACTTAAACCATTGTAGGTGCGGTATTTAGTAGATAAATGAGCCGACTTTTTACTTTACTTTTGTACAACATGTCTTTTCGTATAATTTTCCTGCTTTAAATTGAGTCAACAAACCGGTTGCTAATTTGACAACATAAAGATAAATCTTTAAGAACAGACGAAAATGAAGAAGCAGAAGAGTTAAGTTTAAGTTAACCCAAACGAAGACAATTTATAGATAACGATGCCAAAAAGCCAATATATATCAGCGCATAAACATGAAGAATTACCATAGTTTTGGTAAATTCTCTCAACTTATACGAGTATCTTTAAAAAAATAAAAAGAGAGAAAAAAAAAATCAGCATAAGATACATTTTTGCATAAACAAATTTCCTTCGCAAAATCAAAAGATAAGTAAACAAAGTAAATCTTTTTTTGTTTACTTTTCTTGAAAAAAAAAAAATGATAATAAAGCAACTGAAAAGGAAATTGAAAGATACACAAACAGAGTTTTTTATTTTGTTGAGTTAATTGGTGCGGCTCTGCCCTTTTTAGTATAATTCAATCCTCTCATCATCATCGTCGTCGTCAGCAAATCAATTTCTGTTTCTACAAAATTGTTTTATATTTTTTGTTTAAACTGGAAATTCCAATTTGACGTAATTTGCACACTATATGTGCAAGGTATTTAAATTTTATAGAATTCAAAATTTTAAACGATTGAATACAGACATACACTTTAATACTTTTTTTTTTTTATTTTATGGATTATCTGGTCGATTTTTATAGATTTAACAAGCGTGTTGATCGATTGAAAAATTGCACTTGAATATCGAAATTGAATATTTAAATGGTGGCAACTATAGCAATGCGTTTTCCATGTTTAAGTACTTGCACGTGTTCTTATAGAATAAAAGCTTTGATTTGACGTTTTTTTTTATTTTTTAAATATATATTTATTGTTGTGTTACTTTGTTTATTTATAGACTGGCATTTTTTTTATTTTTTTCAAGTGTTTCAAACCATTTTATTTAAAATAAAATTTCAAAGCATTTACTTTGATTTAATTTATCAATAATTTCTAAAAAATAAAAAAATAATAATAATAATAAACAAGAAAGAACGCTGAAGTCGAGTATGTTCGACTACATGATACCCTGTACTTAATCTTTATGTGCCTTAAATTAATTCCTATCTTACTACCCTAACTTTATGCATTGGATTTTCAAACAAAATCTTAAAAAAATGGGGTATGTTTGTATGGTGGCTATACCTAAAATTTGGTTGGTCCCATCCATATTTTATTTCAGATATAATTTATACCAAATTTAGACTTCCTAGAATAAAAAATAATGACGTTTTCATGCAAAAATCCAACATTTTGGGGTAGATTTGTATGGGGGGGTACTCCTTAAAATGGGGCAGGAGAAAAACCGTTTTCAAGTGAACACTTGGTATGAGAGTAATTTCAAATATGAAAGCTCTATCTCTTATAGTTCCCGAAACCATCGTTTTCATAAGGCAGACAGCATGACAGACAAGGACTGACGGACGGACGGATGGACGGACGAACATAACTAGTTAGACTCCCATTCCAATGCTGATCAAGCCTCCTTCTGTCTGTTACATACATTCGCACAAACGTAATATACCCTTTTACCCTTTGGGTACAGAGTATAAAATAAATTCTTTTATGCTTTGCCAGAAATATAAAAAACAAGATAACAAAGATACCAAAAATTTTTATGAGGTTTAAGTTTAATTTTAAATTGTTAGAATTCTTTAAAATTGATATGATTTTGTTGTTGCTTATTTGAGTAACCGCAAAAACGTGCTACACAACATGCCAAACGTTTCTATAATTTAATTGAATTTAATTAAATGCAACAAGTTTAAATGCGGATTTTCCACGAACGCACTACTACTACAGAACTTTGAACTTTTATCATTTTTTATTATTTAAATTGTAAATATTTAAAAAAGTATAAACGTATGTAAAAATGTTTGTCCTAACTGATTGACTGATTCGCTCGTTGCGTAGCCCAAATTATAAGAGCTATTTTCAACAAAAAGATGTAAGATAATATATAGGCATAGAGCCAAATTGGAGCCCTAAAACTGGAACATGTGTTTGAAACATATTTTTGATAATTTGTGAAACTTGGTGCCCATTTAGAGTAATAAGCTTGAAATTTTACATTAGTTTGTACTAAAAGAAACGTATTTTTTGAAGTGTCAAAGTACTTTCTAGAATATGGATCATAGACATAATTATGACTCAATGGTCCATTCTCAGAACTCATTACCGAAATGAGCTACAATATTGAGTATCAAAAAAACAAGTTAGATTTTGATGCAAACGAGAGCAAAACCGCAACGTGCAGCTAGTGTGTTTGTATTTGAAAATGCTTATTAGAAATAAACATTTAATTTCATTTTTATAGCTCGTTTTAGCTTATGACGTTTGGGATTGAAACATGCCGGTTGGGAATTTCAGGACAACATAATTTACGATTAGCGTTGAAATTCTATTGTTAAGTTAATTAAAGAATGTTGAATCATGCCAAACGGAAATGATCTTCCAGTGGTTTTCGCTAATCATTTTTGGAATTTAAAAAATAAATTCCATTGATCAAATATTAAAAAAAAAAAAATTAAAAGAAATGACGTTAAGCTGTTAAAACTCGTGAAGCAAAAAATATATATTGTAAAAAATTGTACATTCAAAATATTTGCCACTCCCAGAAAGACAAAAAAAAAACATTTTTGGTAAGATTAGTAAATAACTAAGAAACTTGTTTTAAGAATAACACACAAACTACCTGTTTCTTCGTTTTTTTTTTTTCTGTAAGTTTTAAAATATAATCTGACAGAAGTGACTAAAAAAGATACTGTGTGCATTTTGTTTATTTTTTTAAATAATGTTTGAACTAATTGTGAAATATATTCATTACTTCATTGAATTTTAGAAGAGATTTGAAACCAACCGAAAGAGATTTTGTGTGACACCCCTGTATATAGTTTTTTTATTATCAAAAATTATACGTACTTAGGATTATATAATACTTTGGGGAATTCTAGTTTTTTTTATTGTGACATCTCATTAACATTCAGTAGCACCTAATAAAAATTAATTAATAAACACAATTGTAATACATAGAAATGACAACTCAAAACTTTTATTATGCGCAATAAATATTATATTGCACAAACAATTAAAGTGATAATCTTTATTCATATATAAATGTATCTATGAAATTTAATTAGCCACTTGGAATCAAAAGCAAAGCTACATGAATATTATAAAAGTCATTATGGAATGTGCGCCGACGTAACTGCGATTCTATTCTACTTAATAATTATAACAAGTTATAAATCGTGCGAATTTTAAAAGTAAAATGAAGTTGAGCAGCAAAGATACAAATTCAAAATAGAAATACATTTTTATTTAATAGCAGCAGCCAAGCGCGAAACACCAAAATAGAAAATTAACAAATTTTGGCACAAGTTCAGCAAACTTTTGTCTGTTTTTTGCTTAATGGATTTTTATTTTCAGCTTAATTAAGGTCATTGTTGTTGATGCGGTCATAGTATCTATTACCGCATATGGCATATATATGTGTTCTATAGAAGTATCTAAGCATTAAGCGAAATATATGCAAATAAATACAGAATAGACATGCTTAATTAAAAGAATAAAAAATTTCAAATTGTTTTTTAGTTTTGATTGTATTTAAAGCAGTCTTTCAACAATTATATACGATGATGATGATGAAAGCAATCATTGTTTCCTATAAATATGATGACTAAATGGTAAATTTGCTCCTAGTTAGGTTTAAGCTTGTGCTTGTCATTCATAAATTTAAGTATTTAAGTCAATAAAAAGTGTTTACTTGAACGAATGTGATTCATCTGCGACGACAAATGACACGAATTTCATATTGTAATTATATCTTCGTTATGCGTTACAATGTAAATAAAAATGAATATTTTTATTTTTTGAATGTTCGAATGTAAGGCGCACGTTTCTGTATTAATGAGTACGAAATATGCCGCGGCATAACTGATGAACTTAATACAAGTGAAACTAAGTACTACAGCTGAGTGTGAATCTGTATGTTTGTATCTTTTGTGTGGGGTGTGTCATTTTGGGTGTGGGTGGATGCTGCTGTTTATGACACATTTGTCATTTACCATTATCGTCAAATTATCGTCGTCGTCATCAATAATCGGAAAATCAGTTTCGTTTACTCATTCATTCAAATACTTATTCAAATGAATATTTCTTTTTAATTGCAAATACTCATTACAAGAGTGTCGCAAACGTGTCGTCGTCGTCGCAGTTGTTGAAATTCGATTTACATTAATGTTTAACTTATTTTTTGTACATGACATCTTTTGAATTTCTTTAGCAATTCAACAGATGAATGTGAATGACAATATAAAAATTATAGCAGGCTTGGTCTTTTCGGTTTGAGTAATTACAAATGTCGGCAATTGGCTGTCATACGCGCAACAATCGAAACATGTACGTGAAATGTCAATCATAAATCATATTTTTCAAATGTGCTTCGTTTTATTTGTTTGATCAATTTGTGATGTGCATGCGCTTTTTTGTTGTCAGTACATTTTTTTTTATTTATTTGTTTCAGAAGCAATTTAAATACAACACAAAACTCATAAAGAATTGCAATTTTAGAAAAAAATATTACACTTTTGTTTCTGTAAAAAAAACATCATTCGAAATGCAAAATGCTTCATAATTCATCACTGGTTCAGAATGAAATTCTAGCACGAAATAATTAAAAATTTTATGTCTCCAAAATATTACGTCATGAGTTGTGGGAAATTATCTCAAGAAAACCACATTTCTTTATGCATTGGGTTTTTTTGGCTTATTAAAAAAAAATGGACGAACAAAATCGGGCCAAAAAGATATTATTTGGTTAATACTACTTTTTTTTTTTTAATGTAATATCATTTGATCATAAAAAGCCAAAAGTCATGGATACGCATTCAGATGCAGTTGCTCTTCTCTGGTCAAATGGTGAAATATCTGATGAAGACAGTAATTTGCACTTGTAAAACAGGGAAGATGAAACTGAATAGTCAAAATTTGTGAAACATTAAGTCCATATTCGAAGTCATCAAGCCCAAAAATTCCCGCAGACAAGTCTTTATGGTGATCCGTTAAGATTTAACAAAGAATGGAATCCACCATTTTGTTTTTTAATCTCAAAGTGTTTATTCAATACTATTTTGTCACTTTACAATTGCACTAAGAGGCACAGTGTGGCTTTTTTGTAGATGTGTCAGGATTTTGAATATAACTCAACTGTTTATTTGTTTCAACGTATTTTTTTTATAAAATATCTTCCTTATTCTTTTTTTAAACTTGAACATTATTTTTCTATTAAAACCAACTAAAATAAGAAAACATTTTTCTTTAAAAACATTTTTTGAAAAAGTCAAAAAAAAAAAAACAAAAATGTCAATTGAATGCAATTAAGAAAAATAACACAAAATGCGTCTCCCAATTCGCGTAGTTGTCATTTGACTTTAGGCATTTTGAACTTAAATAGAAAAACAATAAAATTCAATGAAAATGAAAAGCATAAAAGAGACAAGATACACTTTTGAAGTACAATAATGTTAGAGAACGGAAAGAAAAGCAATAAAAAATGACAAGGACAGAGATACTATATATAAAGTATAAAAAGCCGGAAATACAAATTTCAATCCACAATTTGACAGTCAGTGGTGACACGCATGCTGGGACAATAATAATGGCTTGAACACCAACAACAATGTCAATGAAAATGTTGAAGCAATAAAAAAAGAAAAGCAACAACAGCAACAATAGAGGAAGCAGCTTGAAGGCTTTTGCTGGCAAATATCCAACTGAAAGCCAACTAAAAGCCAACATTTAGGCAAACAGCAGAAAGATAGCAAATAGATAGGCGAAGCGAATGAAAAATAAAATAGTGGTTGGCAATACGAATGAGTTTAGAACAAATGTCACTGATAGATAGACAAACATATTGACGCGCAGTCACTGAGACAAATTGACACACAATTTATCTGTCAATTGTCTTTTAGTGTTGCTGCTAAAGTTGTTTATTATTGGCATTATTGTTGTTGCTGCTTTTTTGTTGTTGTTGTTGTGTCTGTGTGATTGTTCTATTACAATCGGCGTTTTTTGTGTGGTTGTTATTATTCTTGTTAACTTTGTTTGGTGGGCTTAATTTGTGCTTGAAATGCTTTCGAAAAGCAACAAATGAATGCGCAATACAAACCAATAGCAACAATGATGAAAATATATTAGCAAAAAAAAAAAACAACAGTAAAACCAACAAAAATACCAGCAACAACAACAAGAACCACAACAATAATAATCATCAAGCGAGGCGCTATGCGATTTCACGCTACTTTAACAACAATAAAGCAACAACAACAACAACTTCATCTAATAAACTAGTAAGTAAACAACACTCATTCACAAACACAAATATGCAAACAAACAAACAACACACACACACACAAACATACAAACGCACAAAACAACGCAATTGAAATCATTTACAGCGTAAGGAAAGAAAAAATAGCAACATGGGAAGCAACAAGCGCTAAAATTATATTAAAAGCAACTATCGCTGGGGTTTTCCATTTCATTTTTTCTATTTGAAACTACATTTTGCATTTTGTTTATATTTGCGTATGAGTATTCGCCATTAGGAATGGAATATTTATCATACGCCACGAGTGCCAACTAAAAACATTGCCCTAGACTCTGACAATGCTAGTTATTAATAAAATTGTACAATTAGTAACGATAGATAAAATGCATTTATTTGTAATGCTTTCTGATAAACAAATAAAGTCTGATTGTGAATGACGTACATTTTACCTTCTAAAGATAAAAAAATTAGAACAAGGAAAAACTTTAAGTTTGATAAAACCGAAGTTTAAATACTCGTCACATGAAAGTTTTTTCAACTTACATTGCACAATATGTATTTGTCCTTATCAAAGGAATATCGCTCAAAGTCTATAAAATTTAATGTTAAATTTAAGACAAAGAAATTTATTGGTGATCCCATTATCATACAAAGTACACAGGACATAGAAAAGCTTTAGTGTCGTAAATCTCATTACGAGATGGCTCAACACTAGAGTAATATTGAGGGCAACTCCATAGCAAACATACTTGCCAGGCAGGCTACCACAAAACATCATCTTCAAAGGAAGGACTTGGTTGGGATACCTCTAGTAACTTGCAGGCTGCTTATAAAAAAAAACAAACCTATTTACTGCAAACAGAAAGTGGTCCAACTTAACAACTTGTGGCATATCCAGGACTACCTGACCTGCTTACAATCGTAAGTGGTCATATGGCATCCTCAAAATGATCAGAACAGATATTTCCTTACTTGTAGCATTGACCACGGGACACTGTCTCATAGGCGCAAGGTGTCCCCTTTAATGTTTTTTGTATGTGGCAATGAAAAGAAGGAAGAAAATGTGGAACAAGTACTCTGTGGTTGTCTAGCTTAAAGGAGAAGAAGGGTCTAATTTTTGGGAAAACTCTTTTTTAGAAGAACTGTTGAAAGATACCATGAGCGAGGCCAGAAACCTATAAATTAAACATTATTGAAATTAATTGCTTTATATTTACTATTTATCATTGCAGATGTAAACACAATTTTTGTTTTATTTTATTTTATTAATTTTTTTTTTTTTTTGACCAAAGGTAATTTTGCAAAGTAAACATTTAAATACACAATTTTTTTTATTTTTACAAATTAAAAGATAATTGGTTAATTTAATTAATTCTATATTCGTGACGTGACTATAAATATTTATAAATTTACATAGTATCGCTTATGTAGTTTATAGTCTCGTGATGGAAACTTAAGTACAAGCTGTACACTCCAAGTTCTCTTACTTTGGCTTATTTTACTGAAACAGAAAAAAATTCACTTCAACTTGCCATTTCAACTGCCTCTTAGCATTCACAGAGATACTTGGTCTACACACAATATATACGAGTATATATAAATTTGTAGAACATATATTTACCACAACTCTCAGCTACTTTGCCTTAAGTTGTAGATATGTACTTCAACTTTTTGCATGAAAGTGCACAAAAAAGGCAAACATTTTGTTTTCTTATTTAAAAGTAGTCGAAGTGGTTGCTGCGCGTGTGATTCTTTACAACTTTTGCAATTATATCTTGCGGCAAGTGCGTCTGTGCAATAAAAAAATATATATCAAAAAGCAATGAAGATAGAGTATCTAGATACATCTGTTATGCCACAGTTTTCGTCTATGAATTCAAATTTGTTTCATGACGTTCGACTTGAATTTTTTTTTTTGCAACTGCTTCTGATCTCTTTTGCATAACTTTTGGCAGAGTTTTATACTTTTTCTTCGTATTTTTTATTCAAATATTTGCATTTAAAAAGTATTTCATTTGCTGTCTATAAATTTAAATGTAAAAATATGAAAAACAGTTTTCATGTTTGTATAAACTTTTATTTAAAAATCGTTTTGTTTGTTTCATGCACACAAATTGATTAAATCATTCAAGATTCTGCTAAAAAAAATACCTTCATTCAAAAATTCTACAAATAAAAAATGATAAAATTTTTTTCAGATGAAATAACAATTTGCAACAAAAAAATTAGATCATCGTCAGCAAAATATTTTTTATTTTGCTTTTATCGCTGTTGAATACTTTAAACGCAGATATTACGCATACGCCCCATGGTTACGCATAAAGATTTAGCAGCTTTTAAAAAACAAATATACCAATTTGCCTTGGACTGTTTTATAAATGTTACATACTATATATATATATATATATTGCATATATTTTTATTTTTTTTGGTTTGTTCGATTGGTTTATCGTTGCATTGCTATTGACCACATTAAGGCCATTTTTGCTTCAAGCTTATTGACAAATGCCTGCAACTGTACAAATAAAAATAAAAATTTTTTTATCTTGAAAAAGAAAAAAATAAATAAAATAAAAGATTCTTCATACAATTTTACACATGCCTTGCTATATGAAAACAATAATGCCTATGAAATGATCAGGATACAGGCAAACTGTCAGAAGGACATTTTGATAACGCTTCCGTTCATTCGTTCTTTCGTTTGGTCGTTTGTTCGTAAACTTGTTGGTTCGTTGAGACTTTTGACATGCCTCTGACACTTTGACATGTAAATATGCGTAGTGCAATGCTCAGCACGGTCTTATGCTTACACGTAGGCGTGGCTATTGCCCTGCAACTTCAATAAGCCAATTAAAAATACAACACGTGTTCAGTTACATGTTGAACAGCTTAAATTTATTTGTTTTACTATTTTTATAAATAATTTTATTTATATGGTTTTTTATATTTTTTCATTTTATGGTTCGTATTGCATTTTCACCTGACTACATATTTTATTGATTTGGTCGTTAGTAAAAAACGAAAACCAAATAGCGAAAAAAATAATTGACAAACACATTTTTTTCCAAAGAGAAATATTTTCAACATTAATTTGACAAATTCTAGTTTCCCTTAGTGATGAAATTTTGGACAAATTTTACCTAATTCTAAAAAGAAAAATGATTTGCTTTCAAACGATTCTTTTTTGTTGCACTTATTCATATTTGCAAGGAAAATAAATATTTGAATTTTGGTAAAGCTGAAGCGTAAATTACCGTCACTCGAAACAAATTTTAAATAATGTGCACAATTATGTAAGCTCAACAAAAATATGATTTTTACAAAGATTTTAATGGTGTAACAACTTTTGTTAAAAATAAAGCTGTGCACTTCAATCAGCTATTTAGTTGGTATGTTAGCAGTGCGTTTGCACAATAAAAACATAATTTCGGGATGCCACTTGCTAAACACTTTTATTTATTTTCCAACACTTATTTTGCACAAATGCAAAAAAATTATGCTAGAGTTATTCGAACAGTCTTGCAAGAATTTAAAAATTAACTTTGCACCAGAAGACGCTGTGAGAAAATTGTAAAAATTGTGAAAATTAAATTTGTGCAACTGTTCCAATGTTCACTGTCCATTTGAATTAGCGACCATTTATAACCAGTGCTACTTAAATTCGGGTTATCACTTGTTAAATCTTTGAGCTTATTTTCCAACACTAGAATTACACCGATGCAATGATATTTTTTAATGAAGGGTAAAGGTTAAAAATAAACAAATGTAGCACGAATTGCGAAAGACGAACAAACTTAATAGGGCCTATGACGTCTACGTGGTTTACGTACTTTTCGACCAAGAAAACATAACATAACATAAAAAAAAAAAAAAATAAAAATATATTTTAAAATAAAAAAGAACCGCAAACATCGATAAGGTTCCCAGTGTCCGGCTTTCGACTTGTACGTTCCATATAAATTATATTCTTCTCACTACACTATATTCTTTGGTATTTTCTCTAAACACTGAGTTATTCGTTTTACCGGATGCATATGTTTTTAGGTTGTATTACTTTTTTCCAATTAACTTTAACGAATTGTTAAAATTTTTCTTAACGCACGTCAATGAGTACATTGCGATTCATTTATAAAAAATTGGACTTTTAAGAGAATCAAATTTTTATACTACTTCAAATACATTAACTGTTCTAGGAATACATTTTTTTTATTTAATTAAATTTGTTGAAAATGCTGCTTTAATTTTATAATCGAGTATAAATATTATTAAATGTAGTATAGCGCATATGTTAAGCTGTTTGTCAATTTCAATTTATTCTAACATTTAAATAATTTGGCTTTGTTTTCTTTAGTTATTGTCTTTGTTTGATATATTCATTTGATATGCACAGCCCGCACAAAACAAACAAGCACGCAAGTAAACGAAGGAACGATCCAACGAACAAAAGCGCATAAGCCCCACGGGAAGCTTTAAGCGAAGGATTGGGTTTGTGGCTTTTTTGTTTTATAGTTAAGCCACAAAGCGGCATTACAATTCATGCTCATGGGTCCATATTGTATCAGAGAATTGCTAAAAAGAAAAAAAGCGTTTTGCTTTGGATTTTTTTTTGTTGTTTTTTTTTGTTTTTTTTTTTTTTTTAGAGATCCTGTTGCGCGTATTTGTTTGTTATCCTTACCACGTTGCATTTTCATGTTGTTTGGTTTATGAGTGACGTTTGGTTTTGTTCGAGTACGTGCGTTCAAGCGTCGACGGATTTAATAGATACGCGTGAATTTACAAAACAAAAGACGCTGCAAGCAGATACATTATGTATGCACAATTCAAATTGACATGCGGCAGCAACGAACTATTTGATACGCTTAAACTTAAACTTAAATTTAGAAGAAAATAAAACCGTTTACACAATTCGTAATGGCAGTGCATAAATTTTTAAGTGAAGCACAATTTTAGCACATTTTTTTTTTTATTACTATTTTTTATAATTTATATCGACACAAGCGCGTTTTTCAAAACGATTTATTTGCCAAGCAAAGCAAAATCCCATAAAAGTTTTAAACATTTAAAGCGCAACGTCCAACTCAATAATGCCAAGTAAATTTATCACTGTTTATAAAGCTCGCAACAAACAAGTCCATCAGCACGAATCGAGCATCGAAAAGAATTGAACGACATCCTGGGCAACCGCTCATCAATAAATGCCGATGTTTAAATCTTATTGGCAAATGGCTCGACTTGATACGATGTTGTTGTTTGCCTACTCGCCTGCCCTTCCGCCTGCCTGCCTGCCTACTAGACTGATTGTCTGCTGGCTGCCTGCCTGCTGGCTGATTGTAAGCCTAAAGCCGCAAAACCGCAATAGATGCAAGAGGTGAAGTACACATACATACACGAAGAACCAAGGCACAGCAACAGCAACACAAACCAACAAGCAACAAGCGCAGTCAGGTCCTTCGATTATCGTAGCTTAACTAAGCTGGACGCTTAACTAAGTCTAAAACTGAATGCCTGATGGAAAGGCATATTTGATGATGAGACTGTAACGAAACTGCTCTTGTTGGCTTCGTGGCTAAATGCTAAATGGCCATATTTAAAGTACGTCAGCTCTGACAACAGCAGTTACATGTCCATGTCCATGCTCAATCTCAAATTCTGCTACATCCTTGAGATTCTTTTCGTAAGTAATTTTGCATTTATTCGATAACTCTCTGTAATGAGTTAGTTCTAAGCGCTTGTAGCGCAAAGAGTTCTGTTCTTGGACAAGCTATGTTTGTATGTATTTGCTGATTATATGCTACCACCTATAACTTTGTCGTTGGACTGTAAAATTGAATTTACTTTGTTGTTGGTATTCGCTGCTTTACCGATAAATCGATTTTATTAACGCTAAATATTGCTTCAATTGCTTTATTTTACAGCGGGCACGTTGCTCTCTAGAAGCATTCAAGCCGTTTAATGGCTTTAATAGAAATATATAAACAAATGTTTAAATTTGTTGTAAACCAAAGTTTAATACACTTTACCATTTAATTATATAGACGCAATAATATAGATAATTAAAGCTAATATAATTTTTATACCCGTCACACATAGTGTGAAAGAGTATATTCAGTTTGTTAAAAATTTGGTAATGCATGAAAGAAGACACCGTATACCGCATATACGGTCAATATTTTCACATTTTCAATATTTTCACATTTATGAAAATATTGATCTGAATTTTAGAACTTAAGCTTCCTCTCAATCCTAAGCAGTTAAACTGTTAATACCAAAGTGCCACGCCCATTTTTAGGTATAGCACCCAAAAACATTTTTGAGCTTTTATTGAAATATGAATTATTTATGTGTCACCTTAAAGTTAAAAATTTGTTTGCCAAAATATTGGCTAAAAATAGCTTATTCTTGCGTCTATCTTTAAAGCATAAAATTCAAATGTGTACATTCTTCAAGAGTGTGACAAACTTAAAATAAAATCAAAATACAATCTCTGCCAAATTAAATAAATAAAATGCAATAAAAACGAAAAAAGTAAAAAACAAACTACGCCTCTTTGATTTTTTCTTGCTGCTTATTTTAAGCTGTCAATTCAAAGAAAAATGCTTTTTAGCTTAAAAAATAAAGCCAAGCGTATGAATTTAAAATTAAATTAAAATAATGCAATATTAAAATTAATTTCAAAGTGGAAGAAAAAATTTGATGAAAAGCAAGTGTAAATCCCTCAGGCGCTGAATGTTTAAATTAAATGTACACGTATGTACATACATATATCAACACTTTTCGCTTTAAGACAGAAAATCACACAAGTTAAGCGAAAAAGTCTTAGTAAAATACATTGAAGAGGGAACATTTTATGAAATATCGAGATAAAAAGCTTATGAGCCAAAAAGATGGAAATAAAATTAAAGCAAACAATTTAAGTTCATTTTGTATATTTGCACTTTTATTTGAATTTATTCATATTTTTTTTTAGCTTGCTTTTCAATTTTGTTGTTTATTAAAATTTAATATTTCATTTAGTCGAAATCAAACGAAAAAATATGGCAAAAAAAAAGAAAGAAAGCAATTGAATTTTAAAATTTGTTGCATACATTTTGGCGCGCCATAAACACATACATATAGACATGTCCCATTTGTATGCTTTGTGTGAGTGTGTGTAAATTTGCGATTGCCAAAGGATCATTTTTTTTTTTTTTTTTTTTTTCAAATCGAGGTTATTTTCCCTACAACAACAACAACAACTAAAACATGTAGCACAAAAACAAATTCACAACTTTCGCTGGCGATTTTCATATTCAATATATTCGATATTTATCCGCTCTACACAAGTGTTTTCCTCTCGTTTCAAAAAAAAAAAAATTTTTTTCAACTTCATTGAGCAAATACAAGATACTAACTAGTCAAAGGGAAAAAAGCAAAAAGAATGCTACTAAAAATAAAATATTATGCAATAAGAGAAATAAAGGCATAAAAAGTTTTGAAAAAAAAAAATATATATATAAGCACGTAGAATCAATACTAAAAAAAAGATACTAAACGTACATACTTGTATATATAAATCAAATTATATTATATGGTATGTACTCGTATATGTATATGAAAGATAAAAGTACAAAATGTATACTTGTATCTACAAAGTCGGCTTATTTTTGTAGTAAAGAGATACTCGTTCGTTGGTTATATGAACTTTTGAATCCCCAATCGGTTTTAAATTTAGATTATTCACGCCATTGTCGTCTATAATATTTATCAGTAAAACACAAATAACTGCTTTTGATGACATAAATTTATGAGTTCACTGTACCCATTTATCATTAATACCATTTATATATTCTTGTAAAAGAATAAAGCATGTTGCCGACAGATAAGTGCCTTTGATATTGCTATCGGGCAGACATATGTAAAAATTGTAAAAAATTATATTAAATTTATTTAATACAAATTTTATATTGATTCTCGTTTTTTTTTTTTTCTTTTTTGCTAAAATTATATTTATTTTTTTTATAAACTCCACAATAAATTTAAATTTTGTTACGAAGTTTATAGCGCATACAATATGTCTTAACTAGACTTAAATTGTTCAATATCTTGATTAAAAAGAAGAAGATCAGAATAAATTCAGGAAAGACCTCTAAAATGGTTGTTTAGCGTGTAAAAAGGGGATAACAAACCGAATTGGTTTTGTTGTAACCAATTCGGTAACAACAATGAATTGTAGAACCATCTATATGTGTTACTATAAAAGAAAAGAAAATATGTGCACAGAATAAATGACTTGCGACGTTTTAATAATTTGAAATTAAAAACAAGGAAAAGCGTTAACTTCGGTGAACAGAAATACCGTTACATGGGCGTGTGTCTTGGTTTTGCCTGGATGACCAAAAATTTCCATGATCAAGTACGATTCATAAATAATTACTATTTAAAAAAAATAAAGAAATAAAATTTGTATGGGGGTACGTAAACATGGAATACTCTCATTGCGAACTTGACCTAGTGTTCCGAGAAAAGTTAGTTAAATTTAAAAGACGAGCTCGATCAAGAATATATATACTTTATGGGGCCCCCTTTTATAGTCTAATTTGAAAACTTATAATAATGAAAAAATATTGTTATAAATTTTTATTTATTTATTTTTTTTTTTTTTTTTTGTGCATGTTCATTTTAATTGTTTCAATTGACAAAAAAAAAAAAAAAAAAACGTTAATATAAATTGAATTTATTTGAATAATAAAAACCGAAAAAGGATCAAAAGACAAAAGTACGATTTGTATTTGTTTGACAGCTGTGGTCGATTGGTTTTAAATGTAGTATGACAGGCAACAGAATTTGGTAATTGATTTCGTATTGCATTGAATGCTCCATTTATTTATTTGTTTTTAGTTTGTGGTAAAGATTGATAAGCTTACATGTAGGTGCGGTATCGATAATATTGAATAATTCAATTTAATTTAAAAATAAAAATTGAAAAATTAATAATATATGATGGTTCTAACTGTTATAGTCTCCAGCAGATAGTATGACAGCCCCACGGATATAAATCGACTTTTCTGATATAGAATATATGTAAATACTTTTAGGTTTGTACCCATTTGAGTTTTGGGTATTAAAATGCAGCTTCTAAGTGTTTTTTATTCAGCGAAAATACTTCAAACAAATTATGCAAAGTATTTTAAATTTCAAGTAGCAAAATCATTTCTTTTTAATTTCCAATCGAACTTAGTGCCATTCAAATCTGCTGACATGCTTTTTGTTCTTCTCTTAACGACAATTCATCTTGTTCATTTTTTTTCTTTTCTTGCGTTAATTGAAATATTACTGCGTCTTTATTTTAAAATACGTCAAAAATTTTTCTATTTGTTTGAAAGAAAGCAAGCAATGTTTTTAAATTATTATTTTTTATATTTTTTTAATTAATGTTGGTACCTACACTTCTAAAAATATTTATTCTCAAAATTTTTCTTCTATCTTTGTCAAAAATAAACATATTATTAAAAGTATTCAAATGCGCAAATGGAAAAAAAACATTATATACAAAACAATTGTTCAAATAATGCTTTACTAATCAACAATTGTCACGTTACTAGACATTGTTTCTAAAAAATTAAAATTGACAGAATAGTGAATAATACTCTTAGGTAAATATTTTTACAAAAATTGTTATTAATTAAATGAAACACATCTAAGAATAACGCATGACTTCACTGACGAATTGAGTAAATAATTGCATTTGATAAGTCATGAAAGATAGGTAAGATCTTTGATAAGAATATTACTAAACATAGAAATTTTTAAATTTCGATTTTTACCAAATAAGGAATACAAAAAAAAAAAATCGAAATCGTAAATGATGACTCATGGGAAATAAGTAATTTCGCATACTCTGAAACGGAAATTGCACGGAAATAATTTTGATGAATTTCTATTTAAGCAGCTCATTCCGGCATTGCACATATTTAAATTTCAGCGCAAAAATTAAAGTGTACAGTATATTGTTTATAATCTTTCTTTAACTGAGCGTTTCAAAATGAACGGGTCCCCATGTAACCAATCAACTTATATGGATGTCATGTTAAAAAGTAAACAATTAAAAAACGGCCCTTGAGGGAATCTTATATTCGTGGGTTAATTCGGTGGGTCTATTCAATTTGCATATAAATCTAAACTACCTCCTGTATAAAAGCATTTTTATACCCTGTTCCCAGGAAAAGGGTATATTAAGTTTGTGCGAATGTATGTAACAGACAGATCAGCACTAGAATAGGAGTCGAACTAGCTATGTCCGACTTTCCGTCTGCCCGTCCGTCCGTGTGTCAAGCTGTCTGCAGTATGAAAACAACTATCTCGAAGACATTAAGAGATAGGGCTTTTATATCTGAAACTTAGACTCTCCTAAGCAGTCAAGTGTGCACTTGCAAACGGTTTTTCTCTAGTTCAGTTTAATGGGTAACCCCATACAAATCTACAAATTACAAAATTTTGGGTTTTTGCATAAAAACATCATTGTTTCTTTATTCTAGGAAGTCTAAACTTAGTATAAATTATGCTTACGATAGTCTCAGTGAAATATCCCAGTTTGGGTAGGACCAAAAAAATATTAGTTATAGCCCCCAAAACAATGTACCCCATTTTTTGAGTTTTTGGTTGTAAAACCAATACCGTAATGTATATTACAAAGATAGAACCCAACTAAAGGTGCATAGAGATAGGAGTGCAGGGTATCTTTTCTTGGTTTTTTAGGAATAGTAATATTTTTTTTTTTTTACAATGAAATTTTCTTTCAAGCATAATTTGTTTATTTTTTGTGAAAAACTAATTTAAAAATATAAAAAAAAGTGATTACCTTTTTCTTTCTATTTTGTTGCTCTACTTAATTGAAAAATTTAGTCTCAAGACTTTTCAATTTTTATCAAAAATCTAAGAAAATGTTTTTTTCCAAGATAAGAGAATTTTTGCTATTTTTGTTCGAAGCAGACCTTTATTCATGCAGTACGTTTATTTATAATTAGGAATTGTTGTTATATATAACATCGAGACTCGTTCTCTGCTAACTTTAATCGTGAGTAAGACGTTGAACGCGACACAACGCAATAATATTTTGTGCAGTAAAAAAAATATTTATATTTATAAGAAAAATATATAAAAATCTTATTAAAATTAGAAACAACAACAAAAATTTTATTTATAATTTTTTTTTAAATTAAAGTGAGTGTTTATATAAAAAAAAATTTTAACATTTAAATACAAAAAAAAAAAAAATTTATACTAAAAACGAAAAATATAAATCAAATTAAATAAACATTTTGTTATATCTTATATATTAAACAAAATAAATTTTTTTTGAAATTTATTTATAAAAAAGAAAAACATTTTTATTTCAAACCTAAACCCAATGAAAACATTTGGCTGAACAAACTTGACAACTAATTTATATCAAACCAAAGTAAAACTACAAAACCGCAAAAAAGAAAAAAATAAAATAAAAAATTGTTGAAAACTTATTTAGAAATAATTTGCAACAATTAAACTTTTCAAAGTGTATTTTCACACAAACCAACAAACAAACAGAAAAAGAAAAAAAACTAAACAAATTTTTAATGCTGAAAACTGAGAATAAATTCTAAATCTATGCGATATATTTTGTGCTACTTGCAGAGTTTTTTTTTTTTTTTGTACAACTTTTTTTCTACTTCCGAAAAGTTAAGAGGCAATTTATAGTTCACAAATACAATGAAATTCTTCTTGAACGGAAGTTTAGCTTTCATTTTGGTTTTACTGCTTGCCAGTTACACAGCTGCACGCCCAGCCGAAGATGAAATTGAAGATGATGGCGATGGCGACGGTGATGGAAGACTCGACAATGTGGACAATGTAGAGGTAGACAATATGGCGATAATATAAGTTATGAAGATAAAATTGTAACAAAATGTATCCTATTTCTTTGTGCACAGTTTCATCATGTCAAAATTATTGACGGCATAATGCATGAGGATCATCCGGTTGTTATGTATAAAGAAGATTTTGTAAGCGAAGATTTCGGTAAGTGAAACAAGTTTTAATTGCGAATTAAAAATGATTTATAACGTTTTTTTTCTCACTCTTTTAATAAATAGATCCAAATAAACATAATAAAACGCATAAAAAATATAAAAATTTAATGCGACATCGTCATCAAAATGACAGCGTAAAAACTGAACAAGAGAAAATATATTTTGATGTATTATTACAAACGCCAATTGATGTTAGTGAAGATAGCGCTTCAAATAGCCATGATGCTAAATTTAGTGCAGAACTTGTGCCATTAGTGGATGATGTTCAATTGAAAGAGGAAGAGCAGAAACCAACCAAGGATTTGCTTAAAAAGCATTCGAAAAAATATCACAGACGTCAACGTCGTAATGCCTTTTTAAGACCATATTTTACGCAAACAAATGAAGTTTCAAACGGTGGTTATCATTATCCAAATCCACAGCATACATTTAAGAAGTAAGTTAAAAATAAATAAATATAATTTAACGTTGAAATGTAAAATATATCAAAAACAAAAAAATTATAGTCCAGTTCAGGGAAGACGACCACCACAGCCAATTGGCATAGGCACACGTTTTGGCGAGGATAATAGTAACGGTCCCGTTTGGAGTAGACAACGTAAGTAAATTTATAAAAAAAAAGAACTGTGCAAAGATTTTTTTCATTCTTATTTTTTTTTTTTTTTTTTTTTTTGGATTTTAGCACAAAGACCAGCCACAATAACAACGAAACGACCAAGTCCAACCAAAGCGCCAAGTCTTTGGCACGATACAAATCCTGATGAATTTGATTTTTCGCAATATGAGAGTAAGTTGCAAAATATTCATTAAAGTATTTATAAAGTCATGTAACATTGCAATGTTGCACAACCAACAACAATTTTCTATAAAAAATAAATATTGCACTACCAAATTTTGTATTAAGGGTATTCAGAATGGTCTTGCAACTCTAGTAACGGAGAAAAATGCAAAATAAATGTTAAATGTTAAAATTCATATACCCACTATAAATTCTATTACGCGAATAGTTTCTCTTATTTTACAAGTTATTAATGTGTTCCTTATGCTTTTTTACTTAAACATTGAACTCTATTTAAAAAAAATAAAGCAAAGTCACGAACAGCTAATTGCACAAAGTTGCACAAATTTATTTGCACAAGGGGCGTTCACGTTGCCTTCGAGAGCAAAGTTAATTTTTAATTTTTTGTCACTCCATTCTGAATAACTTAATTATTTTATGTAAAGGATTTTAACATTGAGCATAAATAGTCCGTTATTCAAATGAGGCTAACATTTCAAAAGGAATAAACAAAACAAAGTGCTAAACAGGTGATTGTGCAGAATTCACCACTAAATTATTTACAATGTATTTTAATGAAATGTTAGTTTGTTAAATTGTTGTTAGACCTTGTGAAAACTTTAATTATATTTTTAAATATAATTCATTATTATTTTTTATTTTTATAATTTTTTTTTTATTTAAACAGCTAATCAACAGCCTGCTGCTGGTGGTGCATTTAATGGCCCTCCAGCACCACAAATACCTCAAGAATCAGGTTAGTATTTACAAAGATAAATTTCTAAGTTTTTATAAATTAACGCTTTAAATTGGTTTGAAAAAATGGTCAAAATTATTATACAAATTTCAAATATCTAACATTATTCATATACTCTTCAATCACTCTACTAACTTTATTTTCTTCTATATATTTTCTTTCTTTTTTTCTTATAATTCTTAATTGTGTAAAATAACTTAAACTGCGTAAATAATGTAAATGATGCCCACAGTTTCTAGACCACAACAAGTAACCACATCAGCGCCCATTACCAGCTGTGTTTGGGCAATTGTTAATTGCTGCATCTCCAATGATCGACGTGTACGTTATTATTGTTTTGAGGAATTTGGTTGTCATGGCGCATTCTGGAATGTTAATCCTTGCTCTGATCCCATACGAGATAATGCACTTGCATCAGTTAATCAATTTGGAAGATAAAGCGAATCCCTAATAAATTTAAACAACAAAATTAACTTGGGAAACCAAAGTCAATAGCATTTAACTAAAAAAAAAAAAAAATAATAATAAAGTGCGTAAAATTTCATAAATTCATTGAATGGTAATAATTTGTAGAGGTGCTAAGCAATTAAATTATATACCATAAAAAAAATCATTTAAACATTATTATACCTCAAAGTATTGAAAGTGTGTTTCAGAAAATTTTTGCATTTTACAACTAAAAAGAAAGAAAAAATAAATGGTTCTGCGCTACAAGCAACGAATAAACGTGTCGCAAAAGCAATATTTTCGAAATTTAAATTTTCAGATCTTGAAACGATGAACGGCAGCTAACACATGAATTTAATTTATATTTTTATATTTAAGTAAATGTTTTAAATTATTAAAGAAAACATAAGAAAACATTTTATTTATGTAAATAATTAAGTTTATTAATGTTTATTTGTAAATATTATTGTATGTGGTAAGTATGTACATATGAATCTTTTATGTTTAATACCCTTCATATTGGTTTTGGTCTATCTGTTGCTTTTATTACCGCTCCTACACTTGTACTCCTTCTCGTCATCCTGTGCATCCTTATGGAAATTGCCTCAAGTGAATACTAATTAGAATAAACACAAGGCGCCGCTTTATGTTGTGTGTTATTCTGTACAACATGTCTGACATTATTGCAACTGTTCATTAAAGCATCCTTGAAGGCTGCAATTTATTAATTAAACAAATAAAAGGCAAAATATAACGAAGGGATTGAGAGAAGAGAAGTTGAGAGAAAAGTACAGCACGAAGCGCAAGGTGGTGGACGGACTTACACTTGTTGGTGATTAAAGTTTTCTTTTCGAATAATTATCAAATATCTACAATATAAGAATTATCTGAAAAGTTTCGAGCGAAATATTGTTTAAAAATGTACCTATTAAATTTCGTTACAATTTATACAGATATTCAGAAAAAAATTAGGACAAATGAGGAAGACTAACAAAAATCAAAATGGAAACTCTATATTTCTTTCCAGGTTAAGATGGTATTTAACTCTGTAGCTGGTAACCGAAGATCACACTTTGGGGGGTTTCGAAAAAAAAAAATATAATAATAAGTCAAATTAAAAAAAAAAAAAATTGTGCAACACTGCATTTTTGGTTATCAATATTAAAGTTGTCAGTTACGTAAGGTTAGCTAAATTTGATTGAAATTTATTTTAGACTTTAAAAATATAACTTTCCTTTCCTCAATTGCTTTCTGCTTATTTGCTACTCATACTCAGTGCATACATTCACCAGAATATTTTGATTACTGATCGTTGATTATTGATTGATTTCTGGTGAACACAGTCTGTTCAATTTAATTTTGAAAGTGCAAAAATAGTTTTTTTCTTTTAAAATAAATTAAAAATAACCTGTCAAAATATCGCCATTGATATCATTTTAACAATAAACTTAACGAAATTATGTTTACTCAAAAGTATCATAAAAATAGATCTGTAGCAATCAGAAACAGTGATCAAAATTCTCTCGTGAACGTAACCATTATTTGTTCAAAAGAATACCAAATATCCGTTTTCTTTTGATAAAATTTCATAGTTTTCCAACACAATCATAGCAAGTTTTTTTAGTCAAGGGACTAAGTGTAACACAACTGTGCAAAATCTTGAAAAAAACTTAAATCTTTTGTGTTCTGAATTGATTTCCGTTCCTCATTTATTTATATGTTTATACTAAAGAACCGTTTAAACATGTAAAACAATATTTTGATTACTCATTAGATACGCCTAGTAGCATATGAACGCGACAACTCAAAAATAGATGGGGTACCTATTCGCTGCTTAAAATCATAATATTTAAGCTCGAGACTTTTTAGAGCAAACAACTACATATGTAGATGCGTAAATACATACATAAGTATGCATGTATATGCAAATTTAACAATAGCAAAACAAGACATTATTTCGTATCTTAATTGCAGCAACATCACAATGGCTCGAAGAACAACAAATTCCACCACAACCGCAAATATTACAACCCGAGTATGAGAGGGAGAATGGACGCGGTTCAGGTAAGTTAAAATACATATGCACACGAACGAGTACACACAGCTAACATACATACATACGTTCTGTTTCATGCCATTATCAGAATCTCGAGTCTATTATCCTGGCGAAAGTGAATTGGAACCCAGCTCAAAGTGTGCCCGTGCCTTAGACTATTGCTGCATACGCACGAATCTTAATATGCGCTACGATTGCTTTCAACAGTTGCAATGCGCATTTACCATATCCGAGATTGTATACATGTGTGATTGAGCAACTCAACTCGACCGAGACGCTTGTGGACAGCTGCTGTCCACACAGTATGGCAACAAACAAAACACTTTGCCTTTGCATTGCAATTTCATATGTACATACGTGTATGTCCTTGCTTTTATAGTCATTCCTGTCAGGACGACAACAGTTGGTACATTTGTTTAATGAAATTGTTGCATGTTGTATGTACATATGGTGTCTCCGTTTTGGTTCTCGTTCTCGTTGCATTCTCGAAACTTTGTTATTGCATTTACAATTAAATAATATCGTGTAATGTTAAGCAAAAAAAAAAAATAAATAATAATAATAACATAACAAGAACTATAATATTTGTTTGATACTTGTACGCATTCTCATTTCATACATGCATATGCCACTTTATGCTGTGTAACTCTTTATTGCGATGCGATTTAGTCAGTGTTCCACTTGACGGTTAATTATATACACCACTTAACTTTTCAAATAATCACTAACCGCATTGAATGAGTAAAAGATATTTAATTAAGTATATTCGTATGAAATAATTAAAATTTATGTAGTCATTTTCAAGAGATTTGACTTACTTCGACTTTACATCAAATAAAAGATAAATAATTGACGTCTTCGAATACGTATAAGATAGAGTTTCAATGGAACATTTGTTGAATAAGAAGATTATTGACGCATTTCAGTGAAAACAAGCAACATAATTAAACTGTGAGTATATTTTTAGAGAAGATTGTTTACATCAACATAAAAGCCTTTCAATCAACTTATTTGCTTAGATGGACAAATGAAAAGCAGCAAACGACTTTGAGAATACAATAAGTATTCCGAGATGCCTTACTATTTTTTTTAACGGAAAATAATGCTATAGGCTGTATACGAAATTCTGAAGAAATGAGTTACAGGTATTTTTTAACTCGTCAATAGAGCTTATCGACAATATCGACAAAAACTCCAGCGTTATTATCAACTAATAAACGTAAGTAAAGTTTTCTATGACTTGTAACAATTTAATCGATTTAAATCAGATTAGGATATTCTGTCGCTCCAACTAAAAAACTATTTTATTCAAAGACTCAAAACTTTGGTGTACCCGGAATCCGTTTTCTTTGATTATTGTGGTGTGGTTCACTGTGAGTTCCTCCCGAATGGTTAAACGGGTTTTAAGAATATATTATTTATCCGATTTTAGGCGCCTACGCGCAAGCATCCATAGAAATCAAGCCGTGATTTTGTACCATCGAGCAAGCACCGTATTCACCAGATTTGGCTCCCTGGGACATTTAACTGTTCCGAAACTAAAATTGACTCTTCGCGGAAGCCGTTTTAAATCAATCAATGCCATCAAACAAAATTCGTCGAAGAAGCTGAAGACCATACGTCCGGCCGCTTATGAGCGTGCCATGAAAGATTGGTTAGCCGCTGGCATCATTGATTCGGTTCAAATGGAGCCTTTTTTAAAGGTGTCCCGATGATTAAATTGAAATAATGAGCTTTTTTTTTAATAATTTCCGGATACTAATTTTACAGAATGTACGTTTTAATTTGTACCCGATGAAATGAGATTGGCGTAATAATTTGATAAATTGTATTTCTCAAAAGCTGTTATTTAATATCATTTTTTAGTAAATGTTTTGGTTGTAAAGCTGTACAAGGTAAGAAAAATCCAGTCAGCTTACTTTAAGCAGTATCAACAAATAAAATGATTAAAAGTAAACTTCTCAGGGATGTCCGTCTGTCTTTATTTGAGTATTTTATTCGCTCTTTTTTAAAGATGTTGACCAGAAATTCGAAACTTAGGCTTCTTTGAAATCAAAGTGCCACGCCTACGTTTTTTTCCCTTATTTACGAGTTGCTATATGAGAAAAATTTTTTTTTTTGTTTTCTATATGGTGAAAATTTTTGTGTTACTAATTTAATTAGATGGTTTGAATAGGATCACTGCGTTGAGCTGCGCCTTACAATAATGAAAGAAATCTAAAATATTGTATCGGGAACAGGGAATATGGAAGTCGAGTATACACTAATATAGCATTATCTTCGCTCTTTAAATATATGCAACTGTGACAAATCGCAATCAAAAATGTCACATTAGTTTAAAGCATATTTATTTCTTCTAAAATATTCAATATGAAACATTCAAAGTCGAAATATGTTTACGTGGAACTGATTATATTACTTTTCACGCGATATTTTCAAGCCACGTCGTCTACATGTACAGTAGATTCAACACCAAAAACCTTTGAAGTTATTAACGATTTATATGCTATAAGTGAAAAAGATGTAAGTTATTAAATTTAATGAAAACAAAAGAAAAAATTATGAAAATTTTGTCTTCAGGTCAACTGGTATACTGCAGAACGCCTTTGTAAAAAGCATGGTATGACTCTAGCAGCACCAATGCGAAAGGAGCAACAGGCTAAATTAGAATTATTTCTGAGAAAATATAGTAAACAAATCAAGTATGTTCATTTTACAAATGGTAAATATTTTTTTTTTTGCGAATTACAGCGCCGCCAAAAGATGATCATTATAATTGGATGTGGATTGGTGGTTCAAATTTAGGCGAAAGTGATTTAAAAAATTTTTATTGGCATGCTACAGATGGCACCACTTTTCAATATAAAAACTGGAGACCTGAAAGACCTAAAAACAGATCGTATAGTTGCTTGCTTATCGATGTATATCAAAAAAGGTACAAATGGGACGATGAGCATTGCAAAAGGCAAGCTGGTTTTATTTGTGAATTTGCTAAAGCAGCTGGTGGTCGTCGTTTTTGGAATACTTGATTTGTTTAAATATGTTAAAAACAAATAAAAGAAAAATTTATTTACTCACCGCTTCCGCTGTCGTAGGATCGTGTTGTGGAACCACTTGTATTTGAACGTTTAATTTCGCGACGTCCCATTTTGTTAGTTGTAGATAATGTCTGATGCTGCTGCTGTTGCGGTAGTTGTTGTAGTTGTTGATCTTGTTTTTGTTGCTGCTTGAGATGGTACAGATTTTGATGCTGTAGCTGTTTTATTTGATGTAGCTGATGATGCTGTTGAAACTGTTGCTGTTGCGGTTGTTGTTGTTGTTTTATTTGCTGATAATAATAATATGGCGCAGTGATGCGCTTCGGTGAATTGTTCGCTGAAGTGCTTACGTTCTTCGATGCAGCAATTAGTGTATCAAACGATGTTTCAGTGTTTTCAGCTGATGTTTTGGCAAATATTTCAGTTGAGTTAATGGGCGTTAAGGGTGACGTTGAGTTTAGTGCCGGTGTCGAGGATGTTGCTAGTAATGTTGCGTTTGGCGGGAACTCAAAATAATTCACTTGCAATTGATTATTGTGGCTTGTGGCTGTCGCTAAAGCGTTAAGTGTATAGGTATGGCGTTCACCTTCTTCGACGCTTTCTCCGATTCCTACCCCTAAGACGCCTACTGCGCTTAACGTTGATGACAATGGTGATGATGTTGTTGCAGTTGTGAAATCTGTGGTACGTTTAGTGCTACTGTGGTGACTTGTGCTGTTGTTGCTGTTACTGTTACTGTTGGTGTTGCTGTTGTAGTTATGTGTATTGTTAACACAATGCGGTGTTGGCGGTGGTGGTGGTGGCGGTGTACATGCGTTGTTTATGCTGCTGCTACTGGAGACTGATAATTTCCGCAGTGATAATGGTCTCAACCCTTTGCCAGGGTACAATGGGTACTATCGGCCAGCAACACGTACCCAATCGCGATTTTCACTATTATACCAAATGCCTGCAAAACAAAATATGTATGTATGTATTATATATAAAATCGAAACTAATACAATTAAAACCAAAATGACAACAACATGAACAACGATGGTGATAATGATGATTTTCATGATGGCAAATGGCGTTTTGCAAATGGTTTATTAAAAGCACTTAAATTGAATTGCATGCACAAAGTCAATTTTGTTTAATATTACACATACGCAGTGCAGCGCAGTGCCGCATATACCGCAGTAAACCGTTATGTCGCCATTAGCGTTGCCATTTATGTCATGATTCGCATCGTTTCATCAATGGCATTGGCGGTCACTGTGTCTGCGGTCAACAGCTATTTTTGTTTTTATATCACATATGCATACAAATATATTGTTTTTTGTTTTATGTAAAAGCAATTAAGTTTGTATTTAAACAATTTCCCCATTAAATTTTACTCAAGTTTAGTTTTACTTAATAAAATCCATTTTCTACATTTTCACTCATCTTCAATCGTATTTATCAGGGGTGTCACACAAAATCTTTTTTCGTCGGTTTCAAATTTCTTTTTAAAATTCATTGAAATAATTAATATAATTCACATTTAGTTCAAACATTATTTAAACATTATATGTAGTTTCTACTAATTTTTATATATGTAGTTTAAACTAATTGTGAATTATATTCATTTAAATTTTAGAAGAGATTTTTAGCCATCCAAATGATATGTATTTGTATGACACCCCTTTATATGTTTATATATTTACTAACTTTATTAATTTTCAATAAAATTTTTTTTTTTTATTTAAAAGCTTAATGCTTATAAAAACAATTTATTTTTTTATCGTGTTCAGTTGTTTGTTATTTATTATGGCTTTCTGTATACATATGTAGTATACAATATGTAATATAAATTCCATAATAATATTTTCACATTGATTTATTATATTTAGTATAAAAATTCTGTTGTTGATTTAACAGACTACAAAACAAATTGTGCGGAATTTCATTGTAAACAACATAAATCAATCAATTTTTATATGATTGTTTATTAAAATGAAGTGCAATAAAAATTCAGCAGAAATTTATTAATAAAATATTAATTCGTTAATGATTTAATACATAATTTATGCAAAATATTTCATGCTGGATACATTAAATGCTTATTATATCATTTCCTTATTTAACATGAATTAAGTTCATATATATTAAATATATGTTTAATTATTTAAATGACATCAATAAATATTCTTAGCACATTGATAACGAGTATAAAAAAACATTGTTTCTGATTAAAAAATAATTTTTAAATAAGAAAGAAATCTTAAGTCGAGTATGCTCGACTGCATGTACCCAATCTTTATGTACCTAAAGTTAAGCCCTATCTGAGCACCATACAAAATTTAAAAAATGGGATAAATTTCTATGGGGATTATACATTTTGTTTGGGTATGTTATTGGGACTATCATAGGCATAATTTATATTCAATTTCGACTATTCAAAAGAAGAAATAGTGAAGTTTTTATGCAAAAACGCAAAATTTTTGTGTATATTTGTATAGGGGGGACTTCTTAAAATGGGGCTAGAGGAAACCTCTTTGTAAGTGTCCACTTGATAGCTCAGGAGAGTTTAGCTTAAAAATAGTGGGGCGTGTCTCTTATAGTCTTCGAGAAAATTCCTTAACGGCAGACAGAAGAATGAGAACTATAGACCAATAAGCTTGCTTTCAACCTTTTCTAAGATATTTTTCTGGTAATCTTTGTGTAACTCTTGAATGTTCAAAGCAGATGGATCAATCGATATAGAAATATAGTTGATAATAACATTTCTTCTTTGGTATTTGCTTAAAACCTGTCTTAAATCATATTTACTATAAATCAGCAAACAACTTCATTTACAGTTTATAAACAACAAATTTTAAGAATGTTCGATAGAAATATGTAAATAAATAATAAATTTAATCAAAGGAATGCCTCAACAGGTAGTGATGGCTTATTGCATAAAATAGTTTATTAAATCAAGAACAAATTCGATGACAGCCTGAAGCGAAATATAATAAACTGAGTGAAGCTGCTTATGCCAAGCAAAAATTGCTATCCCACGTCACGGGGATGTAGCAAATAACGTCAACTGTTCGAATAGTGAAATAATGCAATACAGCGTTAGTCCTTGCAACTTTTTTTTTTTCTTCGTCTGAAAATGCAATAAACATCTTTCGCAAAGTTATTAAATTATTTTTGCATTTTGCTGCAGGCAACAAATCAAAACTGAAATGAGGTATTTTTGTGCATTCACCATAGATATGGACATAACATAAACGAGAAACTTCAAGGACAATCGCAAGGATATTCGCGTTGTGGAGCTAAAAATTGTTTTATTGTTTATTGTGAATCGACAAGAATAGTGAACCAGAAAAAGAGATAAAGTTGCGCTCAAAATACAATAATAAAAAAACATTAAATTTAAATTTCGTTTGAATGAAATGAAATATATTTATTTGAATTTTATTTGCTTTTATTAATTTTTTCTCTTCTATTTTATTTTTCTTCTATTTTAAGCTGAATAAAAAATGGCAAAAGAATGGTGTAAACTGATTTTTCTATTTTTTTTCTATCGTGTGTGAAGTAAATAACAAGGATGTAATTTTCTTGCAATTTTACATACCTCTTATTGAACATAGTATGGGTCACCTTAAATGTTTTGAAAGTACAAACATAGATAAACAGTGAAAGGAACACTCAAACTGTTTGTTACAAACTTAAAGATACAAATTATTATTAATACATTTAATTTATTTATTTATGCTTTTGAAAAATACAATAAAGAAAAACCTTTCATTTTTTTTTCATTTGTTTAAATAAAACTTTTAGCGTTACTCTCGTACTCTCATGGACATTTAAACATACACATACGCAGTCATGTGTAAATTGAGCTTCAAGAGAAAAGGTATTAAGCGAATTAGATAAAAAAAATCTCGATGAATGATGGACGACGACAGTGAAAAGCGAAGAAAGCCAAACCAAACTGGAATCTATGCCTTCTGCTACACGTACAATTTTTTTCTATTCATACAAACACTAAAGAAATTCATTCTTCCACATTTTGCCTCTAATCGCTTTCGATTTGAATTACCATAATTTGACATAAGATACAACGAAGCAAAGCAAAGCAAAACTAAACGAAACGAAACGCAAAAAAAAAAAAAAAACTCATGCAGCGTATGCAATCTCGTCTTGCCGCAGAATCTTTCAAAGACCTGAAAGTTCAGGGGGCGAAATAGGTTTCTATTGATGAAGAAATGAAAGAAATATACTCGTTTGCACAGACGAAGGATTAAGCTACAATAAAAGAAAAAAATAAAGGAAAAAGAATTGAAGACAAAGAAATGAAAATAAAAACGCAACAGAAGTGAAAAAGATGTTGCCAAACAACAGCAAATAGATCAAAGCATTCACTTAGTCAAGGCTATGGGCATGGTTGGAACCAATGTTGGGCGTAAAGTCAAGCGAAAATGGTATTGTCTAATATAACTTTGCTTCATTGTTGAGCACTAAAGCGATGAAATGCTAAAAAAAAAAAAACAATAATAAAAATGACGACAACATTGGTGACCCGCCACATTCGTCTCTGTTAGTAAGGTGCATGATATATATAGCATCTATAAAAGAAGATGGTGGCTTTGACGGAAGTGCCATTGGCGCCATTTCTTAATGTCGATGTTTAATCAATTCGTTCGACAAAATCACACACACTACACTCAAACAAATAAAAACATACAAAGCAAGGCCAAAGCAGAGCAGAGCAGAACAGGCCAACAAGCGAATGAACAAAATGAAAAACTAAAGCATAAAGAATGCGCGTTGTTCGTAAAAATGCTGAGCAAGTGGAAAGTGGAAAATAAGGGATTTCCTTACAATTCGTCGTCGTCGTCATCGTCGTTCATTCAATGCTTTTTTCATCTCCATTTTATGCGCTTTGCTGTTATGTATTTCGTATTTAGTTTATAGGTTAAGCATAGGAAATAGTGCAGATAGCTGTATTGTCAAGTAGTTCAATCGTTCATTTATTTCTTTTCGATTCGTTGAACTTTAAAAATAGGAAGTCAATCATTCTAATGAGCCAAGAAAAAAAAAAACAATATTTCCAATTGAATGCGACTTTAGGAATATTTAAAAATTAATTAAAATTATTTATGGAATTTTCTTAATAAGTTAAGCTATTGTATTATACAGAAGACAAAAACAAAATATAGATTCACATTCATAAGTCATTTCAATTTTCGTTATTAATAAATAATAATCAGGAAAAATAACATAAGGAAATTCAAGAGAAGTCTTTTTAAAACGAAAATTCACGTAAAGGGATCAGGTTCCTTATATGGCGTGATTATTTATAATCCAAAGTATTTGTAGATAAGCCATGAATTGTCGTACAGAAAGCCAAAGCCAAGATAAACCTTTTGTTTTTTTGGCAACGGAACTGCTTGATATAAATTCTAGACAAGATTTCTCCATCGCTTACAATAGTAAAATAATGAAGACGTATAGAAACTTAAATGAGCTGCCTACGCTACTTCCTACATTAAATCTTACTTTTCGCCATTTTCTTCCGAAACGACTGTCTTTGCCACTGATTTTGCCTTAATATACCCTACACCAAACAAACTTTACAAAGCGCCACAACCAAAGCAATCTTCTTTAATTTAATATTTACTTGTAAGGTTTTATTAAAGCACTTAAAAAAAAAGATTCAAAGTTAATTAAAGCTTGTAAAGTTTCAATTCTGTGAATTTGTGTTAAACATTTTATTTATGAATTTAGAAAAGTTTTCGTCCCCGGTGTACACATAACAGAAGAAAGTCATAAAACTTTAGCTATGCTAATAATTTTTGTTCTTTTTTTTTTTTTTCATTTTTCATTTTGCATAATTATGTCTATAGAAATGAGTATGAAGCAGATTATATGAATAAACTTGAAGTTTAAGCCACCAAAATACTTTAGAAACCAAATATTTTATATGAAAATAAACTTTTTCAAATGGTATTTCAAAAAATGAAATGAAAAAAGGTTACACAGATACACACACACACACATAGACAAACTATAGTAAACAAATGTTCATATGCATACATATCGTTTTTAGAACTCAACTGCGACAGCATCATGCATATTTAAACAGAGCCACATAATTTGCAGACATACTTTAGAAACACTTGACACTGAAAAGTGAGCAAACATGCCGCAATTTCAATAAAATTCACATCTATTTTTTTTCGCTTTTTTCTGCGAAATAAAATGTAAAAAAAAAAAAAAACAAGGAAGAACATTATTTTCGGTTGTAATATAAAATTATTTCGTATTCGGCACAAAGAATTTTTATTATTATTGCAAATTAAAAAAGTTTGAGACTACTTAACTATGCGCTTCAAGTAAAACTCGACTAAAATCAACTAAAAAAGCAAAAAAAAAAAAAAAAAACTGAAATAAGTTTAAGCTGCTGAAATGCAAAGTATTTCAACATTTAGCCACAAGTGCTAAAGTCAAAGTAAAACTAAAAATTGAAACTGAAGTTGAAGTTGAATCTAAGAATGTCGATTTCGAAAGATGTCGACGACAGTGACGCTTCAGACCACAAAACACGCCATAGAATAATGTTCGTACATTTGCAAGCGCCAAAGGACTACTTTTACGTACGAACGGAAGAAGGAAGCATAACCAAAGTAAAGTTAGACATTGAGCTCAACTGTTGCTGTGCTGTGCTTGGCTGTGTTCTGGCATATTTCGAAATTAAATTCCATTTCCATCCAACTCAGGTGTATGCCGTGACGATTATTTACGCTAAAAGTATGCCTGAGAATGGCAGCAAAGTGAAAGGAATTGTGCAGATTTACACAAGCAAATTGAGACGGACGCTTGAGCATTCAGCGAGCGTTGAAATGCGTACATACGAGTATAAAACTTAATGTACCGAGTGTGTAAAATGCGTAACACTCTGCTTCTTCTTCATCTTAAGTCAAATAAAACACCTTGCGTTGTTTAGTTTATCAAAGAACCTCACAATTTGCCAACAAAAGTTCTTTTGTGGTCCAATTGAAACTTTTTTGAAAACTGTTATACATTTGTATAGACCAAAAGTTTTAATAATTGCGAGTGTTATTTGTAATTGTATTAAGAATTTATAGTAACTACAACCAATTTGATGACTTTATTTGTACAATTAGATTACTTATTTTCTACATAACATATTAAACAATTTACTTGTCGTATTTTTTATTTTCTGGTTTGACCCTAAGTATACTTCAGTGTGTTAAAGAAAGAAAGAATGCGTAACAAAGGTCAAAAAGATTAAACTTTATGAGATGAAATGAATTTACTTAAATACATATACGCACATATCTATAAACGTGCGTTGAAACGTTTACCCTAAACGCATTTTTACCGTAAGGGCTACATGTTGTACATAAACTTTAATCTGTCTAACCATAAAAATATAACAAATGATGACAAAACCATTACAATTTATAAATATTATGTAAAAATATACAAAAATTTAGAAAAAAAATATTATGGTTCCAGCTATGAAGCGGTTTTAGAGCTTCAGCTTGTTTCAAATATTTTTTGCATAAATTAATGTGTAATTCAGTTGTAGATATTTTAAAATTATAAAACAACAAGCCACAATGCACGCCCTTGCTCGGATCAAAAAAAAAGTTTGCAACAACTACTTCTCCAATGAATCATACTTATCTCGTTCCTATTAACATGTTTCATTTATGTAATTTAAACATTTGCGAAAATCTTCTTTTTTTTCGTTCTAATGAGCCGGAACAGAAATTGGGAACGCAAAAGTATAAATGGAATGGAAAAGTATAAAACTTTAAGCGGGCATTATGATTTTCCCAATCCTATTAATAAGCATTCCCAATTTCTCCTGTTCATCGATCGATTTATAAAACCAATGATAGTCTTCTGATTGATAAGAACGCATTGTAAAAATTTCATAAAAATTGTTTCAATAGTTTACACGCTCAGAAGACATAAATACATACAGACATACATTTTTACATATAAAGATTGAAAAGGATTTACCAAATCCTGTCCAACTAAAACCTCTTAATTGCTTCTTTGTTCTGGTAGCCATTTATTTTTACAGCATTTAAATCATGGAAAAGTAAACGCATAGATACAAGTAATCTTAGTACCCAATTAAATGCTGACTTAAGGATGAAAGTAGCAATTACAAAAAAGTAATAATGTGGAAAATAACTGGCGCACCTACTTATCACACATCGATAGAAATTCTGGAATTTCATATGTAAACATTGATAATTCAGTACGTAATACGCCAACTGCTTTCAGATAGTTGTTCGAAACATATCTACCATAAAGATTGATAGTTCAAATTCTTCATGACTTAAGAGCTTAATATCGTCAATGCAATGCAAAATTTGTATTATAACCTCCAAGTTCCAATAGTGTTTCTGTTATAATTTAACTAAAAAAATGTATTCATCCAATTTGTTGTAGAGGCTGACTCAAAGAAACACAAAAATAGGTATTGTATAGCGTTGCTTTTTTGATCTAATTCTATAAATAATTTAGTAATAACTTTATACAATATATGGTCTTCTGATTTTTCGGACGATAAATATGTTTCGTTCATTTTTCAATGTCCTAGCTTTTATATCGAAACGGCTTCTATTAAAATTTTTAACTATCTCGAGGCATTAATATTAGTTGTGCCGCTAATGTCCTGCGGTGAATCTCCTCCCACAGAACACAAATTTATTTTTTACTTTTTCTGTCAATATTCTGATGCATATGATTTTTTTTTTTAAATCCTAGCTACTCGTAATTAAATTCTATTTGGCTTATACATTTTAAGATACCGCAATATTTAATGCAATTTGTTGCACGAAACATACATTGTGCTCGTTTAAGTGCTCAATAACCATACGAATTAATTATGCTCGACGAAATTAAATTGAAATTCAAAATATTCATTTGCTGTAGGTCAGATAGAAACTAACTATTTTGTGTGTGCATTGTTTAAGTTCTAAACAGAGCGTGAACGATGAAACACCTGTTAAAATTCAATTAAAATTTCGCACACGTACAGCAAAAACTATGTGGGTGGTTAAATAAAAGAATCACTGGTAAGTCGGACGGCGACTGGACGGACGATTGGTGCAAGAAGGTTCATTGGACCATGCAATGCTACTTGGGAACCGAGCTGAACAATTTAGCAACAGGGGAATAATGAGAAAGTATATAGAGTGACACAGAACAGATACATTTTTATATGTAAAAAAAAAAACTACACTGCGCAAAAGTTTAATAGTAAAAATAAGAGAAAGGAATTACTAAAGTTTTTGGTTGAACATGCAATTGACACACAAATTTACACAAATTCGTGCAGTTCAGAAGAAGAACATTAACAGCAGCCGCTGTTGCTGCCACAAACACAGCAAAAAAGCAACAGCTTCGTTTGCTCTTTGCAAATAAAGAAGATTTGGAAGTGTTACGTATGGAAAATGGTAGGTAAGACTATAAAAACTAACGACGACAACAACAAAAAAAAAAAAAAAAAACAACAATGGCCAGAAGCGTCAGTTATTTGTTGGTGTTGCTGCTTCTGCTGTTCCTGTCAATGTCCTTGTCGAAGCCGGTGCCAACTACAACACCAAAGCAGCAAAAAAAAAATCGATTACCAAGTGAATCGAGTCGTGTCGAATCGACTACGTTGCTCTTTCTACCACTGCTGATTGCTAGTAAAGGTTGAGTTGCTTTGGGTTAAAGGCCAGCCTGTTTTTGGCTTATATCCTAAGCGTATCCCTATACGTATGAGTATTTACTTCTTTTTATCTCACTCACTCACACATACGTAGTATTTTTTAATGTTTCTTTCTTTCATTCTAAGTCGTTCGTTGCACATACATAAATGGTAAGCTATAAAGGACTTTTGTATGTTTAGCCTAAAGCGTTTTTTTATTGTCATGTGCGCCTATAATCGCTTCAAATGCTGTACAGGATCAGTGTGATTTTAAATGCAAACATACCAACACACACACACACAAACACACGTGGAAATTGTATGAGAATGGCAGCAACAGAAGTTAGAAGAAATTGCATGTGTAACTAGTTAAGAGCATAAACGTATCCTTGTGCATGTTTCTTAGTATTTGCATTTCTGTATTTCAATGTGTGTTTATATCCTGTTTACACAATATACTATACAATATATTTATTTTTTATTTATTTTTTTCACATACATATATATATACAACGTTTATACTCTGCATGACCTTCGAAACTCTGACACTCCTTACATATTTGTTAACATCATCCAGATTCGGTTCAGTTTTTTTTTTTATCAACTCCACAAATGAGCTGAAATTTTTACGCTTCATGTCCTTTAATGCGTTTATAAAATGTGTGCAAAGCATGAAACCCTGAAAAATCTGTTTATTTAAGCTGAAGGTAAATAATGAAATTCGTAAAAACGAAATAATAAAAAAGATAATTAAAACAGAAAATTCAACATTGCAAAACGATGAAGCGAAACAAATAAAAACAAAATAAATTTATATATACAAGGGAATAATTTTTATTCGTTTCAAACCAAAGCTTTTATACATCTCACATGAGTCTATTACAAGTTAGTTGGGGAATATATGTATAATTAATAGCAACAATGTATTTTTGCAAAGGGATAGTGAATGTGAGATGAACGCGAGATTAAAGATTTGATCCCAATTGCACCCATGACGGAGTATTTTTTTTTTTCCCAATTCCGCCCATCCTGGGTTTTTATTTAATTGTCACGTGGGTCTCAAAAAGTTCCGAATGTCAGTGGAAACATAACATTAATATACTTAACAACGTCACTTCGTCTTTTTTGAAGCTTTTTCCTGATATTGCCCATGCCGGTACTTTTCACAATTTTCCCGCAGGTCCCAATAGTTCAATTTACTTTCTGGATTAAATGTTTTTAAAAACAAAATGTTTCTTAAAAAACTTCGAGAAATTAGAGCTAATTAAGACTAAATTTTATCATTAAGTATGTTACAGGTTTGCTTGAAAAACGAATTAACTCGTTTTAAAACAATAAGTGAAAAAATAAAAATAAAAATTACAGTTTCAATAAAATTGAAAGAAAATATTATTATGAGCCAAGGGACATACATACAGACAGGAGAAGTATGTAGATTAGTACATAAACATTCAACACGAGGGTTACTTCATATATACTACCGCATTAGTAAAGACATTTTAAACATTTCATTGCACACAACGACGGATCAGAAAAAATGATTTAATTAATTTAGATAGACTCGAAAGGCTGCTTAATCATTACAGGCTTTCCAAGTTTTCTGAGTTGCGATTGGATCTAATATCAGTACGAATTTTAGAACAATTTAAAACCACACTCGTAAACATCTTCCTTAAACATATTTCATAAAATTGTTTTTGTGCAAATGAATTTGCATTTATTTGCATCTCGTTCTCAAATCAAATTTTACTCCTGCTAAGCTTTTTGATAAAATAAATACAAAATAAAGCCTTCAAACCAAAAAAAAAATTTATTCGATCTCATAGAATATTTGTTTTTATTTTTTTTTTTATAATTCAAAATTTTTCATTATTTTTTTATTTATTGAGTTTTTGCTTCCAGCAATTGATTTTCCAAGTAGTAATTTAAATAAAATAAATGGATAAACGAAAAAGTTAACATAATTACAATTTTCTCTGAAATTGGCAAATGAAATAACTTTAAACAACAACTTTTATAGATCAAACAAGAGTAGAAGGATTAAAAGGGCACATAAAAATCATTTTACTCAGGAACGCCAAGAGAAAATCTGGACTCGAGAACATTTTTCAAAGTAAGAACCAGATTTTTTAATCTTCTAAGTGATGAGCAAAATTGGCCTATGCAAAATCAAAGCCTTAAAAAAGTACAGGCTCGCGGAATTTCCCTACTCTCCACCTTTCTCTTTTTCTCTCTCGTCTGTTATCGCTTATCTGTCCAATCGTAACGAAAGAACCAAAGTCTCATTGTGCAAAGTTGCATTTTTGCGTTAATGCAAGTCATTTTGAACACTTTATACATATTTTTGTTGATAAAATATGAGTGGTATTATGCCTTTTAATGATAGAATAAAATTTTGTTCGAATTAAAATTTTGATTTCAGTTCCTCTAATTCTCAATTCTAGTAAAAAAAAAAATTACGTACTGAATCCAGAAAAGTAAAATTATACAAAAAAAAAAATTAAGTTTTCTTTCAACAAAGCATTCGCTTTAAAATTAATTACTCTAAATAAATTATTCCATACTTTTATACTATTGCCCGAAGACAACTTTAAGTGCAGTTCAGTTTTATGTGCTGCCCCTAGTTTTTGTATTTAAAAGAATTTCTACTTTTTTTTTAAATATCTTTTTGCCAGGTAATATTAACTTCATTATCTGTACTTAAAAAGTGTGTACGTACAGCTAAAATAGAATATATTTAACTTACCCCAGCGCAACTTTATGTGAACGTGCGCCTTTTTGTGTTCATTGCGCGAATGAGTGAGCAAGTCAAGTATGTACTTATGTAGCAACAATTAACTAACAAACGAACGAACTTACTAACTAACTAGCATTTGCTTTGAAAGTTTTCATGTCATACGCACACACATTTTACCAGCATAATGCAAACAATACAGCGGCAAAGCTATTTGCCGCTAAAAAACAAAAAAAGGACGCAAGTCTTTGCATTCGACCTGGGCTTGCCATTCAGTCATCAAGGCAACCAGACAGACAGACAGACAGCCAGGCGACCGGCCGGCCGGCTGGTACATTAAGTTAGGCTGACAACTGTAGAACGTATTTGACGCTGCTAACTCTTTTAGCGTTTGCACATTTTATGCGCATTTAAAAGACTTTTACGATGTGCCAAGTCTGTACGTGACTTTTAACAGAATATTCTAGTTTGCGCAAATTTGGTTCCTTTTTTTTTTTTTTGTTTTTTGTTCTTTTTGCATTCAGTCTTAACTCTATCATTTTCAGTAACGCACTCAACTACAGAGCGTACTTCAACTATTCAAATTACTTTTGCACAACCCTTAGGCACATGACAGCAAATGCGTTTTATTGCCATTTCAGTAACTTTGTACCGCAAATGCCTTTGCCTTCCTCTTGTAGTATGAGATATTCATATATCACATACTCGTACTAGACTTAACTGCCTAGCAACAAGCTCAGCAACAGGCTTTTAGCTATTTAGCTCATTGTGGTAATATGAAAGAATGTTTCATTTTATTTTTCATAATCATTAATGTGAACAATATAGCAATTTTTTTTTTTTTTTTATTAAAGTTTGTCACAATAAGACATCAAAGCGAATTTTAAATGTATTTTTTTTTTTGTGGTACAGTTTTTTTTTTTTTTTTGTATATTTTTTTTATTCATTAGATTTCTTGTATTATCCTTTGGATCTTTATAAAAATAATATTCGGTTCCATGTTAATAAAAAATATATTAAAATTAAAAATAAATATAGGACACATATGACATGTTATTGCATTAAAGTACCAGAAACAGGAACATTCGATCAAATAACATGTTGTGCCCATTACATTGTTCTGGATCGCTGGCTGGTTTAAATTCGAAATTTTGCATTGTACCAGAAACGTTTTGTGAAGTTGAATATAAGAACCACGGGTCCTGATAAAATCACGAACTTGTAAATGTTTCATTTGGGGTAACTCTTAAAGATGTGCTTGGAGGGCCGATATTTTTCAGCTAATTAATAAAATTACTATGTACAAATTCTGTTTTGTGCCTTCTTTAATCGAAATATTTTCAAAATATTTATATATTGATTCTACTAACTTTAATAACTGATAAGCTGACTAGCACAATTTTATTTTGCTATAAAAACAAAGAAATTATAATAGCCATTAATGCAGTAAAAAGCGCATACCTCATATAAAATGTAATCAGATTAAATACTGCTAATTCTATTGTTTCTATTAAATTTTCATAATACCAAAGCTACAATTTAATTATAACAATAGAAGGCATACTCAAATGGCCAGTCAATGAATTTTTTTTTTGGAATTTTCCGTTGGAAAGCCACAGAAACCATTTTCATTTTCCAAGAACAATGTAAACTCAAAAAAGTTTACTTTTCTGTTTAATTAACCAAATATTTCGAAAGCAAATTCTGAATTTTGTAATATTTTCATCATTTTGGTTTATACTTCTGGTCGTTGCTTTATGAATGCTGAAAATCGAAGTAGCATAAAATGGTATGCTTTCATTTTGATTGCAATGGAATTTTTTTTTATTTTTTTAGCTTTTCTGTTCTTTGCTTCTGTACTAATTAGCTGCAGTTGGTTGTACCGACAAATTTTACCCCCGAAACCAATTAAAATTTCTATTTCCCGTATATAAATCAGTGTTGCAAGTCGTAAAGCTAAAGCTGAAGCACAGCACATACACACTGAAAAATAGCGCTAACGATAAGTGCACAATTTTCAAAGTTATTTGTACCATTCTGGCTTGTAAAGTATACAGCTGTGGGGGTTGTAGAAGAGTTAAAGTGGCAGCATTGGCATGAAAAATGGGCAATGTCGCATAAAAAGCGAACACAAATTACACAAATGGTGAAAATGTGCAATTGCAAAGATTGTCCGAAATTATTATTATTATTATTATTTCGTAAATTGTACACTGTGAAAAATTTTAAAATAATGCTTTATTTACTTAGCTAATCTATTTTATAAGGAAGACAACTAGTTTTTACTAGAACTCCTTGTAGGATCTTTAAACAAGACAAATCGATATAATCGCGATCGTCTGTCTGATCATGCACAGATCTCAAAGCAAAAGTGCTATCATATTTTGAAGTCGTATTACACAGTGCAACAGATAAAATGTTAATTCTATTTCGACCTCAGTTCCTGAAAGCCCATATCGAAATAAAGCCAAACCACAAAACCCAAATGCATATAATACGACAAAATGCGAAGCCGAGCTAAACTAGAGAGACCCCTATTGATATTTGGCCTTTCGTTTGAAGTCGAAATGGGTTTACTTTCATTCATTACACTCATATACCCGGAGGCATTCTTTTTTTCTGGGAAATGTAAATAACCAAACTAAAATTTACAAATTCAAAATTACGCTAAAAAGAAGAACGGAGGAAGCCAAGGAATATCACTATTTTCATCGCCAGATGAATGTATATTTTGCCTATGCTTGCAATGTGGTTGTTGTTTTGTGACTCGAGCTGTAATTATAGTTATTTTTTTGCATAGAAGCCTATGCGATGTGTTTGTTGTTGTATGTCTTTGATCTGCTTCAGTGTGTTTATTGTGTTTTTATGAATGCCTACAGCGAATATGGAAATAAGGAGTGAACAAAATAAAAAAATATAATTTTTTTATGATTTTTTGTTAAGTCATTGGTTAAGAGTCTCCATGGTATTTAACATGGTATTTCTTGATTTCAATTGTTGTGCAGATGAGCACGCGAAATTTTTTTTTTTTTGTAAACTTACAAGGTTGTCTGCTTTCAATGGCGGTCTAATTTCTCAACATTTTTACAGTAAAAAATTATATTATCAAAAGAAAAAAAATACTTACTTATCAAAGTGCCCACATGACTCCCAAACAAGCCTGACACTGGCGCTAATACTGTGCAGATGCGTTTTTATATTTGAGTTTACTTTACATTTTCTTTCAGACAAGATGATTTAAAAGCAAATTCATGTTTAAAACGTGACAAATAGTATGTATATTTAAAAAAAATACCATTAAAAGGCATACATAATTATTTACTTCTAAGGCATTTTACAAGAATGCTTATACTCAAATACGGCTTTAGCTCATACTACCCACCTAGAAAAACTTCTTCCATCTGAAACCAATATAAGACACCATTGAGCTTGGTGTAGCCGCTTTTTTTTTTTAAGTGAAGAAAACTAATCGAATAAAAATTATTGCTGAAGAGATGCAATTAATCGAGATGAAATGGCTGCAATTAATAAGATTAATTCGAGAAGAGGCATAAAAACTGACTTAAAAATGTGCTTTAATAAAAACCAGCACAAATTAAATAAGGTAAAACAGGTCAGCTAAAGGTCAAAGCACTTTATCTATATTTTAAAACGATTTTAACGAAAAATCTAATTTAATCTCGCTTTTGCATGGAACCAGCATGAAAAGCTTTTAGTTTAGAGGATTTCCTAATATATTTAGATACACAAATGAGATTAAATTACGCAGCTTATTTTTGTTGTTTCGTTGTTTAAAACGAAAATATGCGACAGTAAATCTTTTGAGGATATTATTTTAATTTATTTATTAGCTAAAATGCGTCCGGTTTCCGGAGCTTTATTTTCGTTTTAATTAACACTTTACGCGTGTTACTCATAAATAATTTAGTTAAAGTGTAAACAATGTGTATGATGAAAGGTTTGAAGTGAGTTTGAAGTGAGTTTGAAGTACACACATACATACAAAAAGAAAAATGACTCAAAATGATAACTAAAAGTGTAACAATAAAATGCATGACAAGTAGCATTGAACATTCGAACGATATGCAAACAAATAGCGTCTAAAGTTTAAAAAAAAAAAAAAATGACATAACAAGTTGAAAACGTTGATGCAACGACGGAAGCGTGGCAACAACGAAGTTCATAACTTGGCTGTGGTACTGTTTTTTCATTTTTATACTCATTTTTTCATATACAAAGGATTTTACAATACAATTTCTTTTTTTTTTTTTTTTTTTATCTAGCGATACTATTTCGCAGCTAGACAAGTAAAATGCTGTCAAGCGGTAGTCGTATGGCACTGGCACGATTCGTTGTATATAGAAGCAGCAGCAGCAGCAACAGGAAATGCAGAAGGCATACCCGTACAAGTTACGACATGGTATGGTGGCGTTAGCTGTCGACATTGTTGCTCCCTTAACGCGACTTGATTCCACTTTGTCATATATTCGAAGTAAAAAAGCACAGCAAAAAAAAAAATTTAGAAAAAAGAAAATTGAAAATAAAAATGAAATCCACTTTACACAGGCTTTGTTCGTTCGTTCGCTGTTTTTTCTTGCATTTGAAGCGTTTTTACTCTTCATTTTGTCATTTTTTTTTTTTCATCTGTTTTATCATCTTTTTTTCTCCTTCATCTTATTTACCACTCAAATAAAATTGCAAAGTTTGTAGTACAGAATTTCTGACAACTGTCGTTATACACATGCATAAGTATGTGCGTATATGTATGTATATGAATTTGTATTTGCATACATCGAAGCTATCTATGCGTAGACATGAGCATATTTTACATTTATAGTATTTTGGATGCTATTAAGTGTACATACTCGTATATCCTTTTGTGTTTACTGTTACGCATTCACAAGATACTTGTACGAAACTGAATTGAAATTTGTTACATTTTGTTCAAACATCGAATGTCGTAATTTGTTAAAATTTTGGTCACAGTTGTGGTTTTCTAAAATATGTTAATTCTACCATAATAATGCGTAGAAGAAAATTTGGAGCTGATAATCTAAAACACTTGTTATACCATATAACCCATAAATTATACATATCAGTAACGAAACCTGAGCAATGTTCGTTTGTTGTCTACCATATGAGGCAACTATAAGCCACAACCCTTGAAACAAGATAAAACTTTAAGTACGATAGAACCGCATCTTTAAATTGTGTCAAAATTAGTAAAGTAAAAGCATTGTCAATCAGTTTATCTGTTTGCATATCTGTCTGCAGTATTAGACGGATTATCTCGGTGACTATAAGAGACTCTTCTAAGCGATTAAAATCGATTAACCAGATTTTCACTAGACTCATTTTAAGAGGTAGCCATAAACCATAACCATAACAGCCTGACGTTGTGGCTGGGTCGAGGCCCAAGAAGGAAAGCAAGTGGTCAGAGCGTAATTGGAACATGATAGGACAGTAAGGTAGTCATTTAGCAGCCTAAGATCATAACGAGTGAGATGAACGATGTTCTTAGGGAAGATGGGGCGAGCTACCTGCTTAGCTTGTCATAGTCCCGGATAATAAAAAGATTTTCGGAAGAACCTCTCAATTATACGTATGGCTGAAGCCCAGCTGAGCCTGTTAAAAGACTCTGGGCCAAGAAGCGGCGTGGAGGAGCCAAATCTAGGGTTCGTATGCGACTTTATTGCCATCAATTCCTCTGTGTCCAGGAACCCAGCAGATAGTGACTTTACGACCTTAAGAGAGAACTAACTGCTTGTTTGGGACTGTTCCATAGTCACATCTATCTATCTAATGCCTAAATAGATTTTAAGAGAAACGTTATTTAGGAACTAATCATTTAGTAAGGATTATGTCTATGATAGTCCCAATAAAATATCTAAATTTGGGTAACACCAAAAAAAAATTTTTGTGTAGGTTCCAAGCAAATATACAAAAATTTTTGACCTTTTTTTATAAAAACTTCACAAGAAAATTTGCTATGATCAAAGAGTACAAGCCTGATCAATTCATTTCGCCAAGCTGTTCAATGTAAATTTTAACTTTTCGTTGTAAAAAGTCTTAAAAAAGAAATTAATAAATATTTAAAATACTTCAATCGAAATAAAATTAACTACGCAATTTGTAACTTGCAATTAACGTAAATTATTTACACTTTATTGACGCTGCCATAGTAATTATTCGAAATATTTACAGGTGTTCGATGTGCCCCAAATATTTGCAAAACATTCCGTTCCGAGCTCCCCTTGCATTACCGTGTGTATAAGCAGCACTTAAGATTAATTCATTATATCAAACAAACACTTCATACCGCTATCCGCTGAAGAACATTGAAAAAAAGATGCATTTTTTTTTATTTTTATTTTACAGAAACTCATTTGCATGCAAAGCTTTCATTTAAATTACAATCATTAATTTCAACGTCATTCATTCATTTGCGCGTTCGGTTTATACTATTTTCGAGCTTTTAGCTGCAAAGAGTAAAAAAATAAATAAATAAAAACCAAAAAATTCTTTAAAATCAAGCATTTTAACTTATCAATTTGAAGCAGCACGCAAAGTAAAACAAAAAAGAAATTTAATAAACAACAAAGAAAAGTAAACAAATTGAATGATTCAAATGAGAAGACAAAAAATCTGGAAAAATATGTAAATCCAACTTTGCTTTTAACGCAACAAAAGAGAATAATCCGCGATGCATAAAAGTTAAATGCGAAAACAAAAGACGACAGAAAAATTAAAAGAAAGTTCCGCAATTGAATTTTCTGCAATAACGAAAAAATCAAAAGATACAATAGGTGACATTTTTTTTACTGTAAAATCAAAGTCAAAATACACTTTAAATCTAAGAATTTACATATTTTAAGAAGCTGTTTACTTTTTCTGAAGAAATTAAATCTTATAAATATTATCAAAAAAATTGTACTAGATCTGTACTGTAAAGAAGTCTAAAGACTATATTGAATATATTTTATTGTATCAGTGAAATCACTAGATATTTTTCAGTCGGTTGCTTTGTAAATCTATGTATATAATTATGTTTTTCAAAAACAATTGTTGAATCTCTCCTATTCCTAGTGTAAACCCTTTTATTTATTGATATTAACCCAAAGAGTTATTCCTGAATTCTTTAACTCTGTTTCACTTGGAATAAAATAGGAATTTGATTGGAAAAGATTTCCCTGATACCCCAGAGAAGCATCATCTTACCAAAACTCAATACCATACCATATTTCGTGAAGAGTACATAAACCGTCAAATCAACAAAAATATTTGTGTAAATCTCGACAATTTTTTTATGCTTAGACTCATGTCGTTTTTTTATTTATTATTTTTTTTTTTTTTTACAAAAAATACAATTGGGCGTGTACCTAAACAAAACAAAAACCAAAAAAAAAAACATCATATAAAGCAACAACAACAGCCGTAGAAAAAGCACACACTGAACGTAGCTACAAGTAAAGCAAATAAAAAGTAAAACAAAAAGAACAAATCCGTAGCCGCATATAAAGTGCTTTGGATAAGTGAAAAAAGGAAATTTATAAAGAGAGCCGCTTCAATGAAAAAATCAAATGCAAAACAAAAAACACAAAACACAACAGCAGCAGCACGAGCTCATAAAGTTTTCACCCAAGCTTTGTGATATACACTGGCTGAGAAAAAGATAGATAGAGAGTGAGATAGAAAGTAAACTTTAGAGACGACACAACCCAAAGGAAATGGTCGCCTAAAAGCAGGCAACACAAAACGCAATGCATGTATTTACGAGAGTTTTTCAGCTTAGTGGAATAAGTTTGTACAATCATGATCAGATTGTATAAACTTAACAGGAAATTAACAATATGATCTAAGCTAATGCTTTGTGCTTTATATCAAATGAAACTATCACGGGAGATCAATTTTGAACAGTATACTCGTTGGTTGATCGACAGTTCAACATATTAAATAGTATACAATCGACAAGAGATCTTACGATTCTCGAAACAAATTTGTGTTGATTTTCTGTGTTGAACTTCCTATTTCTTATAAATGTTACATTGTTGTGGGGAATAATCTACACCTTTAAACAGTCGCTTTGTGTTCAGCTTGAAATATACTTTAAGGGTTCCCTATGCGTGTTATATGTAGTTTAGTCCAAAAAATGTTGTACGTGCATTTGTGTGTTTGTGAATGAGAATTTGTATGGGTATATGCATCATTGTTTCATTAACTTGAAACGTAGCAACACTTCGCTTTCTTTCTTTCTTTGTTTTCATTTTCAACTGTTTGCTGCTGCCGTTTATTATTTTTCACACAAGGCAAGCTGCCGGCACTGTTTTGTATTTACAAAGTTTCACTTATTTAAGTTAACATTTTTCAAAAAAAAAAAAAAAAAAAAGCAAAACTATGTACATTGTACATAGACAAAACAGTAGAAACAGATATAAAAGAGAGCTGCATTTTTTTTTTTTTTTTTTTGTTTCTCTTTTTGCCGCAGCAGTTTCTTTTTGCACGCCATTTTCTATTACAAGTGCCAACGGCAGATTTTCCTCTTTTTCCGCACTTTAACTCTTTTTTGTCTTTCATTCACTTTTTTTTTTATTGTATTGTATTTGTAAGGCGTAGTATATGTGTATACTCAAACATGCTTTATGTCATCATCATCAACATTGCTTGAATGCAAACCAAACAGGCGGACACTAAGTGGCGTCTAACAGACTCTTGCACTTATTAAATATACAAACAAATACTCGCAAACACACATACATACACTAGGCTATATACTAGCGGTTGCCTAGACTACACCGCATAACATTTAAAATGCTCTCAATTCCACAAGTATATTCTGCGCGGTTTAACTCGAGTTAAATACACAAATAAAGAGTTAGGTTTATATTCATACAGACTGCGGTTATTAGCATTATTCGTCTGAGCAAAAAACTAAAAAATAAAACTACACATAACATATATAGAAAAACAAGCAATAGCAACGCGTAGTGCTTCACTATTTCTATTATTTATAATCGATCTATATCTTCTTTTTATACCTGTAATTTTAAACCTTTGTTTTTCTAGGTCCTGCTTGTCTGGCCCACGGTCTTTCTATTAGAGATCCACGCCATTGAAGTCTGCGCCCTCCACCTTTTAAACAATAGTCCAAGGAAGGCTACTATCACTATCTTTTCGGACATTAAGTTGAGATTCCAATAAAATGGGTCTGTCCTCCGAAGTGTAGACTCTGTTTATAAGATGACGAAACCAGTTCACATATCTTGTGTTATTGCCCAGCCTTGGCTAGATTTAGATTCATGCAGTTTGATCACTGCATTATGACCCCTGAGCATATCAAATATTCTTCGGCGAGAAACATTCTCAGTCTCATCAAAGCAGCAGAAAATGTTCTTAGTCCATAACCTAACCACAACTGGGTCTGGGTACAAAAGACCTATAGAAAGTCGCAGTACCCATTATCCTGCTAAGGAAGCCCGGCATGTCTGCATTACGGCCTTAGAGCTGTGTGTAGACATTTAAAGGTGTTATGCTTTGACAACTTGCTTGTCTTGCAACCCGGTCCAGACACTACGTCAAGCTCTTTATGGTTATGGTTAGGCCCTGAGAACTTTTTATGTTAAAATCAAAGTGTTATAATATTATGACTTTTTTCATTTGTCTATTTTATACCCTGCACAAATATGATATATAATTGTGGAAATATTATGAGAAGACATCGGAAACTTCCTAAAGTATTCAATGTATATATGGCTGTCAAATTATTTTACAAAGAATAAAGTTGACTCTCAAGATGTCACCTTAATAAATATGTGAATTTTCAAATATATTTCATGCAATAAAAAATAAAAAAAAATGTTTTAAATATTTTTTTTTTTTTTTGAAACTTATTTGAGAAGTTTTTTTCTTTTTATTTTTTTATTTTTTAATTTTATTTCATTTCATCATTGCATACAAATAAAACGATTAAGCAATTAAACTATACATTTATTAGCTGCCTTTTGTGCTGTTATTAAACAATTTAAACACTTACTTATCATTTTATGCCTGCTGGCGTTGTTTTAATCCTTTGGCAAAGGATTACGGTCGAAGAAACTGTTACGAATCGTTTTAATTATGCCGGCGAGATGATGATTTAAGTGTTTAATTGCCGCTTATTGTATTTGCTTTATTTTGTTAAATTAAATTATTTTAATTGAAATTTTTAATACTCTGCATATGTATATGAATATATTTTGTGATTAAAAATGGTTTTATAAAAATTCAGAAATATATATCTAGTATTTCTTGTGGGTCATACAGCATGAACAAAGATATAAATGCTAATTATGTTGTTTGTCTTTTAAACGTAGTAGATTTTGATAATTGGATTTGGATCGGACAACTTTAACATTTGACTAAATACAAGCCACAAACATCATTTAATACTTTACCTATTAAAATCTTGTTCAAATTCTGACTTAATATATATAGATGCAAATGGAAATAGCTATACTCATAAAACTCAGAAATGACAGAAAACGACAAAAAAAAAAAAAACATTCCTATCTTTGAAGCAAAAACGCCGATTTTTCGGGACCATTTTGCAAGAACCATCGTCAATATCGGTTTCAAACTAACAAATTTGCTTTGACCTGCACCATGTTACATTTGGCTGTTAAAAAAGTCACAACTTCGCACCGGGAAAACAATTGTGAGTCGATTAAGGAAAAAAATACAAAAATAGCCGAAAGTGACCTTGCTATGCTTATATATGGATTATAGTCTTGTTAAGTCAACCGAGGGAATTAGCTACACAAAGTTCGATATTTATTTGCTATATTTTGTTGCTGAGCACTAACAATGGTGGATTCTCTGAATATGAAATGTAATAGTGGCATTGAAAAACTTTTTGGTATTAGTTTATTTTTTTCAAAACCCTTTTGGCTTTTACAGAACTCATTTCGTTACTGAAATCTAACATAAAGGCTTTGAGTCATATTTTCAATATTAAAATAGTCCTAATTTTAATTTGAGAAAAGTTTGAAGGGAGAGTACCACTTAAAATGGGACTAGAGAAAACCCCTTGACAGCTCAGGAGGGTTTCAAATATGTTGGCTCTATCTCATACTACATAGTCTTCGAAATAGTCCGTTTCAGCAGGATGGACGGACTTAGCTATATTAGCTCTCCTTTCAGTGCTGATCAAGAATGTATGTATATAGTAAGATTTGTAGGGTCTATCATGCCTTATATATACCCTTCTATATGTCGGGTACATGATATAAAAATGAACCTGGGACCAAATTTAAAAAAATCCAATAAACATGTAAAAATTTTATTTGAACATTTTTTATATTTCTAAATTTGAAATGCTACGCTTTCCCATTCATAATTTATTCCGGTGGGATAATATTATCAAAACAAAATCATCTTTTAAATTTGGACAAAAAAATGAGCAAGACCGAAGGTCAGTCATTCAGGATAAGGATACTTTTATATATATGTATATGTAAATATATGATTTAAACTAAGAGGTTCGCCTCTTTATAACAAAATTAAAATTTTTTTTAACATCAAAAATTCTTTTAGATGAAGTATATTAAATGCATGGTGTAAGCCTTATTAAAAGTTTTATATATAATGCTATGCAGAGTATTATTTATATTTTTGAATTAAATCATCTATCAAATTCTTACTTGTTTTATTTATTTTTATAATTTTACCAAAACTGTTTGAGCTTGCTTTAAATTTAATTATGTTTATCTTGTATTAAGTTTTTTTTTTATACCCGCCACACATAGTGGGGAGGGTATTATCATTTTGTCAGAAAGTTTGTAACGCATTAAAGGAGACATCTTAGACCCTATAAAGTATATATATTCTTGATCAGCACGACGAGACGAGTCGATCTAGCCATGTCCGTCTGTCTGTCTGTCCGTCCGTCCGTCTGTCCGTCTGTATTTATGCGATTCATTCGCTCAGTTTTAAAGATATTGACCTGAAACTCGGAACTTAAGCTTTTCTCAGTCCTAAGCAGTTTAAGTGTTAAAATCAAAGTGCCACGCCCATTTTAAGGTATAGCCCCCATACAAACTTACCGTTTTTTTCTAATTTTTGCATGAAAATAGCTATTATTTATGAATGTAGTCACTCGAAGTTGGAAAGAAATACTTCTAATATCATTCAATGTCAAATCCAAGCTGCCACGCCCATTTTTAGCTATAGCCCCCATACAAACTTACCGCCCATTTTCGAATTTTGGTATAAAAATAGGTATTATTTATGAAACTATTCACTCAAATTTGGGTAAAAACACTTGTAATGACATTCAATATCAAAACCAAGGTGCCACGCCCATTTTTAGCTAAGGCACCCATACAAACTTATTGATTATTTTCGAACATTTGTATGAAAAAGTAATTATTTTCAAATATATATTTATAAATGTATATAAGCCACTTATGATCACACATAAAATATTCAAAGATTCGTGTGACGGGTATTTAAGCTTCGGTTCCACCGAAGTTAACGTTTTTCCTTGTTTTTATTTAATTTGCAACTTGTTTATAAAATTAATTAAATTTATAAAAATTGCGGCATTATCAATTAAAAATTAATCAATTTTTTTCTGTTCATTTATTTTTGCTTCATTAAAATGTTTCAATTTATTTTTGCTCTAATTTTATTTATAATTTATTAATTTTCTTATAAATGAATTTGTTTTAGAATTATATTAATTTGTCTCGTTTTATTTTTTTCTGGATTTTATTTTTCTGTTTTTTTTAAGTGATTTTTTTTTTAATATTTAATTAAATTACTTTTTTTACATTTGATGCGTTTAATGATTCTAATAATTTTTACATTTCCAGCTGTCGTTGACAGCTTTTGAACTAAACTTCACTTTTGCTAATATATTCTCGCGTTTTATAATATTTCTTAAGTAATGTATTAGCAGGAGTTGCAGCTGAAAATTATGACTTAAGCTGCGCTAATGCACGATTAAGTAGATATGGAAGAAGAAAGAAAAAAAACAATAGCTACATTAGCTTTGACTTTGACTTGGCTTGGTTTTAAATGCTGCTCTTGTGCTGTTTTTGATGCTCTTTAATGTTGCTACACAGATTTAGCAAGGAAAGTAAGAATCACTTAAATATTTAGCTTTTTATTTTTTGTTTGATTTTTTGTTGTTTTATTTTTTTTTAGAAATAAACCCGCACGACGAACTACGCTGCACGAATGCCTTGAACGAACTGTGCGTGAGTCCGGCAAATAACATGCGAAGCTGTTGCGCTCGCTGTTTTCAGCTGCTTTTAAACTGTTCGAAACTAGGATAACTGTTATACGCATACCGAGGCGCGTTCCTTGTGTACAGTGGTATAAAATGGTATACAATGTATGAGTGGCGTATACGCAATGCGTGATGCTGTGATATTAAGTAAAGGATTTGTATTTGTAAATAGTAAAAAAAAAGATTTGAAAATTTTATGAAAATTATTTCTAATAAAAATAATAATAATTTTATTCTCTTTCTATTTTAATATAAAAGCTATTTCAGACAGACAGACAGACGAACGGAAGCATATAACTAGTTCTAAAAGTAAAAATGGAAAAAAAAAACTTTCGCTAGAGCAACAAAAACACCACACAATAATGTTAAGCAACATAGCCTATCACTACGCCACTGTTACACAATCGTAAATATTATAGAGAGTAAACCTGTGCTTTACGAAAGCTTTTTCTAAATGTTTACGCTTTGCATACTTCTTACTACGTTACGACAGTAAAAAAAAAAATAAAACAGTAACAACAATAAGGACAAAAACCAAACTAACATACACATGCCAGCAAGAAAAAGCAACAATTTGTTGAGCAACAAGAAGCAAAAGAATGAAATAGAAATATAAATTAAAATGAGATAGCATGCTTAAACATTTTGTTATACGTACGAAAAACCGGAAACAAAAAGTCAGCGATAAGCAACGAAACGCAATGAGTTACTGATAAAAAAGACAGAAATAAAAAAAAAAAAAAAAAACGAAAGAGAAAAAAAAAATCGCTAACAATTTTATTGAAATCTCAAACAATATTTTTACAGAGCATGAGGTATACAAGTAGATAGTTGAAACTACATTTACTAAAGCACCGCACAACAGCATCTCGTAGATGCTCGGTACGCCTTGACAAATATAACAGCAGTTGCCGTTGATTGAAATAAAATACCGTGTCTTGGTAACAGACTTGCTATACTATAGCCAAATGAAAAAGAACACTGACCATGCTTACAGTGTATACTAGGTATGTGTACTTGTAGTCACAGGAAATAAGCTACTAAGAAATCAAGCAGCATCAGCGAAAAAAAGGAGAAGCAACAGTTCGTCGTTGTTTCGTATTTCGTTCGTTGTTTTTTTTTTTGACTGTTGCTTTATTTGCTGCTCAGCTTCAGCTTTAGTTATTGTTGCTGCTATTGTTGCTTAAGCGCCAAAAGGACACCGACTAAGTCCTTTAAGTGCATGCTAAAAATCAAACCAAAAAACAACAACAGCAACAAAAAACTGCAAACAATGAGACAATGGAGCGCATTCAATGGTCTTGCTTAAACAGGGTGATTTGAATTAAAGATGAAATTTATAATAAAAACTAGTAAAAAATTAAAAACACGACTAACCATCATTCAAATGCGCCCAGTTTCAAGTCTCTACGTCTATTCAATCCAAATGTATGACTTTTTTTCAAGGCTTTCATTAAGCCCCTGGGTCAAAATTTTCTAAAATCCCAGTCTAAGTGCTCATCTGTAATAAAAATAAAAAAAATTGGTCAAAAAATCTATATTGGGTCCACATATAGGTTCCCAGGTCCAAATTCCGGAAATCCCTTGAACACCTTGAACGCCAAAAATGTTTTTTAACCATCTTTGAAATGAGCCCTGTTTCAAGTCTCTACGTCTATTCACTCCTAAGATATGGCTTTTCCGGTTTCAAGGCCCCCATTAGGCCCCGGGTCAAAATTTTCCAATTTTTTTTCTTTCTGACCACATATATGATGAGAGCAACAAAACAAAAAAAAAAGTTAATTAGTCATTTCATTTTGCTTGTTAATGCACAGCCATTTTTGCCCATGACTAGAAATTATTTTCTGCATCTTTTGTTTTGTTTTTTTTAATTTTTATTTTTTTTTATTTAATTTTGCTAGGGCTGGCAAACTAATTGCTACGAATAAATAGTCAGTGCCTGACTAACTTGCATGCAGCTTGTTTGGGAACTCGTCAGTAAACCGTTTTGGGTTGAAAGTAACATTTTTCACATAAACACTAAACTATATTTTAAAACAAATATAGCTGATTGCATAAAGTTGCACAAACTTACTTAAATAAGAGGCGTTCATTTTGCCTTCGAGTGCAAAGTTAATTTTTAATTTGAAATATACAAAAGATTGGAAGATTGCATTCTTTCAAAGAAATATTTTTTCATCCTTTTCTACAATTCTGATGAAAATCGTCTTTCTTTTTTCATTTTGAATTAGAGCTGTTCTCCTCAAACCCTGTTCGAACCATATTAGCTGATAAAATTTGCAATTAAATGGAAAAACTACGTTCATAAAAACTATGTAGGTAGGATGTTATAGTATTTAAATGACTTCCAGACTTTAAGTAATGTTAGGATACAGTTTTTTTTTTTTAGGTAGCACTTTCGGACCACTTGGAATGTTTGAGCAGAATAATTATAATAGTCACCCTTTAAGTGTTTGACTTTATGTGTAGATTTATGTATGTATGTATAGTATATATCTATATAGTTAGTATGTTAATGCGTTTGAATTAACCGACGCAACAGTCAGTCGACAGCCAGTTGTCAGTCAGCAAAAAAGACAAACGATATTAACATAATCACGAAGAATGAAAATTGTCTTATTTTGCTTTTTGTTTTGCATCAATTTTTTAATGCCATTTTTTCCTTATTTCCTTCCATTGTCTACCAAAGAAATTCATAGTTTATCTCTTTCTAACTAACTATTAACGCGCATTCAGCGTATATCTAAGATATTGTAGCATTGTCTTTCGTTCTACGAACGCAGCAAGTTAAGAAAGTAAGAAAAAGAAAAAAAAAATATAAATAAAAAGAAAAGAAAATAAAAGTAAAATAAAGTTGGCAGCGCACAAAATTCAACGTGGCGTATACGTAATATGCAAATCTGTTATGGCGCGCAGCGTTGCCATTCCCTAGTTTAATCATGTATTGTGTGTGTGTTGTGTGTGTGTTTGTATTTGAATAGAGCTGTAAGTTGAAAACAGGATGCTTCGGAAATCATATTTACTTATCTGTTGCATTTATTGCAATGGTGTGCGTTTTTGTGTGTGCTTTACAGTTTGCCTATATGTATACATATACATACATATATGTATATATAAGTATATATACTTCTGAGCATGTGCGCGAGTGTTTGTAAGTGTCTGCGTTAAGTAAGCAAGTAAGTAAGTATAAGCTAATCATAATACTGTTGCATAAAGTTTCATTTTATCTGATGGCGTTGTCACTAAAGATGTTTTATATTACACTACTTTTTTTTTTTTTTTTGTAGAAATATTTAATGCACTTAAAATCACTTTAAACCACTTGTTACCTCAAACTTTCATAGTATACTATATATTACATTTTTGTACAAAAAAATTTTAATTTACACAAATGTTTTGCAATTTGATGAATAAAAAAACATAAGCACTGTGAACTCTTTCGGAATTTAAAATATTCGCGGGGTTTTGATTCTTGGCTGTAAAGAGTTAAAGTTGCTCCCATTTTTTTTTTTTTGGATTCAATATATTGGAGGCTAGTATCAAAACATACAAAAAAGCAAAACTCGAATTCATGAATGTGACAAATTCGCCTAATACATTATTTTAGAGGTCTATCATTTTACTTGCATTGTTGCCCTTCAAATGCAACAGGTTTGGAACTCATCGGTTGGATGCTTTCAAAGTCTATACCGGACATAGATGTAGGTTCCATGTGGAAAAAATATACAAATGTTTTTTTTTTTTTTTTTAATTTCTACCCATAAATTTCCCAGCCATGTAAGTAAAAATTAATAGAATGTATTCGAATTGAATTTGCAATTGACTCGTTTAACTAACCTGTTTAACTTTTAACATGTCAACCAATTTACGTGAAGTTTGCTGCGTTTGAAAGGTGAGACCTGGACCTTTCTAATGTTATCAACGTTCAATAGATGGCGTTAAGTGTTCCATGATTTAAACAAAAATGTTTGACCATACTGTGTAGATTATTATATAAAGAAACTTATTTATTAAAAACCAATATTAAAAATATTATTTTCGACCAAATGAGACACGAAAAGCAAATAAAATGTCTATAAATTTTGTTTTTATTATTCGAAGGCTATGCATTAAAATGTCTTCCATTAGAATCGTAAGATTATATTTATGTATATAAATTATATCCATACAAAAAAACTAAAAATTTATCTAAATATGACTTTTACTATGTACTAAGCCTTATCCAATTGCTAAAGCATAAAAAAAACAGTTTCTGAAAAAGTTAAGTACGCATTAGCTTTAGCACTGCCAAACACACACATTACTTATTTTGTATTAGCAAAACTTAAACATTCGGTCGATGCGGTGTGGCCGCGCTAATTGTTCAAAGTGGCAAACAGTGGCAGCAGTACTGAAACATGTCAAAGGCAGCAAAATCCGTAAAAGTGGGAATGGCAAACTAATTTACGAATCACGTAGCAAACGCCTCCTGCTGCGCAATGTTAGTACATGACCAGAACCACGCCCGCTGCTTATGATGATGTTGACGATGATGATGATGATAATACTACGTCTATTAAAATTACTAATACTAATACTCTACTAGTAAGTAACGCATAACTTGACCAAAAGAATTTAGAAGTCGTATTAATGCTTCTACGAATTATTTGTGTCACGCAGCAAGGCAGCATAGTAAATAGTAAAGTAAGATAACAGAGCGTCATCATCAAGAACAGCATTCAAGATAAGTTGACAGCTAAGCAGCATAAAAAGCCTACAAAAGTGTCCTAAGAAAGTCAAGTAACAAGAAATTAGGCAGCAAGAAAAACGGAAGCATTGAAGAGTATTATAAAAAAAATAAATTGCAGCATTGCGCTATGCTTGTCATTGAGACATCCTACCAGCCGGTCTCAGCACATGTTTGACTTAAAAAAAAAAAAAAAAGAGGAAAAAAAGGAGACTTAATAAATATGCATGAGCTGAAAAAGGGTTTCAATTAAATTTACTGAAATTGCGGTTGAGGTTGCCTGAGCTCGGTTAAAGTCTGTCCGTTTATGGGGTTGTACACCTACTTATTGTTGCTACAATCGTTGTTGTTGTTGTTCTTCTCCTTGTGGTTGTTGTTGTTCTTTATTGTTTTAATATTCACAAACAGCAGGGTGTGCTATAGAAAAAGGATTTGGTTTTGTTCTGCAAAGGTCAAGAAATTGCATAAGAAATATTTTGAGTATTTTAAATATTTTTTGTTTCTTTCTTTAAAATTTATTTATTTGTAGGCAATTATTTATGCTGCTTCCTTACCAATTTTTATTTTAATTTTATTCGTCATTTACATATTAAGTGTTAACGACTGTAGTTATCGAAGAAAGCAGAAAATTTTTGTTAAATTATTTAATGTTTAAAGAGCCATGAATGTGCTGCTTTAATGTGTTGCTTTAAGTGTAAATGTGTGTATGTGTGTGTTGTGTAAATATACTTATATGACAAGAAATTGGAGCATATACATACATATATATAGTACCTATGTGTATATAACTATATTGTATATAATTACAAAGCCATTTACGTGCACAGGAAGCAGCAACAAAACTGACCAGCACACACACACACATAGAAACAAATGTTCAGCAGTAAAATGAAACGTGCGATGCCTACAAAGCATATTTATTATACTGAACAGTGGTTCTAAATGGCAAATAATTTGACATAAAGTTACAAGAAAAATCACTTTTTGTAGTCAGTATTTTAAAGTATAATTTTCTCAAAATTTGTAAATTTTCTGGTCATATAGTAGCATATCTCTAAATGTGGTTCGATAGGTCTAGATCTAAGAAATTTTACTGTGTACTACCATTCACGATATCGATGATATTACATTATTTTCGAGGGATATCTAATCTGGCCGCGTGTTCCCTGATGGGCTAATTCCCCGTGATGGCGGCTGTTAGACTCGCAAGATCTTTAAGGGAGTTTAGCAGTAGAATTCCGTTACATTTGAGGTCAATCGTTGGCAAATATGTTTAGATTCCCTGCACTCGTTAATACTATATTTTGCCATTTTTTTGCCTAAAGAGGTGAAGTGATACCTAATGTGGGCGGCCTTGGCAGTCATTGGGTTCAGAACCACAACTAGCTGGGATTCACCCGATGAACCCCGTCTAGCCAGCGTGTCAGCTTGTTCGTTTTCATGAATATTCCTATGTTCTGGGCAAGGTGTGTTGTGGCGACCAACAAAATTTAGTTGGTTTTTTCATTCCCTTACTAGCTTAGATTTGATAATGTGGGTATCCCGCGCTTTGATGGCAGCTTGGCTGTCTGAGAAAATGAAAACCGATCTATCCCGAATCTCCAGGTGAACCAGTAGCAGGCACGCCACTAGTACAGCATGGATATCCACCTGGAATACAGTACAGAGATCCGCCATCCAGTCTTGCTGTGCTGACAGAGAAAAGTTCCTCTAGAAATGAGGACAAATATAGTTTAATTTCGGCAAAGGCATTGTTTGCTGTAAACCTAGGAAAACCACACCATTATCGGATTTGCATTTCATTTGGTATGCTTGGTGATTTGCTATATTTACTTCAGTTGAGTGTTCCAGTTTTACGAGCTACACATGTAACATTGATTTTGTATTCAACATATCACCTTTTTCCATTTATGTGTGTGCTTTAAACCTTACGTATTTCAACTACAACATTTTCCACAATTTAAGAATTTTCAACCACTATGCAACGCACATGCTGTAACTTCCTTCCTACCTATGTACGTGTGTGTCTGTCTGTCTGTCTGTCTATGTATTGTATCTGTATCTCTATCTGTATCTGTATGTATCTACACCGCGTAACTTATCGAATTATTTGAGTTTTATTTCTCGCCATTTGCTTTTCGACTTTGTGCACGCGCAGCATTCGAGATGATTTTAAAGCAAAAAAAACCCATAGCATAACTTAAGGCGTTGGAAGCAGTTTATTCAACCTGGCTCATACAAATTGTTGCTTCTTGCCATGATGACACCTGTTGATTAGCTTCGTTTGTTCAATGGCGCACTCTTAATAAATCTTAAGAACTTATGTGTGTACTATATTTCTTTAGTACTAAGCTACTTTGGATTATTATTTACAATTAAAGACGCTAGCGGCATTTTGCTTCAAATATTATTTGACAATGAATGAAAAACTTTGTCAGCTTTATTATTATCAATTATTATTATTATTAATATTTGTATGCTGTCATAATATATCATCAGCACAATTCAACACAAATCAACGCAGGTCACAAAACAAACTAAGCGCATTAGATGTGAGCAAATACGATTTCAACGGAAAAAAAAAATCATAAAATGTTCAACTGACAGCAAACAATTTGAAAGCGCAAAGAAAGAAAATAATAATAAAATAATAATAACAAGAAATGAAGCAACTACAAACAGAACTGCCAAAGTACTTAGTAACTCACCTTTTGTTATATTCACATAGTTTGCAAACGTAACCACAACTACGGCTACGACTACTGCGAAGCAAGGAAAAACTTGTTGACGGTTGACCTCAGGGATTGCTGCATTCTATTCCCACTAGTTGGCACTTCAAACATTTGTTCTTTTTTCTATTTCTCTTTCACTTTCTCTCTCTCTCTCCCTCTCTCTGTCTGTCGTTGAGTGCAACCTGCTGCGCTGATAAGCCCAAGTGACATGACACAGCAACAATTGCAAGTAAAAGTTAAGCGGAAGTGCAAAAATGTCAAAGAAATGCAATTTCTTTAAATACGAAAAAAATAAATAAATAAACTAAAATAAAACACAACATTCGTTTTTGTGTTTGTAAAATGTAAAAAGATGAAAAATAATTTATATAAGTGAAGACTTATGAAGCAAAAAAAAAAAAAAAAAAAAAAAAAAAACAGAAAACACTTCAAATTTATTTAAATTTATTTTTTGAATTTTGCGGTAAAAAAAAATATTTAAAAATCAAATAAAAATCAGAAAACCTTTGTTTAAACTTTTAAACCGTGTAACGCTGCAGCAAATGCTTTAGCTCACAATTCTGACGCCGCAGAAAAACACATTCGTTATGTAACTGCTCTCGTTTCTTCAACACTTCTAGATAATGATTTAAGCCGTGTTCCAATTTCTTCCACAGATTAATTTTACTCTGTGGCATGCATTGGCGAAAGTTACGCCAAAATGTGCGTATCGTATCCGTATCCATAACAATATAGTTCAGCATGCTCTGCGTAGTCGATTGATAGGCTACAGCCTGATTTAAGTTCTTTTTCGCTGTGAATACATTCATTGCATGCAACACGAGCGTTGGTTCCATTACCAGATAATGATTTGTACAGTTTTTAACATCTTTGGATTTACCTATTAAACGCTGATATGATAATGTTTGATGTCTTTTAGAGCCTCTAAAATCGTAAGGCGGCGACAGTGATTGCATTTTAGCGCCGTGTGCAACTTTACTCTCGCGCATAAAGACTTCGGCACAAGTTTCGCGATTCTTAATGTCCTGACAGTTCGGACAATACGTATATTTGGCAAAGACCTCAGTCAACGATGCTATGTCACGTAGACAACGCACGCGTAGCGCTTCAAAAATATTATCCAGACGCACAAGACAACGATCGCGCTCTTTAAACGGTTCTAGTATTTGTAGCAGACGCTCTTCGATCAGAAAACCACCACGATCGGTAAGTTTGCGTAGTATATTGCGTAGCAGACGTAGGGTTTCCGGTGGTAATTCTTTTACATCGTTTTGTTTGGGTTTTTTCTTAAGACGTCTAAATCTTTCCTGTCGCTTGTATTCCAGATTAATGTCCTTCGTATCGACCTGCGGTTCAGTCCAAGCCAACATAAGCTGTTCCTCGTGCAACTTTTTATCGATTAGATTAATGCGATTTATCTTTTCCATCATTTCACTGTAATTCATTTCCCAAATACGATCGAATTTACTTTTATTTTTAAGACGCAACGAATGTGACTTTTTCTCCATTTCCGTAATGGTCGCATGTATCTTACGTATTTCTTGTGACATCTTCTCAATTGCTAAATTTGACGTTTTCTTGGCAGCTGTAATTTTATTACGCAACTCCTGCACGTTTTCATGTAGCTTTGCCACGCGCCGCTTTTGCTGATTGTTCACAATGACATTTTCCTCATTTCGCTTCTGCAGCACCTGATAGTTATAATCCAGCTTCTCGGAGCTCATAAGTACTGAGTCTTTCATAATTCTCAAGTCCATTTCCAATTGATCACAGTCCTTGTCCAAACGTATACGCGTCATTTTCGTTAACTCTTCTTGCTCTTCGGCAATGCGTTGTGTTTGTTTCATATAAAAATTTTCGCGTGATTTCATTGCTTCGGATTTATTGTTGAAATTCTCATTCATTGCATCGAAATGTTGATGCCACTTCTCGGTTGCATTCACCAGAAATATCTGACGTTCATCTTCGATGGTATTCTCGAGCATATTTATTTGATTTTTGTGCGCCTCTTTGAGCAATTCAACCTGATTGTCGATGCGTTCAACGAGACAACACAAATCTGCATTCTGTCGCATACGATCGAACTGAAATTGTTCGTTTATTCTGTCGATTTCCTTCTGGCAACGCTCTATCATATTGTCCTTACTCTTCATAATCGCTGCAATATTCTCCTTTTCTTTTTGTATCTTATTCCAGAGTACCATCGGCTCAGATACACCTTCTAACGATAGCCAGCGTTCCATAATACTTTCGAATTTTTCACTTGTAGCCTCCGTCTCAGATTTTAGATCATCCACAATCCTTTCACGTACATTTTGCTCGTTGTGGTATCGTTCAAATTCGCGAGTATCATTCACTACGCGTATATTCGTTACAAGACGTTCACCGAAATGTATCAATTCGTCTAAACGTTTTTCAGTCTTTTCCAGTTGACGATCAATGCGATCCTTTTTTTCATCCTCAATATCCGCATGTGACTTGGGTGCATTCATTAAGGTTTCTCGAATACGCAGCTCAATGGCAGCCTGTCGCTCATCGAAAGCAGCAACTGTGGCACCACATTTTTCCGATGTTTTAAATTCTGCAATGCGTTCAGGAAACGATGGCCAACTATCAGGTTTTTCTGGCTCTTCTTCTTCCTCTTCCTCGATTTCCTCGTCGGACAGATGATCGAGTGAAAGTTGCGATTCTTCTTCGCCATCATCAGCATCGTCTTCTTTATCGCGATCCATTTAAAACTATTATTTTTTTTTTTAAGTTAATAGAAAATATATTTTCTTTCTTTTTATTTAAAAAAATACTTTTTTTTTTTTTTTTAATTTTTTTATTTCTCTATGTATGAATTTTATTCGAAAACTGAAACGAAATAAGTTCTGAAATTTAAACTTTGTCAGTGTTTACTTAGTTTTCATTGAAGAATATCAAAGCTGTAACGATTGCATAGACCGTAGTATCCTAAACGGATGCGAAAGTATCCTGCCAAATAATTTTAGTAAATGTATGAACCAAGAAAATACAAAATATGTTACTTAGCGAAGATATGAACCTTTTAATTCATTTAAAGTTATCAGACCAATATGCTCGATAACAACTTGTTTGAGCTAGCGCCATCTAGCACATGTTAGTCACGAATAGCAACTACTTAAACCGTGCCGGCATCTGGTATTTTGAGTACTATAGATGGCGCCAATATCGTCTTAAGATTTTTCACCAGCGCCATCCAACGAGCTCTAGTAGTACTAATCAGTTGTCGCAAGATGACACACCTATGTGTCTTTACCACTGGCGCCATCTGTAGTGTTCATCTGAATGAGGCTAGTTGTTTCTTTTTGCGAGTCGCCCTGTAAAGTACTGTGTGTCACACTTAAGATTTATAGATTGATCGATAGTATGGTCTCTTTATCGATAAATACATCCATATCGTTCTGGAGTGACCAATAGTGAGGTCGCTTTTATCGATAAGCACATCCATTTTCAAATTTTAAAATAGTAACGGTTGTATTATGAATTAAATTATAATTATAATTAATTGATGATAATAATAATTGTTTAACTCCATAGTGAGTATATTTGATTAATTTACATTCAAGTGACCTATTTGATCACCAAATTTTAAAAACTTTGTGCAATGGTTAAGTCAATAAAAGTTTTGAAAGCTGCAGAAGAGTTAACATTGAGTCAGACGAAGAATTCTCTTTAGAAAACCTTATACATTTATATGTCATTCTGGAATTAAACACACAATGGCGTATAGAAGTGAAATAGCACCAAAAATTATTATTATAATTTGAATCGCTACATAAAGAAAACTTTAAAAGATGATATTTTAAACATGATTTAATGGGTGGAAATGACTATTTAAGTTTCTTCCTCATAACGTAAAGTTATATCAACTCATACATTTTTGCGATAAATTATGTCTTTAAACCCAATTTTACAGTCGGTCAATAGAATAGCACCATCGTCACTATCACTAAAAATATTTTATGAAAATTGTTAAACTATTTCACACCGCATATTTTTCAAATTTATCTCAATTTTTTAAAAGAGATAGGATATTTGTATCGTTCTTTGAAGGAAATAATAATGAATGTTTTGGATATAATTTTTGGTTCTCTGTTTAAACATTAAATGTAAGAATAGGGCCCGCTTAAAAAATGTAAGCTTAAAAATTGTTTTACTCAAAATTTCTTTAACTTAAAACAAATTTATTAACTTATTTAAGTTTCAAACATATTCTCCTAAGAAATTTAGAAATAAATAAAAAATAATCTTCTGTTATATTTCTGATTTGTTGCAAATAATATTTTTTCGCGGGCAGTCGTGATATTATACTGCTTTGCTGGTTACTCCTGTGCCTCGTATATGCGTTATTACCGATTGGGTAGTCGTCTCACATTAGAGCAACAGAGAAAGGCTATTGTTTCTATCTACCCGATTAGACTGTACGGTTATAACCGATTGGACAATATTTCTAACTTGCTCGCACTTATGCACATTTTTTGCACTGCACTGGATGAACAGAATAATATATAATTATCTTGTGTCTCGTTCGCACTTAACAACGTACAGCCTAAATTGAGCAGATTTCTTTGTTATAAGTGCGAGCAGTGCTATAATTAAACCTGTCTCATTCGCACGACACCAAACATAACTTTATGTTATGGGTAAACAGTCTCAAGTCGGACGTCGTCGCGTTATGGTATACAACTTTTTTTCGCGCGTTTAATTTTATTATTATTTATAGAACAAACATAAACCGTTTGTATCTTTAATAAAAAGCATATTTGCGGAAATTCTAGCTATATTAAAAAACAATGGAACTGCAAACAATAACAACAACAAACCAAAAATAAAGTGCTTGCCAGTTAAACAGCTAAAAAGAAAAAAAATACTAAACAAAATAACAACAACGCAACATTTCGGTGGAATTTCTGCACATATTTTTTTTCGTCATGTGAAATTTAATACTTAGAAAATTTATTAATAAAATGCAACTTTAGCAAAAAATATATAAATAAATTTAAGCATAAAATGCAATACAATAGTGAAACAGTTTAAACAAAATAATATATAAAAGAAAAATAAAAGAAACAAGTGCAGTGCAGCAGCTCAGACAACAAAACAACAAGAAAAAAAAATTGGATTACAAAAGTGGCAAAAGCAACAAAACCAACAAATATAAAAAAAAGTAATTATTTTTAAATAAAATGCATTATTTATTTTATTTAATCTTTATGAAAAAAAAATATATTTCACCGACTTTCCAATAAGAGAAAATAAGACTCAAAAGAAAATGCAATAAAACGCCGCAACGCTATTTTTTATTTTATTTTATATTTTTGTTGCTGTTCAATTTTTCACTCTTTTTTTTATGTTTTTTTATGTTTTTCTTTTTTCTCATTTGTTGTACAACAATTTTCGTAGAAATAGCAAGAAGCATGAGCGTTTTTAATAGAGAGCGCGTAGTGTGTTGAGAGATAGCGGAAAATATTGTTGTTTTTTTTTTTTTTGGTGTCATTTGTATTTTTGTGCGTGTTTTTGTTTTGTGTGTTTTGTTTAAATTAAAATGCGCTCCGGAAGCGTAGTTAGACGAGGGGAAAAGTTAATGCAGCGAGGAGCGGATATGTAAAAATAACATAAACAACAACAAGAACAACAAGGCATAAGCATAAGAATAAGCAAAGACAAATATTAATCAAAAGAACAAACCAGCATCAAATGATTTAGATTTTAGTACATATTTGCTTTTACACTCTCACAACATTCCCTCTTCTCTTTACACAATACAAATGCGACAGATGTTTTTATTAGTTTTATTTGTAGCTGTTGTTGTCTTTTTCCTCTCACTCTCTCTCACTATCTCTAGCTGTAATTTAATGTATTTTGTTTTTTTTTTTGGTGCATTCCAATTGCATATTTGTGGTTGGAAGAATCTTAACCCGCAGCTGTCCGCGTTTGCAAAGTTTGTACTTTTACATCCCAATTAGATTTCAGAGTTGCAGCAGGGGTGCTGCAACTAAAAAGTTACCAAAAAAAAAAAGAAAAATAACCACAAATAAATAAATGCAGTAGCACAAATTTACTAAAAACTTTATTTACACTTCTCACCCCCTCGTTAAAAGAAATTAAAACATAAGGGGAGTTGTGTGGTAGTTTTTGACTGTTCCGGCCTAAGATAATTTGTTTTTGTTTGACACGTCACTGCAATTTATTTCATTTGTGTTTGTTTGTCTTTGCAAATACAACGTGCGTGCACTATTTTTTTTTTACTTTCTTTGCAATGCGTTTTCGTTTGTTTTCTTATTCTTTTTTATACGTTTTTTTTTTTTTTTTTGCATTTCTAATAGGAAATTGCTGCACTTGAAGTTGAAAATAGTCATCAGTTTTTTTTTTTTTTTTTATAGGTTTTTTTTCTTCTTTTTTAGTTGTAATTTATTTTGGCATGTAATGAAGAAAGTGAAATTGCGTTTTCCTTTTTTTGTTTTTGAAATGTTTCTTCAAAAAAAAAAAAAAATTGATGAGCTTTAGGTAATTATTGAGCCTATTAGTTACACTGTTCTACCGGTTTGGGTTTACATATCTTTTGTATAATTAATTATCTTATATATCTAAAAGATACTTTCTTGGTTTGGCTTTAGAGATCAGTGAAAGATAAAAGAATTCAATTACTTTTTCTTAATTTATTTCAAGGCTATTTTCGTGCTAACTTTATTATGTACAAGTTTTGTCCAAAGAGATTGGTCTGTAAATCCTTTTTTTGATGTAAATGCGGAACTGAAATGCGAAATAAATGTTTCTAGTCGACATGACCTTCAGAAATCCCAATCAAAACATAGTTTTATCGCATTCTATACGTTTTTACGCAGCGGTTCCCTATTCTTCCTTAGCTACGATAATGATTGTTACTAAATTATGCATAAAAACAAACATAAAATTCATTAAAATTTTGTTGACTTCCATTTATTTAAACAAAGCATAACATTTTAGATAACTTCAAGCGGAATTCGCAATAAATTTATTAGAAATAAAACTTTTTTTGCCCAGAAACGTACTGGCAGCTGGTTTCACTGTAGTTGTTTAGAAAAACCAAACTAAAACCAAAAATAGCGTATTGCCGGCGTAGTATTGTTGCAAAGGAATTTAAAGAATTTATGCCTCGGCGCTGCCAAAGCCAAAGTCAAGTCAACACTGACTATGGCGGCGGAGCCGTCGACGACGACGACGACTGTTGCAATATAAAATTCAAATGGGACAAATAACAACAACAAAATTAAATAGATTTCCGTTATGTGGCACATGCTTTCGTTTTCTAAAAAGAAAGAAAAAAAAAAGAAAAAGATAAAAAAAATTGAGGTACAACTAAGTCTCTAAGCATTTGTATAGAAACACTCTAGAAACCACGAATCTTTCAACAGCTTCGACATATAAAAAATCGCTTTATTGTTGTTTATCTAAATTTCGACAATAGACGCGCGCGTGATAAAAAATGCACTGCGGAAAAGTGTTAGAAATCGGGAGAGGAGGCGCGAGGAGTTGCATTGAAAACGAAAACGCGTGAAAAGCGCATATTGCACCTACTTGAGCGTGAGATAATGAAAACATCGAAAATATTTTTACTAAAGGCGCTACAAAATAGGTAGTACACACTCGCACGCTCTCTCATTTTGCGTTACTGCATCTGTTGCTGTTAGCGTTAACGTTAAGTATCTTTAAGATACATTTATCGTTCATAGTTATGCGTGCGCGCATTAGGCATAAGAATTTATTTATGAGCTTGGCACCGTTTTTATTTATTTTTTTTTTTTTGTTAAGCGAGTTCATGTCCTACTTTTTGTATTTTCTTTTATTTTATGCTTACAAGATTTTGCTTTCCATTTCGTTGTAAATTTCTTTTGTATCTTTTTGTTTTTTTGTTTTTTTTTTTTTTTTTGATTTTCGTTGTATCTATCGATTTGTTTAAAAAGAATAAAGCGCAAAATATGCATCTCAGACAATGAATGTAGACTGGCTGACTTCCTGGTTGCTTATTGAATTCTTTTATTCTTGTTGAATATTTTTTTATTCTCGTAATTTTATTCTTGTAAATATTTCATAACGTAGATTTATGTGTATTTAATGGTTGGCGAGTGAAGCTTAATATATATGCATATATTTTTTTGTTCGCACGCGTCTCGTTGCCAATCTGTGCCTATGTGTGGGGTCTTAAGACGGGCAAAGCGAAACAGTGTGGGTCGAAAATACTTACATATAAAAAATATTTAAAAAAATCACGCGCCTACGTAGGCGACCCTTGGCACATAAAGTATACAGCAAAGTGTGGCACTGACTACGTCGAAGAAGACGCCGTTGAATAGCTTGTCGCACTTATATATTTTATACGATTTTTCGTATATGTATTTCAAAGATACATTTTCATTTGAGTTGTTGTTTTTTTAATGCAGTTGTTTTTTTTATTTTTTTTTTTTTATTATAACGGCATTTGCTTAAGAGCTGATATACGCTCTTGAATATTTCGTTACAGATACTTTAAGCAAAAGACCTTTAAGCTTTTGTTTTATAGAGTGATGCTACTTTGAGTTTTTTTTTTATTCATTGTTGTCGAAAGTTGCTTTTGCAATATGCATTTAAATAATTTTGCTTTGCTGTTTTATTAATTGAGCGTTAAGTTGTGCCGCGTAGATACTTTAAACAAGTATATTATGTTTTGCAATTGCATTGAATGTACGTCTAACACATACTACTAGCATACATATATGTATGTATGTAAATGCAAATCAAGTTGAGTGTCTGTTAACTATTAGAAAAAATTTATGAACTGATTATGCACGATAAATGGCTTTCGTGTTGTTGAAAAAAAAAAAATGCTGAAATACTTCATAGTTAGCGCGTAGATGTATTTGTTGCTGCCACAAGTGTCTGTTTAAGCGTTGAACCGTTCATGTTGTATTTTAAGTATCTATGGCATCGTTTCGTTTTTTGTTTTTTTTTTTTTTCTTTTATTTTCTGTTATTTTCTTTTTTAACTTTATTGCTAGATAAAATTTTCGATAAAATTTTCTTATATATATTTTGCTTAGGGCCTTGACACAGTTATTAGATTATTGGACAGTCGTTGTCTATCTTTGCCTATTGTAAAGTATCAGCGGAAAAGCAAATGCAAAGTTTTGTATATTATATAGTTTAGTTCAACTCTTACTCTCAGCCGCTGGCAGTTTATGTGTGACGAATTAGTGTGGTAAAATGGCAGGTAATTTACACACAATTAAAATATTTATTGCATTTTATGCATTTATAAAAAGACAAAATAAAAGAAGGTTTTTTTTAGCCTTTTCACTACTTGGATCATAGTTTTAATTTGGGATTTCACGCAAAATGAGTCTTATATGGAAAATTGATTTATTTCGATACTTGAAAGTATTGGTTTAGAAAAAAATTTCCATTTCTAACATTTTGTCGCAGGATATTGGTTTAGAAATTTTGGTTTTTAGCATTTTTTTGTCCAAATTTAAACAAATTATACTCATCCAATTTATAAACTGTTTCTAAACCAATAATCTTGGGAAAAAATGTTGTTAAGTTAGTTGATAGAGAATCAAATGACGCTGATATCTTCCGTTATAATCATTCTGATCCATCCATCAGATCCAATGATATCTGCATTAGAAAAAAAATTATTTGATTGTAAAAAAAAATTCAAGATAACAATATCTCAAACCGTTCAAACATTTTTTCTAAAATGTAATAATCATATTTAAATTTGTTCTATTTTTATACTGGAAAAAATTGGATTTTAAAATAATTGACAGAAAAACAAAAATGAATATTTGGAAACCATAGCTCGACTGGCTCTATTAGAGCTATGACTTAGCTTATTATCTCCATAATTAACTCAATTCAAAATCAAAATGTTTTATCTGCTTAAAACGAGTAAAAATACTGCTACAGTAGTTTACATAACTCGTTGCAAGAAAATGCTTATTTATTTTACAACGTTCATCACAAAATTCAACTGATCACTTGCTGTTTGGTTTGGTTAGTCGTCAGCTGATAGATAGATCGTTCATTGCCCATGGCGTTTGCTGCATTTCAGCTACCTAATTAGTTGAGGTGTCATTTAACTCACTTGCTTGTTTGCTTGAAATCATCAACAGCATTTTCGACATTTTATTTGGCAAAAGAAATTGCCAGTAAACAGCTTCAAAGAGGAAGCTATTATAGTCACAGCTTAGGCATTTTGCGAGTTTCATATGAGCCACTGGAAACTACAGCAAAAGTAAAATGCAATTGCTGCAAACTTTTTGGACACTAATTGAACAACTGTTGCGGCCTGTTGTAGCATTTGGAATTAATTTTATTTTTGTGTTATTTATTTTTTTTTTACTCCTTGAGTCTTTCGTTTTTTTGGTTTGGAATAGCGCCAGCCAACAGGTAGTAATTTTCTTAAAATCAGCTACGCTCTGTTCACTGGTTAAGTAATCAATAGCCTGTTATTAAAGCCTGTTGGCCAGATGTTTAATTTCTTTATATATGTACATTCAATTCATTGACTTACTACTGTCGTTCTGCTTAATGAAGTATAACAGTCAAAGCATTTTTTTTTTTTAAGATTTTAGTTTGTGCAAATGATCAACATAATTTTTTTTTTTCGACTTTGCCGTAATTGACCCTAATTATAGTATGCGAAAAATTTAACAAATGAAAGATATTTGGACGAAAAATAAAAAGAAGCTATTACGAGTACCCACACACATGTATTAGAAAAGTAAAAGTAAACTAATATTTTCGTATACTATAGATTTGTAAGTCGTTCAGTTCATTATGAAATATTATTATATAGCGCAGAGTAATTATTTGATTTAATTATTTTACAAATTGAATTTCCGCTATGAAAGCTAAAATGCATCGGAAAGAAAAAAAAAAACTAAACTAAAAAACAAAAGAAAGTCGGATTTGTGTAACAAAATGGCAAATTATTATGTTATGTATTACTACTGACTTATATATACGTACATATATAAGTATGATTATTATATTATATTATTAGCCAGGAAAGCATTATTTGAGTAAAATTATTTTTAAACCAATTTTTTCATAAATATTTTGCTTGATTTCGTCAATTATTTTTATTATCAACAAAAGTATTAAAATGCTTATCAAAGTGTTTTATATGTAAAAACTTAGAAACGTTGCCGTACTTTATTTTATTTTTTTTTTAATTTGTTGCCTGTTGTATTTTTTTTTTTTTTTTTTGCTTATTTGGTGTTTAATCTTATCGCAATATATACTGAAAGTAAAAAAAAATTTTGCACGATTAAAAAAAAAAAAAAATTGTTTCGAGTCAGGTGCGTTGCGATAAAGTCGAAATATTTTGTAGTATTGTGTTATATCATCATTGAATTTACTGGCTTTGTTCTTATCAAAAGCTTATCATAAATTATTTAAAGCAAGCGAAAAAAAGTTTTTGATTAATTTTTTTAGTTGTGGAAATACATACATAGTTATTTTTATATATATGTATAGCCGAAATATCCGGCGTTGTTCGCGTGTCGAAAATAGTTCTTAAATATTTTTGTGACAACAACCTGCTTTTCCTACTTTTTCAATCAATCAAATTTTTCTGTTCCTTAATAACCAGTTTCTGTATATCTTTATGACCTGTACCAGAACAAGCAGCAGTAGGCTTGATAGGCCCTATAAAGTATTTATATTCTTGATCAACATTGAAAGGCGAGTCTACTGTATCAAAACGATTATCATGGAGACTAAGAGAGAGGACCACCATATTTAAAACTTAGGCTCTCCTCAGGCCTTAAACCTTCTCCATTTTTGTTTTTTCGTGTTATGTAAACTTTGAACTCTAAATTTTGTTTGGATTCTATAGTCCAAATGAAAATTGTAGCATGGGTATTGTCCCAATTAATCCAATTTTTTGACTTTTTTTTTATAAAAATTCAATACAATAATGCAACATTTTGCAACATTCTTCTACAAATTATTAGCAAATTTTTTAAAAAAAGGATAAACGAAATCGTTGAAATCATTCTCAAGTTATAGATTGACCACGCAAAAGTGATTTAAGTTGCTAACACATTAAAAGAGGCGTCTTAAACCCAATACATTTTTGATTAGTTTGACGAAACGAAACGGGACGAATCGATATTGATTTTGAATTATTTGTACCCGTATGATATTTAGCTGGATAATTTATTAAGAATACATATAATTTAAGGTGTCTCCGACTCCTTCTGCCTATTACGAACATTCGTCCCATTCGGATACTGGGTATAAAAATCTAAATGTATATTTATGTGTACAAACAATGTACATACAAAACAGCCATTTAGAGTTGTTTGTTTATCATCATTTTTAGCTCATTATTCTAAAATTGAATATTTATAATGCGTGTTTGGCATCATTTCTGATGGTCGTTTCGATAGTTTTATTATTTTTTGGCAAGTTCTATGCATAAAATTAAAGTTAAGCACACTTTGTGTCAAGGAGCCTATGCAAATTTAGTTTTTTTAAAACGTTATCATTTATTTCTGTACACATAATTTAATGAAATTTGTTTTTAGCATTTATTAAAAAAGCCTTTGTAAGATAAACAAATTTTTGTTAAATTATATTCGTTGTTTTTTTTTTTTAACTTTGCGGCAGCTCAAATATTTATCGCATGACAAATTTGAAAGAAAGAAAAAAGCACGAATAGATAAGAAATGCCGACGATAAACACACACACATTCACAATAATGGCAAGAAGTTTTTCGTATTGTATTTGTTAAAAGTTTCTATCTATGAATACGAATATTTTCACGATTGTTATATATGTACAATTATTTTTTTTTTTATTGACTTTGACCCTGAATGCTAATTAGCGCGCACAGAAATCGCTAACAAAAAAGTTATACAAACAGTTTCGGAAAGAAAAAAAGTATAAGAAAAATAAAGTATCTAGATACAAACGTAAAACGATCACGCGCTTTAATTTTATTTACGGCAATTATAAGCAGTGCAAATTATAACTTGAAATATTTGTTTATTTTTTATTAAACACAAATCAAAAAAAAATTTTTTTATTGAACTTTTATTAATAACAATTTTTTTTTTCTTTTCTTGCAGCTTTTCTTTTGATTGAACCGTGTGCTTCCATGCTTCACATCAGCGCTTCTTACTTAACACGCATCAAGTTATTTAAAGAAAATCGTATTGTGTCAATAGTTTAAATATGAGCTTCCCGTGAGAAATATGTCAATTACAATTTAACTCAAAATTTTTGTGTGTACTGCTAAATAATTTTAATTTTCCCGGCCCTTTTCCAATGGAAATGCTTGCAACATAAACGTAATCGTGGTCTGTGTACGTCGTCGTCGTCTACGTTGTCGCGTGTAAATAATAAAAATAGTAAAATATCTTTATAAAACATTAAACTAAATAAATAATTAACATTGACTAGTTAACATTGTTGCTATTGTCAATCTTTTTGCTTAAATACATTTTTGTGCCGTGGAATATATTGTGCCAATTTCAAATCTATATTGATCTTCCATTTTGGTTATGCACTTAAGTGATTATACTGGTGAGCAAAAAAATATTTTAAACATTATACGCAGCTGATAACGATGAGCTTAAATCAACATAGTGGTCCTGGACCGCCGGAAGCTATAAACGGTTATATGCGCAACAGTAGCAACAGTAACAATATTTGTGGCATTGATCAAGTTGATGCATCCTTGTCGTCAACGTCAACTTCTGTAGTTAAAACATTTCAAAACACTAACACTAACATCGCCGGTATGTGTGCTTATAAAGGTCTATCGTCGTCGTCGTCGTCGTCGTCAACGTCAACGTCTTCTACAAGCGGTCAAGTGTCTACAACAACGTCAATGTCTTCGTCTAGTTGCAATGGTGTTATTAATGGTGCATCAAATGCTGGCGATGGCCCTAGTGCAATGTCAAATGGTTGCCACAGGAATGGCGACTCAATAAATAATAGAAATAATAATTCTTTGCTAAGTAATAACAGCAACTTGCATGCAAATAGCATGGAACAAAAACTCGATGCAAATTCGTTATTACAAACTCCTCCCCCGCCACCGGTGACGCGTACAATTTCGTCGGATCGCTTAGTTACAGGTCCTTCGTGTCGTGCATTGCGTACAGCTGTATCAGCTTTATATTCTGTGGATGATTTTGTTAAGGAGAAAATTGGATCGGGTTTCTTTTCGGAAGTTTATAAGGTGAGTACAAAAAAAAAAAAAAAAAAAAAGTTGCATTATTTTTAGAACCATAGCTTTAATACACCTCATACGACCTTTGACATCACAGTGCTATAGATAGTTTTTTGGTTTTGGTAATGTGATGTGGGTTTTTGTGTTTAAAAATATTTAAAAATAGTAAAACATTGCCCATTAAGTATAAAAAAAAATCACTTAAATATATTAATACTTATTCACACAGTAAGTACAACTGAATGTTTGCTGTGTACTCTACTTACTAATTTCACATTGTACGTACATTTACTAAAACTCTTTGCTTTGCGGATCTCTTTATCATTCAAAAAACAAAGCCATTGAATACAATTTTCAAATATAAAGCTTCAAAAAAATCTGAAAAACAAATCAATTTGTTGTGTTACATTCACAGCTTTTTTTTTTTGCATTTCTTTCTCAAATTTGCGGTTAACTAGCAATAAAATTTTAAACCAATCATTTAATTTATTTAAAAAAAATATATATAAATAACTTAAGTATATACTGTTTTTTTATATAAAACCCATCGATGCTGCTGCTGCTTTGTCACACTTTGCCAATGAAGCGAGTCAAAGGTTTATTTGTTTTACGATGATTGAAATCGAAAATAATAAAGAAGACTTTAAATACAATACAAAAGAAAAAGCGCAAACATAAAACTAACGCCTTTTTTTTCGATGAGACGGAAAAGAAGTTGTCGTCAGAGTCAAGTTAATAAATATTTTTACTTTCATTAGATGAAATAATAGCGCGAATCGAGTAACTAACTGATTGGCTGAATGACAGAAGCCACTGACGACGCGTGTCATTGAATGCTTTTATATGATTAAGAAATTGACTTGCTTTGATTGTGGCGACATCGACGACAATATTTATTTTATTTTATTGTTGAAGAAAGTAAAAAAAAAAATAATAAAAAAACCAACAAAAACATTAAATAAATACAAAAAAAAGCTAAATATATAATGCAACCAAATAGAAAAATGAAAGTAAAAGATATAAAAATCAAGCAACAAATTATATTAGCAAACTCAAAAAAAAAAAATTGGAAAAACAATACAAAACTATTTGCAACAGGTGACTAGTTCAACCGTAAAAATGAATGAATGAAACCAAGCAGCAACATTTGTTTGAATGATAATTGATTGACAGCTGCTAGAGGAAAATAATCACTGAACAGATTTTCTTATTGTCAAGCGCAATCGATTACAAGCAACTGGCAACACCTCACAGACGACGATAATAAGCATAAATAAAATGCTTTAAGCGCAAAAAAGGAAAAACTTGCAAAATGCTGCAGCAAATTTATTAATTTGACAACGTTAAGCGATAATAAAAGAAATGCTGTGTGAAGAATTGATATGGATTTTCCATTCAAGCGTTTTTCTTTTGCAATTTTGCATTTTTACACACGGTTTCACTGACAAAAATGTTTATAAAAATTCAAAAAAGGCACATATGTATGTGCGAAAAAATATGTTAAAAAATTAGTTGCATTTTATTTTTTCATTTTGAAGCATTTTTTCGACATAGCTGCATGTCTCGAGATACATTTTCCATTTCAATTGTTTGTTGCACTTCGTTTTCAAACGTATTAAATAATTGGTGAAAAAAATTTATTTCAGTTTAATTAAAACGACATTGCACGCACTTTAAAAATGGAAGTACCTGTTACATTATAAAATTTCTATGATTTTAAATTGTGGGAAAATCCAAAACTTATGATAAGCTTAGCTGTGACGAATGACCTTATAACTAGTTGCATGCGAGTCGCGATAGCTTTGAGCATTTTAAAAATACAATCAATACGGAAGTTAGTTGCCCAAAGTTGAATTTTTATATTAAAAATACATAATAAAGGAATTCACAAGGTCTTGCAACCGTGCAGTATTGCAAAAATACAACAATTTTCATAAAGAAATGATTCGTCAATTGGTTCAATTACCTTGTCGTTAACGTTAAACTTGATTTTGATAACTCAACTCTGTAAATGATGAGAATTGCAATATTCCAAGACCTTGTGACTTCATATAAATAATATAATCGTAAGATATACTTTTCCTTCTAAAAGCAGTTTTCGATATAAATTTAATTTTTTCATCTAAATGACTTCTAGTTTGTTCAACTTGATCTGTAACGATAATTTTGTATATACTGAACAATTATATTGATAGATTTCTAGTATAGATTTCAATCCGTTCTTATTGTAGCGCTACTTTTAAACTATCATAGTAGTTACTTTAACTTGATTTTCTATATTAAAATGCAATTTTCTCTTGATACAATAGATACATTTCGAACATTTAGCGTGTGTAATGCGTGAATGAACGCTTAAGAGGGAAAGGGAGAGAGAGAGTGATTAAGAGTGAAGTGCAAATATCTGTCTGCCGTTAGAAATGATAGTTAAGTCTTTACACTTTGAAGTTGATTTGCATTTTCACTGCAACTGCGACTGCACCTGTCTCAGTTAAATGTATCTACAATAGCATTCATTTGGTTTGTAAATGTGTATCTGTATCTGTTTGCTTGCATTCATTAACTGCTGCAGCTAGTAACAACCAGAATACAGTTTATTTTGATTGGAAATATGCAGCAGCATGTGATGGTACTATATAAGTGGATTTGCGTGTGAAGTAAGAACTTTTTCTTCGATTGTACTTCCGCATTGCTCAGAGCAAAGAGCAGCAGCAGCGGCGCCAGTAATCAAAATAGTGCGTCTGCTGCAATAAATGATTTTGAAATGAATTTTCTGTTTAAATTAAGCAATCAAATAAATCAAAATCAAAAAAGATTTATCAAATCGAAAGTTCATAAGTGTGCTCCTCAAGTGCATTATGATGTGTCAAGAACGCATTTATTTATTTATTTATTAAATTCTTTGCCTAATGTTAATTTTTTTTCGGTTACAAATTTCACTTGTGCAACAAAAAACTTATCTGTGAATGAATGCATTTGGATTTAATGGCATATGTCAAAAGTAAAACTTGCTTTCATATAATATTTAATTGAAATGTTATTTGATATTGGGTTTGGGGTTGTTTGGGATGCTATTGACAAAGGAGCAGCAACAGCAGCTTTATTTATTTACATAGATATGCGTGCAATGAATTTTAAATGCTGCTTTTTTTGCTTGCCACGCGTCACTGTTTGATTTAAAAATCAATCGCACAACACGCATTCAAATTAATTTAAAATGCGTGCAACTGATTTTCTCCTACTCCGAAAGATATTTTTTTAATTAAAACTTTTCACAATTTTCTATTTATTGCTATTTGTGATTTGTTGTAAATTTTCCCAACTCGTTTGTTGCACAAATCAGTGCAGTCAGTCAGACTCTTTGGTCTTTTAATGGATACTTTTTTTTCTTCTATTATTTTCACTTTGCTTGTTGAACTCTTCACACACAAAGGTTAATCATTTCAGTCATTTCAATTGAAATTTTTCTGAAAAAAAAAAAAAGAAAATACTTACATGCTTAAAAATTAATACAATATGAAAAAATATGAATTGTTCAATTTTTTTCTTTCATAATTGCGAAATACTTATGTGGGAACAAAATAATCTTCTGACTGGTGGCAGACTTTCATATTTAACGCAGCTAATCGATGCTGCCTGCCTGAGGGTTTTTTTTTCATTGTCGAGAAAGAGGGTCGCTTGCTTGCTTTAATATGCTTATAAATGCTCTATGACTTTTATGTGAAAGTATCGATTAGAATATTTGAAAAATAATTGGCTGTCATCAATGCGCGCACGATTTTAATATGCTATGAGTTATTTTTCTATTATTATTTACGAATTTTGAATAGTATATTAATTTTACTTAAAGTTTTAAGAAAACAAACTCAAACTCTGCGCAACGCTAGTCAAGTTTTCTGATCAAAAGGAATGTCTGGAATAGCTTAAATTCCAACAGTTCTCCAGACTTAAATATTTAAAATGGACTTTAAAGTTTTTTAAACTGTCCAAGCTTAGAGACCTTTCTTGTTTCTCAGTTTTTAACCAGATCTGTCCAAAAATGAGTGGAACCACTGATACCGATAGTTATTTTATTTTTTTACATTTTTTACATTGTACTGGCGTTTTGGCTGCTCTTTCGGCTCTTTCCGTTTCGCATCTGCTGTTTTTTGTGAAATTATAATTCGATGGCTAGTATGAAATCATAAAAAAAGCACTAAAAAATAACTTCCTCTTTTTAAAATTTATTCCAGTGATACCACAATATTTTTGTATGGGAAAAGTCAAAAATCGACTTCATGAATGTATGTAGTGCTTAATGTAGTGTTTTAAAGGTCTATCATTATGCTTGCATTGTTGCCTTTCAAATGAAACAGGTTAGGGACGTATCGGTTGGATGGTTTCAAAGTTCATAGCGGACATAGAAACATTTTTAGTATTTTATATATATTTTTTATATATATATTAGTATGTTTGAAATTTTAGTTGTTGCTTCAATAAAAATGTGTCCATTTGTCGGCACATACATATTTATTTCAGTTAAAGATGGTTAATATATTCTCTCTTCTTTGGAATTTCTTTAGATATTAAAAATTATTTTATAGGGGAGAATTTTTTAAACTTTAATTGAACTTTTCTGAATAAAGTAAATATTGCCGACAGTATTGTTGTCAGATACATAAATTAAAGTGCAATTTATTTTAATTCCATAGATAAAATTGCAGTTTTGTTTTGTTTAAAGTTAATGAAAAAATGGTACATGGTACATACTAGTATATAGAACTAAACGTGCATTGACAATGATGACGCTTAAGTAAACGCAAATGAAAGACAATTGCTAAATGAGCGCATAAATTGAAGCATAAGGGAGACATACATACGTACGTTCATTTCTTAGTACGTTTCATTCCGACGAGTTAGTTAAGCGAGTGATGAACAAGAACTTTGTGTCGAAATGATTGACAGTTGACTGACAATTTAACAAACAGATAGACAGACAGACAGACAGACACACATACTAACAGTGCTAAAGTATTTCAATATTGCTTAGTGGAAACGCAGCAGCATCTAAATAAAGATTAATGAACTGTGTTAAGTAAAACACAGATACACATAAATCGCAGCATTAAATTAACTTAATTTTCTTTTTCTAATTAAAATTAATAACTTTTAAATATATACAATAATAATGTATAAGAAAATGTTGCTAAACGTTTGCTGCTAAACGCTTGGTAGCACAGGCAGCAAAAAAGACTAGGTCAACAAAACGGTAAAACGGAATGTGTAGTAGAGTTGGCAACAGCAGCAAGCAACTATATAGATACAGATACAATTTTACAATGAGCCGCCGCATGTAACTAAAGTCGTCTATACTAACTTGTTTGTTTTTTGTTTTGCTCTAGCATCGATAAATACCTACTATAAACTTGCATTCATCATAAAAATTTGTGGTTGCTTATTGTGCGAGATCATTGCCGCCGGAACAAGCTTCCGTCCGCTGACACCCTCAACCAATACTATATAGTATGCTACATTTTTGCAACTATATAATTTGTTTAACAGTGAAGAATTTATTATGTAAAATAATATGTTTAGTAAATGGCAGCGGTTGCGTCTAACCATGAACAACATTGAAATACTTTTTTTTTCTTTTGTATCTTTTTATTATTTTTAAGTTGCTGGATTGCCTTTAAAATGTATTAATAATACACAAAAAAATATGCTCTAGTAGCAATAGTAGCAGCCATTTTAAAGATGTTTGAGGCTTTCATTTTAGTGGGTGGATTTTTTTTTTGATTATACATAAAGTTTGTTGTTGTTGTCTGCTGCATGCTGCTTGCGCCTTTGAGCATGAATGCGCTTTCTATTGTTTTATTGTTAAATAGCTAAAGTGGAGAGCCTTTCTTTTGTGTTGAAGAAAAATTGAACATAATAAATCGGACTTGCTTTTTTTTGCACACTACGTATGCTGCATTGGGTAATTTGTTTTCGTAAAAGTTTGCATATCTTTTTCTCGTATAGCCAAATACTTATTGTATATTTAGTATGCATTTCTGTGAAAAATGTATTCAAACTTTGGTTTTACATTTTTTCACAAGAATTGTACTAAAATTTTAGTCGTATTTCTTGCTTAGATAAGTAGGTAATGCATTTAAAGTAAAGATTTTAAAATTAGTGCAGCTGTTTATTTTAGAGTGCTGTAGGCGTTTGAAGTTCTTTTTTTTAAATATATATGTATAGTTTGACCCATTTCATATTATTGCATTGTGAAAGTGCTACAATTATGCTGGTTGCTTTATTACAACGTACGTTATTTTTATTGTTTAGCTTTAAAAAAAGATAAATTGCTTAAAGTTTATTTAGCGCTAAGTATTTTTAATAAAATTTAAATAATTTTTTAAACGAAAAAAAAATCTAACAAAAGATATTCAAAAATTTATATTTACTGTCAGCGTTAATGATTTCTTAATGAGTTTTTATTTCAATTTTTTTTAGTTTTTGCGGCAAATCAAGATTTTAAAATCAATAAATTATAATTTACGCCCACAGTATCTTTATATAGATATGTCTGTTTGTATCTAGATACATATTGTGCCATACGCGTCGCGCGACTGCCTTAAAAAAATAAAACGAAAAATATTAATCAAATAAATTTATAATTTTTCTTTTTTTTTTTTGCCATTTACATAAATATTTGTGCGATTTTAACTATGTTTTTAAATGTGTTTGTCTTTAACAAATAAGTAGCAGCTTCATAATTTGTGCGCGAAATGTTAAATTCGCGTGCGAAATTTACATTTAAGATATAAAAAAATTAAATTAAATAAGATATATTTTAGTTAACGCAGTCAGCACATTTTTAAGAAGTTTTGCTGTGCTTTTTTTTTTTTTAATGTTATTGTTGATTTTATTTTTATAGTCATTGCGAAACTGGTTCTGATTGACATTCTTATTGTGCGGTTTAAGTTGCTACAACACACGTGGGTGTCTCTATTGAATAGAACTAAAGCGACTAGACAGACGACTGACTGATTTAACAACTTGTTAAGTGTTAATTTAACACAAATTATTTATAGCTTAATTTGCTAATTTGTCAAAGTGCGCATGTCGCGCTGTAAATGGTTATGGTGAAGGCGCCAGTTGGCAAATATAAAAAAAAAAAAAAATAATAAAATCTAAAGCTTTTTTAATTTGATATTGTATAATACGAGATGTCTTGTATAATTTAATTGATTTCCTTTCATTTATTGTTTATATATTTTTTTTTGCGATTAGGCTGCACAAAGAAATGTTTTTACATTTTTGAAATCATTTCCGATTCATGGCAAAATCAAGTCCACTCGAAAAGTCTCGTTTAACACTTTTACTTTTCGTCATTAGTTGAAGCGATTTTCTTTTGTCTTTATGCAAATTTTATGTGATCTGCGACGGCGCACAGATGCTGCTGCGAGCTATTTTGTTATTAATTTTCAGTTTAAAATTTTCGTTTGAAAGTTGTTGTTTTTTTTAAGTCAATGAACGCGCTAATAATTTAAATTAAATTTTTTAAGCCGTTAGAAACAAAACGTTTATAATTAAAATTAAAATGATTTAACATAAATTTTGATAACAATTTAGTTTTATTTGATTTCGCAGTTTCAGTTTTTAATTGTTTTTTGAATGAAAAGTATTTCTGAGATGCAAACAGCAAATATCTTATAAATGTTTATGCACATTAAAGTAACTGTATTTCCTTTTTTTCTTTTTGTGTATAAACAAACTGACAAATAGACAAAGCAAATGAACAACAAAAGATTGAAATGATATACAATTTTTTTTTGTTTTTATCAAAATAAAGCGCTCACAGTTAACTAAATCTTTTATGCGCTACATAATTAATTTTTAAGCTGTTACTATTTATAGAGCAGCAATGGATTTAAATCAAATAAAATGTCTGAATACTTGCAACAATATTTTTTATGAAAGTAAATGCAAATATTTGTAGTGCATTTTGTATACAAAGTTTGTTATAGTTGTTGGTAATTTTTTTTTTTTTTTTGCACAATTTCTAAACGCTGTGCACCAATTCACCGATAGTAACAGTGGACAGCAACAATCGTCGGCAGCAGCAACTTTGCATAATTTATTGCAATCAATTTGGCGTGAACAACAGCCACAACAGAAATGCCAACAACATAAAATGCAAGAACAACAACAAAAACAATCGCTGTTGCTACTCAAGTGCAGATGAGTTAAAGATACATTTTTTTTCAAGTCGAAAATGTTTACTTTCGAATCGAGCGGCAAAAGTAGAAGCAGAGTAGCATCATTAGAATGTTGTGTGTTGAATGGAAAATCAGCAAAGATGCTGCTGCAAGTTTATAATTCTGTAAAATGTGAAATGCTTTCTGTTGCATGTCAGTTTGCTTTGTGTTGTGTTGTTGTTGTTGATAGTAGCTACTTTCATGATGCTTGCTTGCTTGCTTTCTTTCTGACAATTTTAGCGTTTGGTTTGTTTTGTTGTTGTATGATCGATACAAGTTTGTTTCAGTTTAACGTTCATTCACTCTTCTATCGATTGCCATTATTTTTTTCGTAGTAGTGTAACAAACGGAACAGGATGCAACAATAGATACATTGTTCGTTTGTATGTTTATTAATTGTCGGCTTTAATGTTTTGTTTGTACAAAAATTTATGAGAAATAAATAACTATTAATCTGTGCATAAGTAGCGTTTTCCATTTTCGAAAATAGACCAATTTGTTTGTTTGTTTGCAAATCATAAAAATTTATTTATTTTTTAAGAATAAAAACAATCTTTTTTTTTTTTCTTCAATATTCGACAAATATTAAATAAACCAAAAAAAAAAAAAAAAAGATATTTGTATTTATTCAATTTGTTTTTATTCTTTGCACTTTTTCAGGTGAGTCACGAGCACGCATGTTGTTTAATTCTAAACTAGAGAAGACCTCCCAAAATGTGTTATCTGACAGACCTTCGTTTTTTATGAGTCTTGTCTATATCAAGTATGTACTACAATATATATTTTCACGCTTAAGAACACATTTTACAAATTATAAATTCAAATAATGTGCCCGCAAAACAAATAGTTGATGAAGCACTGCTATGATGAAGAAGAAGAAATACAATATATTTTTTGTAGACACCTTGAAGAAAAACGAATAAGAAAAAATTATATTAAAATGCTTGCGGCAAATTTTTCGTTTTAGTTAAAGCCGCATCAGCAGCAGCAACAGCCATAGATGCCTGAATGTATCTGTAAAGCAAAAATTTTGATGCTTGAATGTATCTATAAAGCTATTTGCACAACTGTAACGCATGCCGCCTTTAGCATGTAGTTTTTAATTTATTCAAACACGAAAAAGAACGCTCAAAAAATCATCATCAAAAAAAAAAAAAAGAATTCTATACGCCCATAAAGCGTTCTGCGGCGCCGTCGCTATTGCCAAGAACATATTTGAAAAATCATAAATTTATACAAGTTGCAGATAAATTTTAAAATGCACACAAAAATTTTCAAACGGCATAGTTTATAGTTTGCTATAATTTATAAAAATTTTTATGCTACTTTGAGATTTTTTGGTTGTATCATCCAAGATACTTTGTATCTTATAGAACGCCAGAAAAAAATGCACACTTGTCGCACATTAAAACGCGTAATGACGACGCCAACGATACATATTAATGCAACAAATGTGACATTTTAAGAGCCTCCACAAAAATGTAGCAAAATAATATAAAGAAAAAAATTAAAATATATCTGTGCAAGCGAAATATTGTATCTTATGTGGGTTAAGCTATGATGACTGTTGACGATCTTACTATGACGACGTTGCAGATGATGAAGATGCTGATTTTTTCCTGTCTAAAATGCAATATTAGCTTCCACTCTTTATGCCTTTATCTTCGTTTGTTTTTTTTTTTTTTTCCTATGCAGCTTCCCTTCTTTATTGGCGTTGTAGCTGCTGCTCTACTCTGCTCTGCTCTGCTTTGTGCAATTACGAACAACTTGCGTGTAAAAATATTTTCGAATTCATTCACCTTTGTGTTAGCCAGTGCAAAACAACAACTAACAATATAACTGTTGGGTGTATTAGAGAATTTTTTTGAATTAAAATCATTTTATTTCCTTTCAAAAAGTATCTGATACACTTCAATATGAATCTGCAGCATATAGCTGTATCTAGATGCGCTCAACAGCACAACTTCAAGTTGATCATCGCTTTCGTTGATGTGCGAAATAAATTATGAATGTGAATTCCTTGCATTCATCTACTTTACGCTGTTGTGCTTGTGGTTTTACTTTTTGCTTTGCGTTTTCTTATTGTTTTTTTATTATCGCATTTCTTCTTATAGTTGTTGGCATTTCTGTGCGTGGTGCGTGCAATTTTCACAGCCTACAAGTTTTAAGAAAAAAATATTTTTTTTATAAATTGTGTAAAAAAAAATGGCATGTATCTTCAGCTGCTGCCCAAAAAATTTGCAGCTTTTTAATGACTTAATTTTTTTTTTTGTTAACTCTCAATCAAAAATGCAGTATTTCCTGTTTACCTTTAGTACTGCACGTATGCAGCAAATAAATTGAATTAGTTTTAATTTTGTTTTTTTTTTTTTTTGTGCAATTTTTTTGCTTCAGCTAGCAGCAAAACTAAACAACAAATACCCACCCACCCAACTAAGTATCTAAAAGATACTATTTTTACATACGTCGCGTGCTCTTGCGGTTGTTTGCTGCTTCGCATATATTTTTGAATAGTTGCCAAAAAAAATATATGTCGTTTTGGTGATTCTAGAATATTTCAAATAAATATATATACCTGTTTTTATATTTATTTATTAAGTATTTTTTTCTGCTGCATATTATAGAATTTTGTTTGTTTTGAAATGGTGTATCTTTTTTTTTTTATTGTATAATCAAGAAAAAAATGTCAACACTTTTTGGTCATTGCGAAGAACCGCACGATTCCTAAAAGATTTGTAATATTTCTTGATTTATTTATTTTATACTTTGCAGCAATTTTTTGGCTCAAGTTGGCTTTGTTTTGGCTTTTTACGCGAGTATTTTAATATTTTTGGCTCTTTATTTTCTTGTTAAATATGACAGCTATTTCCCTTCGTTTAGATATTTTGCAATCAAAGTTTAAAAAACATCTTTTTTACGTTTCAGCGATGATTCAGTTCATGTATATTTTGGGTATTTTCTTTGTATGAGAACTTTTTGACAATATGTTTTTTTTTTTTTTTTTTTTTTGTATCTTTTTTTATTCCTATTAAATTCGATTTTTGTTTAAGATACTTTGTCAGTTAGCTGCTGTTGCTGCTGCTGTTGTCGTTTGATGATCGATGGCATATAATTTACTGTTCAAAAAGTCACGCCTTATTCAATTTTATATTTTTTTAAAAGAATTGCCGCTCATCTGTTGCTTTTAGATATAATCTTATTTCCTCTAACAAACATTCGATTCACCATTATGCATGTTAAATAAATATTTAATGTTTTCGCTTTATTGCAAATTCAATTCATGCCCGCGTCTATTTCATAATATCAAATGAATGACCTTGTCAGAGCAACATATTTATGTCTGGGATTTCACTCTCGTTTGCTGCTGCTACATAAAAATGCCAAAAATTGAAAAAATAAAATAAATTGGCTAAACAAATAAAAAGTAAATCTACATGTTAACTTAAATTTAATGTAACACGTATCACATACATACAGCAGCACAGTCAGTGGTCTGATTTGTGTGTTTTTATTTTACGCAATAATTACAAATTGTTTAAACTTTGCCAAGTGTAAAAACTCCCACATTACTATTAGCACCGGGGACCTGAGTTGTGCTTTTAAAAAATGTTAAAAATCAAACAAAATGTTTCAACGTTTTTTTTTTTTTTTTTTAAATTTATTGTTTGCAAAATATGCGGGTTATCGACGTTGAATAGTTTTAATTTAGTTTCTTGTCGAGAGGTTAGCCTTTTTTTTTGCTGGGAATTTTTTAGTGCTGTACTATAAAATCGAGGCCCTTTTAAAAGCACATTAGGTATATTGTATGCTTCACATGTAATTTAAAAACGAGTGTTAACTACAATATTTGTTGGTTCGTTTGTAACGCAGTGATGTTCGGAAAGTATATGCTTTATATTCAATATGTTAATCGAAAGCAGAGACCTTAAGCGATAAGGCTACCATTTAGAATATTTCAGTATTAAATTTATTGCAAATTATCACACAAGGGGCCTCGGCCAAAATTGCCGGTTTTCAGGATTTCCGTATTTTAAACTTTTAGTTCACCAAAAAGTTAGTTATGTTGGCCCAATAGTCCATCCAACTGGTTTAGGAAATATCTCAGTTCATAGTGAACTTTGCATAAGCAAGCATTATATGATGCCGGTAAAATTTTTCGTGGATGTTCTGAAAACCCGCATTTTTGCATGGTCCTTGCCGAGGCTCTTTGTGGTTCATGCTGTAGATTGAATAAAACTGATATCTTGTAGTCATGAGTATCTAATTGCAGTGTTCTTGTTCTCTCTGACAAAGACTCAACTTAAACAGATCTATTAAATTGTCTAAGTAGCGTATAATTGCTTTGGTCAAATATATTAGAATATTTTCTCTTGATACTTTAAAGAAGTTTACCATTTACTGCATTCACTAGATCAATCATTAAACTGTCTACAACGTTTGCAAGAACGTCTTCGATTTGTATTTGAGTGATTTATGCGTATTGCACATTGATGTTTCCGTAGAATTTACAGCGCCACAGAGCACTCATGCTGACGACTACATGCAGACCGACCGACCGACCAATCAGGTCATCAGACCTTTTCTTCCTAATTCATTAGAGTGCCAAATGGGCAACTATAAATCTGGCAGCATTTGACCAAACCCTATTTCTTCTTAATGTGTGCGCACGCTTGAATTTTCATTTTTGTTTTTATTTTTGTTTTAGTTCTTTAGTTTAGAGTACATCGACATTTATGCGAAGTTACTTAAATTAACTTTTGCAATTCGCGTGTCAATGCTGACAAGAGGCAATAAGAATCAACGAGCAGCAAGCAGCAACGACGATGACGACCCTAAGCTAAATTGCCTGTACCTGGGACGTTCTTGCAACTGGCGTCGGTGGTGGTGACTAGTTTAGTAGTATTTGTATTCGTAGTAGTAGTAGTAGTAGCTGGTGACCATTGATGCAGCTCAAGTTCTTTGTATTTCTTTTTTTTTGTTTTGTCTTTAATACGATATAACTACGACATGATAAATTTTTCAATGCCAAGAGCAAAGCTATTAAAGCGAAACCGATTTCCTACATTACTTTATGTTGTGTCTGTCCGTCTGTCTGTTGTGTCTTTAGTTTTAGCTTTTAAAATAGCATTTTTCTTCTTCACAACATTCTCGATGTCGAAAAATTGCCGCGCCCGTACTAAACTACGCAGCAAGCAAGCAATCTATTTGCTGCATGTCGTTGTGGCACAAAGTCCAGTTTGCCATTTGAGAGTGTGGGGCACATGCAACACACAAACCCTTTACTAGAACCACAAATGCGACAACGATGTGTGTGTGTGTGTATAGTAAATGAGTTAAAGTTTTTTATTTATTTTTTTTTTTATAAATTTTTTTATTTTTTGCATTACTGCTTGTTGCATGCCACTTTCATGTCTCATGCCAATCCCACAAATCGTATTTCGCTGTTTATATATGTAGTCGCAGTCTGTACTTATTCACAGGACAGAACAGTTGCTACACTGTCGGTCAGCGTCTAGTTTTCAACTCAAGTCCTTTTGCGACGACGGTCTATGCTATTATATCTAGAGTACGTTTCTGTTTCTGACTGTCTGGAACTCGCCCATTTTGCTCTTCATACAATTAAAATGTTTTTGAGTTTCGCTTTTACTCGAATTTTCATTAACGCTATGAATCCTTAAATCCTTTTATTTTTATTTTTATGTATTTCTTTCTAATTAAAAGCGAAATTGTTTGCTGTGAAATTGAATATCTTTTGTGAGTAGATTATGTGCAATGAAAAGTGAAAATTTCATTTAATTTTTAAAGTATTTAAGTTTCATTGAAAAAAATTAAAGCTAAAAATTTATTTAACGAAAAGAAACAAATCGCATATCTTATGCATGAAATCTTGTTTTGCTTTAAATGTGCATTTAAATTCGAATAGTTCACTTAAAGGTTTTTTATTTATTTATTTTTAAATTTTTTAAGCATTAATCAAATGCTTAAGTTTTCAGCTAGGCTGCTGCTTTATGAGTCATGTCAAACCTTATAGTTCCATTTTGTTGTCGTTGTACTTTAATCGCAACAACTGAAGTCGCTTTATTTAAATTAATTAAATACAACTTTCCCTCTAACTAGAGAGAAAAAAAATATGTTGAAAAAATGCAAAGCACCAACTGTGCTGTACGACAAAAAAGAAAAAAATAGAAAAATGAAACAAACAGAAAAGAAAAGCATTCAAGTAAGCAAATGCATTTCAAATTAATTAACTTTCCAAGCGCCCTAGAAACCTAATGCACTCGCTGTTTTATAGTTGCACGTTGTTGTTGCCTTTGTTGCAAGATCATGACAATGCAGCACAGCTACAGTACAGCGCAGCGCAAGTCACTGCAACGAAGAGCTGATGTTGCTGATGGCATCATGATTTGCGACCACCAGCTCAACTGTCCAATATTATCGCAACTAAAAGTCAAAGAAAACTACAACAAGAAAAAAATTCCCTCAAGTTATTAGCGAAATAAAAATATAAAATGGCTCGCGTTGTTGCAGTCATTGTAAGCAAATCGCAGTGATTTTTTTTATTTTAAACTTGATCTCCCTTTAAAGATGTACGAGGGATGTTCGTTAATTGCGTAATTAAGTAAATTTAATAGTAAAACCAGGGCTGCAAGCCACTAAAGTATAGGCAGTGGTTCGACTCAGTGGCTAGTGATGCTTTTGATCCTCAGGTCTGGTCACGAACCGGTTTTTTGTCAGCATCGTACCGCGGTTCAGATCAAATGGTTCAAGTTATTCATATGTTCAACAAATTTAGCATCTCAAGTAAATTTTAGAATATTATAATATTCCATATGGAGATCTTTTAAAGAAAAGAGAGAAAATGATCGAAAATGCTGTGGATTGGTTCAAAAACCGTATTGCAGATCTGAGTATAACTAATTCCTACATTTATGTTGCTGCAACAACTGGCGCTGTAGAATATATAACACAAAAAAATCAAAATCGAGGTATAACCTATCATACACATCTCGTTAAAATGTATGTCGTTGCTTCATATAAACAGAAATGAAAAAAAAAATTTTTTTTTTTCGTTGATCTTGTTGCGCTTTAATCGCTCTCAGCTGAGTTTTCCTATCAGATTTCCACGTAGCACATGGTCATGGTCATGAAAATGTAATTTTTCGTGTTTTTAAGTTTAAAGTGAAAGAAAATATCGGCTTAAATAAAGACAAAACAAATCGAACGAAAAAAAAAAAAATAATAATAATAATGCTGAAAAAATAGCATATACATTAGGTTAAATGCAATCATAATAAATCACGAATATATTTTAATACTGAAAAATGAATGAACATTTTTTTTGATGAATTTTGCAAAAATTTCCCACACATTTTGTAGATCTTTAGTATAGTTAACTCTATTTGAAATACTTACATAAACTCAGTGAAATGCTTTAATGAATGAAAAAATATGAGCTTTTTTAGCTGCTTTGAAGCATCTGTTGTCTTTAAATTATGTGACAGCATAAAATTCTAATTAACAAACGAGCATTAAAACTCTAACAAGACTTAGATTAATGAATGTATGTGTATAGTGCCTACTTCTTTGCAGTAGAACTTCTAAGCGATCTTCCTATCTAAACCAGTTTTAGTCAGGTATATTATATATTGAGTGATAAAAATAACACTCAAACTATATAAATTTGCAAATAAATTGTAAGTTTATAAAAAGAGTTGTATGGTATGTTCTAGATCTTCTACATTGACCATTGGTTTGCTTTATAATAAAGTTGTCCCAAGAAGCCACATTTATATAAAATGACAAAGCTTGGTTTTTACTAACGATAAAATCGATAGTTAATCAGTCATAAATTAATTATAATTAAAATCTTAAAAAACTTTATGATTTGTCATAAAAGAAAAATAGTTTTTTGCAATTAAAATACCATGCAAATAAGCGTGAAATTAAATATTTTTGTTTGATATATTCTAACAAAAGACATAATAAACTTAATTAAAATTTGTGTATTATTTATAAGCGTTCATTTTTATACTAGTTTTTTTTTAGCTAGAATGCAGTAAAGTGTCATAAAATTTATTTTAAAAAATATTAATAAACTTTTTATTCTTATATAACGTTTGACTCATTTAAAATATTTTGTCTTCGCAGTTTTTAAGTATTTTATTAAAAAAAAAAAAAACAAGGAAAAACGTAACTTCGTTAGAACCGAAGCTTAAATACTCGTCACACAAGGACTAGACAAACTTTTCTTAAATGAACATGGTCCTTCTTTAATCATGTGTCCTATTGTAATCATTTTTATACCCGCCACACATAGTGTGAAGGGTATATTCAGTTTGTCTGAAAGTTTGTAACGCATAGAAGGAGCCGTCGTAGACCCCATAAAGTATATATATTCTTGATCAGCTCGACGAGACGAATCGATCTAGCCATGTCCGTCTGTCCGTCTGTCCGTCTGTCTGTCTGTCTGTATATTTCTAAGCATCTTTTTTGTTGAAGATATAAATATATTAAGCTGAAATTTGGAACTTAAGCTTTTCTCGGCAACGACTATTATGAGTTCGAGAATTAGAGTGCCACGCCCATTTTTAGGTATAGCCCCCATACAAACTTACCATTTTTTTCGATTTTTTGTATAAAAATACTAATTATTTATGAATGTATTCGCTCCCAAATGGGTGAAATCATTGCTTTTGTCATCCAGTGTTAAAACCAAGATGCCACGCCCTCTTTTTAGGCATAGCCCCCATATAAACTTTCCGTTTTTTCCGATTTTTCCGTTTTTTTTGTATAAAAATACTAATTTTTTATACATATATTCACTCCAATTTGGCTAAAAACACTTCTAATGTCATCCAATGTCAAATCAGATGTGCCACGCCCATTTTTTGGCATAGCCCCCATACAAAATTTCCGCCCATTTTCGTATGAAAATGGTTATAATTTATTCATCAATTTACTCCATATTGGGTAAAACTCTTCCAATATCATGGTGCCACGCCCATTTCTAGGTGTTTCTTCCATACAAAACATTTCCAGATATATTCGAGAAATATGTTATACATATCTGTATTTTTAGCTCAAAATTTGAAATTAATATTATGTGTAAACTTGGGTGACCACTGATTACTCATAAACTCTTTAAAGAATCGTGTGGCGGGTATTTAAGCTTCGGTTCTACCGAAGTTAACGTTTTTTCTTGTTTATATTAAAATTCAAAAATTGTCGGTAGATTTGTATTTGACTCCATGTTATAGTAGTCCCACCTCAACCATGGGTCCTTTTTTGAACATGGGTTTCTATTAGTAGTGTTTTTGCAGTACTTAAAACAAATCGCTTCATAAATTAATCATTTTTCTTATAAAAATTCAGAAACTGGCGGTATATTTGAATGGGGGGCTATATGCTATAGAGGACCCATGGCCCATGGTCATGGCTAGATCGACTCGTCTCGTCGAGCTGATCAAGAATGTATATACTTTATGGGGTCTACGGTGTCTCCTTTCATGCGTTACAAACTTTCGGCCAAAATAAAAATACCCTCCCCACTATGTGTAAAAAATCATTTACAATTTGTGTGCTACAACACCTTAAAGTATTACAAATTTTTATAACACAAAAAAGATAATTGCAAAAAAAAAAAAACGAAAATAAAAACAAATATTTACTCAAGTGTAAAGTATTTGCACGGTTAAAATATGTACTACGTATTTAGTTTATTTATACCCTTATCAGACAAACAGCGAGATAATTTTATAAAATGTTCTTATTTCGGCGCATTTAAAAATGCTTAAAAAATTTTTCATTTAAAAAAAGTTTTTTTTTTTTTTTTTTATTAATTTAAACTTTCAAAGAAATGCCGCCAAAAATTCTTAACTTTATAGGCCGAAAGTTATTAACACTTAAATGTATGTTAAACTTTGAACAATTTTTTGTTAAATTATTTGTACAAAATAAATATGTCAAAAAAATACAATATTAAAAAAATTGCTTTTATAGATAACACATATCTTTTGAGTTTCGTATGAGTTACATGTCAATCAATTCTACAATTTTATGTTTTTCAGATACATTGCTAAATGACGTTAGTGGTATTTTGCTTGTTTCCGTTCAATTTTAATGGAAATTATCTTAACTAAACTGCCACATACTACTCAAAAATTCATTTATATGTCAATTAATACTTTGCTTACCCTTAAGCTTATAGACTTAATTAAAATGGTAAACAAAAGCACAAACTTTTTGTTTTGTTTTCTTCAAGTAAACTTTTTAAACTTCATAAATTTTTCAACGCTTTTGCTGTTACTGTAACTCAAACAAACAAACAAGAAAATAATGTCATTAAAATGTAAGTAGCAGCAGCATTCTCGCCCTAGACCGCATTCTCTACTTGAAAAAGCTTTTTTATAAATATTTAGAGAGAATACAAGTTAGTAGGTTGACTGACGACGTTACTTAAACTGGCGTCATAGAGACGCCCTTGAATGAATGCATTGAATGTGTTTTATCTTTATACGCGTTTAAATGATCTTGATCAGAAAATTACTTTTGTATAACTAACGAATTAACACTTAATGATTGTAATCAATGAACAATTGAATGTACATATATATTTATTGATGATAGTCAGAGTAGACAGTAATGGTGGCGATAATAATATGGCGGGCGTTAAAAGACTACAAAATAATAGTAAAGTAGTGAGTGAACCTTTCTCAAATAATTAAACAGTCATTGAACTTTTTTTTTTTGGAAAACAAAACGTGAGTAGGTCGAGGTACTTAGTGAAAACGAAAACTATTTGAATGGCACAATTATCCCGAGGGTTGTACAGCAGCAAACACGCAATTGTTAAGCATAACAGAAAGATAGTATCTCAAAAAATAGGAAACAGTCAAATTCGGAGTTACAGTCTGGCGACACTGACAATGACCCCTGCAGTTTGATTTGTTTAAATTTTTTTTTGTGACATTTTTATCTGTAATTAATTATAAACTAAACAGTTGTTTATAGATAGTTAAAGGCGTCTTATTAAATAAGACTTGACAGCAAATGACGACTTCATTTATCGAAAGCGCCATTTTGAAAAGTTTTTCTTTGCATGTTAAATATTATTTTTCACTTTACAGATATCACTCGGTATATATCTCGAACTATTTTAGAAATAAAAATTGCGTGTTTTGAGCTCATTTTTATTTATAAACAAACGATCGATGTTGTTGATGATGACGATCACTTTAGGATAAATAAAAAACAAAACTCAGTAAATAAATAACCATTAATTGGCTTTAATGCCGTTGCTTTATTTTTAAGCGAGAAATGAAATTCGTTCAAGCGTTTATTGATTGATGTCGTTGAAGTTTTTATTTTTCATTTTTTTTTTTTTTTTGGTTTATTTAAAACAAACCAAATATCATTTATACACTTCATTTTTTTTTTTTTTTTTTTTTTTGTTATAGCTCTTAAGCTTGTGATTGCTCGCTTTGAAATTGTTTTAATTTATTGCCTTGTGCAGCATTCATGGTCACTTTGGCAGCAGTTTGTTTTTTATCGATATTTCAAAATATTATTGAGGCGTAAAAAAAAATTGTTGCCGATCAAAGAAAATTGTCGTTTAGGGCATATAAAAAATTGGCATGACAATTGAACATTAATGAATTTTCCTTGAAACTGTTTATGGAGTTTATCTTTCTTTAAATTTATTTATTTTTATTTATTGATTAATGAGCGTAGAAATTTTTGTATTAATAAAAATTATTTCTTTTTTATTGCAGGTAATCATGCTGTTTATTTTTTGTTAAAGATTGCTTAGCAAACAATTGTAAACGTTTTTCTTGGTTAAAAGCTTTATGGTTTATTTCGTAAGTAAATGAAAATCATATAAAATTTTTTCATATAAGCTTTATTAAATTTAAAATTGGTGGAACTTTGAGAAAAATTAAAATTTCTTTATGGAAAATAAATAAAACTAATTGTGAATTATAAACTTATAGCTTCAAATTGAAAGAGTTCTTAAAATCGTAGTACGTTCTTATATCATCACGTTTCTCGTACAGTCATTCTTCAATTATTGATATTTCTCACAAATTAAAAGACAAAAATATTAAAAATATTTGCCAAATTTGTATCTAAAGATACAACACAGCGCAAATGTATCTACAAACACTTGAGTTGTCATCGCTTAATTGTTTTGCTGTCACAGTGAACTAAAACAAATAAAATTAACGCTTTCTTCATTGCACGAAAAATAAGATACCACACAAACAAAGTAATTTGTACGAGTAAAACCTAAAATAATATTTTTATTATTAATAAAGAAAGTTGTGTTAGTGACAGTAAAAAAAAAAATAACAACAACAACTGAATTGTTTATACGTGTAATGTATAATTGCACCTAAAGCAAAATTTTAAAAATACAGTCTTACGTTTCTAAGTGCCAAAAAATGCGTTAAGCGGCGTTGAGTTATTGACATCTATCTTTTGTATGAAAAACAGCAATAGTAGCAGTAGTCACCATCTGAATAGTATAATATAAATGTATCTGCGTCATTTATACGATTCATACAACGCGTCAGCAACAATAATGATATGAAAAGTAATGCAAATAAACAATAACAAAATAATGCCGGTTGAAGAAATCAAAGAAGAAAAAAAGTAGAAATTATTTTTTAAAAATAATAAACAATGAAAATATAAAATGTACAAAATTATGTGGAAATATTTATTCCCACGCATTTGAATAGCCAATGCAGCAGCAGCAGCAGAAGAAAAAGGGTGTTGTGTAAAAAAATAATATTATAAAGTACAACATTATTTGTGATAATTAGTGTAAACAACAACGAAAATTATCAATAACAAAAAAAAACAAGGAAAAACGTTAACTTCGGTGGAACCGAAGCTGAAATACCCGTTACATGGGCGTGTCGTCTTGGTTTTGACCCTGGATGACCAAAAATGTTTTTACCCAATTGGGAGCGAGTACATTCATAAATAATTACTATTTAAAAAAAAAATCGAAAAAAAATCGATAAGTTTGTATGGGGGCTATACCTAAAAATGGGCGTGGCACTCTCATTTTCGAACTTAACCTAGTCGTTGCCGAGAAAGCTTAAGTTTAAAATTTCAGCCCAATATCTTTATATCTTCATCGAAAAGATCGCATAGCAACAAACAGACGGACAGACAGACGGACATGGCTAGATCGATTCGTCTCATCGAGCTGATCAAGAATATATATACTTTGTGGGGTCTCCGATGCCTCCTTCAATGCGTTACAAACTTTTTTGACTAACTGAATATACCCGTTTACACTATGTGTAACGGGTATAAAATAAATAAAAAAAATGTTAAAGCTAACAAAATACTTCAATAATTCTTTTTCACTTCATTTATTTTTTAAACAATATCTTAAGTATTTGCTGCTGTAGATACTTTCCTTTCAAATGCAGATACTTTATGGAAAATTACAATTGGCTCAATTGAAAGTTAAGAATTTTTAAATAAACATTTTTATTGTATTTATTTGGCGCTAGTAGAACTAAATCTTAAGTATTTTTTTTTCAAGTGCACACCTTGAGTAAAACCAATGCTGCCGGTACTTGTGCGATAAGTGTTATCAATATTATTCATATTCCAAGTTATTTTCCAAAAGTAACAGTTTTTTGTAAAAGAAATCAACGAGAAAACAATCGCACAATTAAAAGTGTTACAAAATTGACATAGAAGACCTAACCTCACGCAATTCTCTTCTCATTGAAATTATAAATAAAATTGAAAACTAAACAAAACTGCGCCGTAAACTTAAAGCAAATTTTTTTGTTCTTCTAAATATTTGAGAATGTTCTAGTATCTTTACAATATATTTTGTGTTTAATGAGCGCATATCATGCGAAAAATCAATTGCTTTTCTTTCGTTTGCTGCGCATTTATCATTCTAATCGATCGATTTTGCTTTGGCTATATTGCTTTCCATAGAGCGCTATTTTATAAGGCAACAATAAACACATACAAGGGCTGTCTGATAAGTGATCATCCTTGGCAGTAAATCACTTCAAAGTAAATGCTCAACAGATTATAAAAATTTTTATATAAAGAATCTTTGAAAAATTCAATCTTCCATATCTTAATTCGATATGCTTCTCTTCATAAAGCTTCCTAATTTTTTAAATTGTCATTTTGTGCAACTTCCAACTTCATTCCAACTTCATCTGTCGTTATGAAGCATTCAAGTTTGATTTCTAGATAAGTTATTATATTTTCTTTCTTATGTTAGATACATATTGATTATAGATACATATGTATCTTAAACTTTCCACTGTGTATAGTTTTCTCCCTTTTATTTTTACTTAATATAATTTTCATTCCCTTTCTTTTATTTATGTTTTTCGTCCATCTTGCATTTTTGCTGTGTCCATTTTGTTTAATATTTTCATCATGCATTTTGTTTCCTGCATTGTTTTTTTTTTTTTCTTTTTGCTCGTTTGCTTTAACAAATAAAATCCACTTACATTTTCAACTACGTTTTCACCATCACCATCATCATCATCAACATTGTTGTCTACGACGTCGTTTAGTCTGTTGCCCTTGATATTTCAAGCCGTTTACCCTAGTTTCCTCAAAAACTAGCAAACTATGTATGCACAAATATAATAGTTACACATAGTAGAGATACTATAGTATTTCAACGCTGTAGGTATAGCATACTGTAAAGTAAAAAATTGCATTTAGAAAAAAATCTTTATTCCTATTATGTATTTTTATTGCAAAAAAGTGCTGCAGCTGCTTTAACTTCTAGAGGCAGTGGTTGAAATTGTAGAATAAACCACTTTTAATGCTAATTTTCCACTTAGTTGCAACTAAGGGTGTTGGGCGTTCTGTTTTATTGTATACGTTTTATTCGAGGGCAACAATTGTTTCTACAATTTAGCGGTTACGCTTTTAGGTAATTAATTGAAAATCGAATTGTGCCTTTGTTGTGACAATAAATTAAATAAATGAGAGGCGGTGGCGTGTAAGAGTGCAGTTACAAGTACAATTTTATTTTCTTTAGTATACCAAATTTTATGCTGTGTGCTCAATTTCATTGAACAAAGATACATATGTATGCACTATATTTAAGATAAAACTTATCGCAAGTTGCCACCACCCATGTAGCTACTCCTACAGCAGCGAAACAGTTACTTCAAAGACGTTCTCAACGATGTTGCTGTTGCACTTCAAAAGCCTGTTATGATTGTACAAGTCAAGTTGTGCTTATTTATTCTTGTTGTATGCGCTTGCTTTACTTAATGCAACTGCAATTTGCAATATTTGATATCGCCAGAACTAGATAGACTGCTGCACTATATCTGTGACGACTTAGCTCTCGACTCATTCGTTATTTGTTAGTCGTTGTCGTCTTCGTCTTTTAATTAACAGCAAAGGAAGTGTCACTGCTCTATGGCTTCCTTTGTTTTTGTATTTTTTTTCTATTTTGTTAGTAGGGAAACCTAAAAAAAATTGGCAAATCGAAAAAAAAGCAACAGAATGAAACGAGTTGAAAAGCGCATAAAATAGCATAGCTTAGCATGGTGCTGAGTTGAGTAAAGTAGAGTGGACTATATCGTGTGACTTGGCGTGGATTGCATTGCATTGCATGTTGCTGCTGCTGCAACTGTTGCACAGAGATAAGCAGTAAATGTAACATTTGGGCAAATGCGAAAGCTTGTTGATGATGATAGCAGCAAGTCAAGAAAATAGCACATAGCGTAAATGTAGCGCACAACTGAGTTTAGATAGCAATAGCAGCAGCAACTGAAGCAGTAGCAGCAGCAGCAGCAGCGTTTCCTAAAACAATAGTTTGCGATTAAAAAAGAGTGTTCGGTGCAGTAGAATGAAGTATAGCAAAAAAGAAACTAAGATTTCCTTTAGGTCGCCGCAAAATATATAACGAAGAAGAAGAAGACGAATTGCAATGCGCGTGATAGCAAAATTCTGTACATGTTGGGTGTAGCAGTAAGTTCTTGGCTATTTTTTTCCACAGAATATGTTCTGCAAGAACCGAGAACATGTTCTATTGCAAGAAATTAGATTCCTTTAATTTTGAATTCAAAACTTTTAAATGATTGCTAGAATCGGGCAACAACGGGATGGTATTCGCATGTCTAATAGATTAAATCATTTTAAAATTTTCTTTAAATTTAGAAAAATTAAGCTGTAAGTGCAATGCTTTACGCCATGCTAAGAAGTAGTGTTGGCAAAAAGAGTGATTAGCGAATGCGTCTTAAAAACTGCAGTGACTGCAAACAGTGATAAAATCGCCGCTAAGTGCAATGTTTCGGTACACCAACACAACAAACCGATTTTGTTTTATTTCATTGAAAAACACTGCTTCTATTGTAAAAAATTGAAAGTGCAAAAAAATTTTAATACTTGCGAAAAATAATTGTGTTCTTGGTTGTTTTCTTTGAAAATGTCGGTTTAAATTAGTCGCAACTGATTTTTAAATCACTGCGAAAAAATCACCAAGTAATTTTTTTGCTAACAATACTAGGAAGTTATATGTACATTGTAATTTTGTCCAAAAATATCAAATTAAACTGCTAAATGTGTGTTTACAATATACAGATACATTTGTATCTCATAGATACTAATATATAGTATATAGATGTTTTTGAACTTTGGCTTTAGCACTTTGTCTGTGGCCAACAAAAATCAATAATAAAATTTGACAAATATTTGTCACTGCTGCACATCAAATAAACATCAAATAAAGTGTATTGTTACTGCAACATAAGTTTCAACTTGTGCTCATGTTTCTTTGCACCCAAGGGGCCAAACGATAAATGCGACAACGAGACAATGTCAGAAATGCTGACAATGAACGAACCGACGAACGAACGAATGAATGAATGTTTGTTTGTCAAAGCAATTCTTCGAGTACATAGCAAAGGTACATACAACATCGATTACCAACACCAGGAGCAGCACAGGAGGAAGCACAGCGCACACAGGACAATAACTACGACAGCAATCAGTGTTTGTTGCACATTAAGAGACTGAAAGAGAGGGAGTGCGGAATAAAATGTGGTTTTGTGGTGTTGTGACAGTAAAATAATTTCAACTTTGGCTAATGGTTGACTGAGTGACGTTGTGGACATTGGACGAACGACAATGTTAACGACTTTGATTGAACAGCGCATCAAGGTAATGGGAAAGCATAAGAGTGTCAGTTGGGAGGTTATACACTCACTCAGTCAGACGTACATTATTTGCAAAGGCGTTTGTTGTTGTTGTTACTGTTCAACTCGGCATATAGAAAAATCTAGACAAGCAAAAGACAGACAGACGGATAAGCCAGACGACAACAACATTTGCCAAACGGTAGCCGCAAACGAGCAAAGATTAATGAAGGGCGCATGCGCATCAAGCCAAATGTATAATATTATATGTTATAGTGTGAGTGTTGTTGTGACTGTTGCTGCTGGGTGGCAACTGTTGCTGCTGCTGCTGTACGCCGTCATCTTGTTGTTGTTGTTGTCGTCGTCGCGATAAACGTGACTACTCTTGATGGCAGTTATGGTGACAAACGACACTAAAGATTAAAGCGACAATGACGACGCTAAGTTTGTTAAGGTTTTGCTTGCTTTAAGCTCTTTCACTCTGGATGATTCTAAATGCGCAAAATTATGTGCACTCGATTGTGATCAAAGTTGTAAGCAGCAAAAGTAGTTGAAGTTTGCTGTGCAGACATTGCCAGACTGCCAAATGATGCAGAAAAATTGTATAATATTTTTTGTTGATTTTTTTTTTTTTTTTAAAGAGCAAAAATATTACGTGCAGATGTTTTAAATCAGATTATAGCAATATCAAAATTAATTTGCATGCTTTAGCTACTCATTTTTTTTTTTTTTTTTTTTTTTTTTTGGGAAAAGAAGGAAGCGCTTTTTGCTGCTTTGTGTGAGCGTGTTGAGTAATAGCATCGCTTACAACTCGTTGAAATTTAATATGCATAAAGGTGAAGCGTTATAAAAATCACAAGAGGTATTGAAGCTGAACATGCTGTTGTAAACACGAATATATAAAACAAAACGAGGGCTGCGTATTAGGTTATCATAAATATTTTTGCGTTCAATATAATGAGTGATTTAAAGCAAAAGAAAAATAGCTCTTTCTTTAATTAATAGAAGCAAATTTCCATCTTAAATAGACTTTGCATTATGAGCATTCACTGTACTGTAAATTTACAGGATTTTTTTTCCAGAGCACCAAGTCTAGGAATTAGTTATTCAATAATCCCTCGTTGCCTACATATTTACACGAAGCAAAAATATTGAACAACAATTGATGACAAAAAAAAAAAAAAAAAAAAAAAAAATATGAGCAGAGTTATTGAATTTCATGAGGATTACGTTGTTATCATCTTCGTTCGTTCATTCGTTCGTTAGTGATGATGTGATGATTTTTGCTGCTGCTGAGAATGTGCAGGCGCGCATCATGCAGCGAAAAGAAAAATATTTATATGAAGCATAACTTCCGCAATTGCGTTGTACGTGCTGTAAACATGCTGAGGGTCTATGCCACAAATGGCAAATATGGCGATTGTGAATACATGCAGCTTGCTTTCGTTTAGATTTGTACTGTGTGCTGCTACTAATCAAATTGCTTAAAAAGAAAAAAAAAAAAAAAAAAAATATATAAAAAAAAAAAACTAAAAAAAGAGATACTACAAGAAACTACAAAAGCAACAATGACAAAAACAAACGTTGATAGTTAAAACGTGACTCTCATCAATGAAACCATTAGAAGACAACGAACGACGTTTGCAACAACGGCGCATATACATAAAAGATACAAACTGCAGCGCAAAAAAACTGCAGATGTTGCAGTGCAGCATCTTGCTGCGTCTTTTAAACTCTCGCTATCTCTTTCATTTTTTTGTTGCTATATCACTTGCAATACGTTTGCAAACACGCTTCATTTGAACCGCCCAAACTCAGTGCAAAAGTTACGTTTACTTGCCTAACTGTCTGTCTACCTGCCTGCCCCTTGACGTTGCTGCAGTATGTTGCTCAAATATGTATGTTGCTAATACGAAAAAGCTATTGGACTTTTTTTTTTTTTTTTTTGAATGTGTTGTTGCAAAGAAACATGTTGCCAATAACATAATAGGCAACTACTTAAAAATCTGGTTACCATTTTCGTTGCCAAAGTTCGTTGCACTGACTGCCGCGTTTTTATTTGCTGACGTTTTTGTTGTTGCTGTTGAATGATAGAAAACTTGTAGGAGAGATGACTTCGATTTTGAAAAATTACTTTAATTTTGGCTAAACCAGAGTTTCAATTGTAGAAAGTCCATTAAGTATGTTTTTTGTTGATTATCTGCATGCCTGCCTGCCTGGATGCCTGCTGCTGCATGTGCAGTCGAAATAAATGCGTAATCGAATGTGGCAAGCAGCTACTCAAATAGATACTTAAATCGTTGTGGGTGGTAAAATATTAATTATGCTGCACAAATGCACAACAACAACAGAAACCCGGAAATTGTTTTACCAATTGAATTTTATGCAATTTTTATGCATTAAATAAGAAACTCTTTGCTTTAAATTTAGATTAAATGCAAAACTTATTACAAATTTATAGTTGGGAATTTATTATTGTTTCAGTTATTTATGCATCAGCATGCATCAGATACATTTTTAATATTAAATGATTTCAGGAAGAATTATTAGATTTGAATTGATTTTTGTTATTTTTGTCTATTTATAGTATAAGGATTTTTGATCATGATTTCCTTTGCTCTAATCAATTGTTGTTTGCCAGTTATTTTTTTTTTTAATAATTAAAACAATTTCTAGCTCGATTGAAAAATTAATATTTCTTTATGTTGAAGCTTTAAATAAAATTAAATCATTTCCTGCTTAATATAGAAATAATTTATGCATTTAAAGAGACAAACAAAGTAGCTGACAAATGACAATGTTGCAGCGTCTCCTCCTACTTTTTATTATAAAATACGCATTGTGTAGGTTATTTAAATGAACAAATACATACATAGATACACAAAGTATCTGTGCGTTGTTGCAGCATATAAATATTTTTGTTTTGTATTTTTGCAACGCAATACGCACGCTTTTATTTTGTTTAATTTTTTTTTTTTGAATGAGCTCTTTTGTCACATGACTGCGCTTACAAAATGCAGACAAGAAATACACACTAAGATATATATAGTATTTATATATAGTATAGTATATGAAGCATATGTATAAATATTATGCTGCTATTCAAATGTTTATATACGACAAATCACTTACGACGCTATGAAATGAATTTTTATGCATTCATTCATAAAAATTCTGACATAGCCTTGAGTTGAGTTGATTCATACATATATGTCTGTATGTATGGCGTGCGCAAAGCGTTAAGTGTTGTTGCTCACGTTGCACCGATACATAAATATAAATGCAACAGACATTACAAGAACAACATATGTATATGTATATAGATTTACATTTATTGTAGTTGCTACTCATTTGCTGCTGCTCTTGTTGCTAGCTGTACACGTTGTAGTTGTTCTTGTCGTTATAATTACAAATATAAAAATATTTTTTTTGTTGTTGTATTTTTTGTTGATTCATAAAATTTAATATAAAATATGTATACCCTTTACAAAATTATAAACTAAGTTCGAAATAGCTATGTTCGTCTTTGCGTCTGTAAAAAGTAAAAATGTTTCTATGTCCGCAATAGACTCTGAAACCATTCAACAGACGAGTCCCAAACCGGTTTCATTTAAATGGCAACAAACTGGTATTTTTTAGTGCTTTTTTAAATTTTTTCATACTAGCCCCATCATATTTTGGTGACACTGGTATGGATTAAACCAATGTTGATCCAAACAAAATAGTTATATCTGGCTCAGATCAAGATCAGATTCATAAACAAACTTCCTCTAAACTTTTGTACTTTTTAAATGAAGAGATATACCTCTCTGATTATGTATATAGCTCCTCACTATAGACGTGTATTACAGCTTCGGTTCAAATAAAATATTTCGATATCTTTTCTTGTTTTACATTGATTCATTTCGAATTTAAATTTTATGAAACAATTTTCTTTATTTGTTAACGTTCAACTGAATTCGTCATAAGAAAAAAACTTAAAATTGTGACGCATTTTTAAGTTTTTGTATATTTTTAAACTATTTTTATTTAATTTGTTTTATATTTTATTTTTTTTTCTTTCTTTCAATTGTCACTTTTGCACACTCAGCGTTTATTCAGTTGCTATAGTGTTGTGGTCGTTGTTGTTGTTGTTGTTGGCTTTGTTGCTGCACCCAATTTGAAGCCAACTGTTTGTGCCCATTTAAATTTGTCGCCAACGCTGTTGACGAACGGACAGACAGACAATATAGCTTTAAATTTCTAAGTCACTATGTTGCAATAAGAGACTTATATACACACATACGTATATACATATATGCAAATATGTAAATACATGTGTTGTTATATCTGTAGTTAGACGCGTGGTTTATAGGTGTGCTATAGCGCCAACAAACGCATCTATCTGCAATTGCATCAGTTGCATACGATATATTTTTTTTTTTTGATTATACCTATGTATACGTTTTATGTTTTTTTTTTTTTTTTTGGTTAGCAAAATTTATACGTATGCACTCCAATTACTGCAATTTTTTTGTTATTGCTGCTCCCAAAAAAAAAAAAAAAAAAAAAATTACAATTATTTTGTCTGTTTGTTATCGTTGATATTGTTAATGTTGCTGATTTCAATTCGTACATGGCGCTCAGTTAATATTGTGCAACATTATTATAATTTTTTTGTTAGTACAAGGTCTGATTTTATAATTGGCAAATTTGTTTCTAAAAGTTAACATCTCATCAGACCGCTTTACTATTCTAATTTGCACTATTTATTAATAGCAAACCGATGCGGAAAGATAACTCATGAATTACAAATTATGACTTTTTAAAGTTTACAAATTATATCCTTGTTTCATTGTAATGCATATGTAGTTGCTGTTTCCTTATACAACCTTGATCATACGGTTTGTCATTTGATCTTGTTCCTCAGCATACCTCTCCTGTATCTCGATAGGGCTGAGTACAATTTAAAATATATTTTTGGAGTATAGCTAGTACCGCAATATTTGAAAAAAAGAAACTTTAAAAACGAACCATATAAACAACATTTTTTTTTAATTTTGGAAGAAAAATAAGTAAATTTAGGTGCGTCTTCGACAATAATTTTAACGAGCTGAATGAAATATTTGCTGTTGTGGGAAATAAATTTATATTTTTCTTATTTTATTTTATATAGTATTTTTGTAAATATTTTTTTATTGTGTATGAGTAATTTGCATACTGTTTTTTTAGCAAGTTGTTCTAATTTAGCTTTTGTTCATTATTCAAATTTTTTTAAAAAAAGTAGTGCATTTTTAGGGTGAGGTTGTGTGGGAATAATACATTTTTAACACTTTGATATAAAGCCCACCCAGTGCTACAAATTCAACGCCTATTAATTGTAGATTTTTCGAGTACAAAAAAAAAAAATATTTACCTTTTAATGATACAACAAAAAAAAAAAATATTTACATAAAGAAAAATTCAATTTAATTTCCATATTGCATTGAGTAAACATAAAAATAAATAAATAAAAAAAAAAAAAAAAGGTAAAGCAACAACAAAAAAGACAGAAGACTCTTCAACTCATCTTCGTGATGAATGTAAAGCGCACGATATGTATTTCTTTTTTTTTTTTTTTTCTTTTCTTTGAATTGGTGGACCCATTGAACTCTTTTTATTTTCAAAACCAAACCAAATCAATGATGACAACAGCAACAACAACTGAAAACAAAAACAATACTGCTGCGCAGTCTTTTTTTATGGGTTGCAGCAAATAACAAAGTACTTTAGGCTGGCAATGACAATGAATACATAAAAACTTTATTTAAGGAAAATGATGTCGTTGTTGTTGTGGCTTTTTTTTCATTTTGTTGTTGATGGAGATGATAATAGTCTTGGCTGTGTTGAGTGACAAAAAAGAAGTACAACACACACATAAAAAAAACAACAGTAGCAATAAAACTAACAAGCAACAACAAACATCTGCATGCAGCCATAGTAGCAACAGTTGCTGCTGCTGCATCATAATTGTCAACTTCAATCAGACTCTCAGTTGTTGTTGCAGCAAATAATTCATGCTGCAATAGTTTTACTTCGTTAAAAGCAGCAATGGTTTTTCTTTTTATTTTTTGTTTTTCTTATTTTAATGACAAAATGTGTAGCATGTCACTGAGGATGTTGCAATGGGGAGAATGTTGCTATGTACTACATCTCATAATATGGTATGCGACATGTCAGCAATTTCAAGGCTAAATCAGTGAGGAGGAGCATGTCAAACATATGGCATTCAAGTGAACGAATGAATGAATGAATGAATAAGTGTTGTGAATCGTTTAACAGTTCAATGAACTGTTGGAATTTTGAAATGGTTTTGTTTTGTGATTGTATTCATTTTTTTTTTTTTTTTTGGTACGTTCGTTTTAGCTGTTGTAAAAATAATGTCAACAACAAACAGCATAAAGAGTTGAAGAAGTAAAGTGTTGTTGCTCGTAATTTTGTTAATTGAATGTTGTGCATTGCTTTGAGTGTCGACAGCAGCGACGACGACGACGCAATGACGTCAAAATGCCAACATGCAAATGTCATAAAAAAAAAACACAGAAACAGAAATATTTTTGAACAATTTATGTGCTGCTGCTGCATGGTGCATGCTGTATGCTGTATACAGCAAATACTGCTTTTAGGCTAAATACCGTCAGTCATTGGACTGTGTTGACAGTAACGACAAACATAAATGAAGTTTGCACTCTGATTGTGTGCAAATATTTTGTCGAATGTTTTAATCTACATATATGATATGCTGGCTTTTATTTGATTTAATTAGCTTTATTTGTTAATTTAGTTAAATGCTGGATGTCATAGTAACTTAAAAAAATAAAGCTGGATTTAGTAAACAAACTACACTATTAATTAAGCAAATAACTCACTGCAGAGAGCAGGACATATATTAGATTATTAGCTTGTATACCTTTTTTCAATGTGTTTAGGTCTTATGTGATTAGAAAAAAATATTTTTATTATTAAAAAATATAATTCAAACCTAGGTTAGGTTAAGGTGGCTGTGTGCTTCGATCGTTGTTTTTTCCGATAGATCTACAAAGAAAAAACTTCCCCAAATGTTCGAGTTTATTTCTACTCAGAGCAGGGCAAAAACAGAGAAGATGTTATTTTAGTTATTTCATCATCTTCATTGCCGCAGCTTCTACAAAAGTGCCTATGAAGCAGTGTCCCGTGGTCACCGCTATCATTGAGGAAATTTCTAATCCGGAGAGTGGACACCTCCCCCAACTTGGCTTTTGAGTTTTAATCCGACCGCATGTATGCTGATGGAGTTATTTTTCATTTACAGCTGTCTATTCCAGTTATGACGTTGTGGAAAGTGACTTTGTATCGCTTAGTTAAGTCTACATTTGGGACGCAGTAGTCGGTGTTTGAAGAAATTCCTTCTAGAGATTTAGTAATAATGGAGTGTTCTACAGTTATGGTGCCCAACATTACGCAGCACGTGAGTCTAATGACAGCAATAGAGGCTGCTTCCAAACCTACCAAAACCTAACCTAAGTCAATACCAAAAAACCAAAAACAAAAAAAAAAAAAAAAGAAAGCGAAACTTATTATGTATGAGAAAAAAAGTTTTAGAAGAAGACAAAGAAAATTGTTTAAACTTTCCCAGTAGCAAATCAATAATAAACACGCATGACCTTCACAAGTGCGCGCACACAAAGCTCTACGAAATGATCCGATTATAAAGCACAAGATTTATGATATCATAATTTACAAAAAAAATAATTAAAATTCCAAAAGTTGTAATCAAATATACACACATAAATACACACACCTAAGTCGAATGGAAATAAAAACAATACAATTTATGCACACTTTCTATTTCATTTTACAACAAAAGATACATATGTATACAAAAGCACAGAAATTAATCGTATACAACAAACTAACATGCCATATTTTGTTGTTTTATGTTGTGCTTTTATTTTATAAATGAAGTTGTAGTAGGTACATAATACATATTTCGCATAGTTTTCTTGAGACTTAACTTTAGGCGCTTTTTACTTTTTTTTTTGTGTGAATTATTAAATCGTAGAAGATACAATGTATCTATACCAAAATAGTTAAAGTAAAAAAAACCCACACACGAATAACTCAAAATAATTCGCGCACAAATTTAACTTTTATTATTGTATACACTATAAAAATTTTCTCACATATTGCATAGATACTTTTTTATTTCATTTTGTATCTACAAGTGCACATACTACTATACTACGCTGTTGCTTTTTGATTTTTTAATTTTGCTTTTAATTGTGCAGCAAAGCAAAAATTTATTTATTTGTTTATAGCTAGCAGCTTACTTTCCTTTCTTAAAATGAAATCAAATTTAGAGTTGCTAGTTGCTTTCTTTTTTAAAGTGTTTATTTTTTTTTAGTTTTTAGCTTTTCATTCATTATTAATTAAGTGTATCTGTGAGTGCGTTGTTCATTTGCAGTTGAATTATTTTATGCGCATTTATAATGCGTAAAGTAAAATATATACGAAAATGAAATAAATAAAAACTTTATTGTTTATTTCTTAAAAGTATTTCAAAAAAAACAACAGCAGCGTGAAGTTCATTGATATCAAAAAAATAGAAAAATGAATAGCGAAAATAATTAACATAAGAAATACTATTTATATATATATACACAATACACTTTCTTTAAAAAATAAAATTGTCTAAACAATATCATTCAACATTTTATTTATTCTATTTATTTGCTTTTCTTTGCAGGTGAGCGACTTTTAATGTCTCAGATATTGTATCTATTGAGTATTGCTGTATCGCGTTTGGCGAGTATATTATGTCTTCTATTACGTATATTATGCAATAATTATAATAATATAACTTGTAGTCTTATGCTTTCCAAAAGTTGCATAGATAGCAAAATTTGGTGAAGTTTAATTTTTGTTTTGTTAGGTTTCTGTGTGTAAAGTGAATGTAAACAAAGTTATGCATATCATGTTCCTATTTTTGACAATCAGCTGCTTTAAATTTTGTTTGTTTAAAATTTGATTTATTTTAAAAATTTAGCTTACGCAAATCTTAAGTAAATATTTACGATAAGTTGCAAATAATTAAAATTACTCAAAATATTTTGTACCCAAAAATTGCAAGCAAGCGCGACCTTGTATCGAAAAAACAAAGCAGCTGTTGTCTTAGTTTAATTTTAAGTAACTTTTTCTTGGTGCTTTCATATAATCGTCGCACATAGTGTGAGCAGGTATTATCATTTTTGTCGGAAATAGTTTGTTTAACGCATTTACTACTAATTGGCCAAAAGCGCCACACATAAAGTATATATATTATTGACCAGCTCGGCGAGGCGAGGCGAATTTCGATTCTTATTGCTATGTCCGTCTGTCAGTCTGTTGCAATGCGTTTTTCTCGGAAAGCTTTAAAGATATTGACATGAAATTTTACACTTAAGCTTTTTTGTGCTCCTAGGCAGTTTGTATGTCAGAATGTCCCGAAGTTAACGTTTTTCTTCTTCTAATAATCAATTATTTACTGTTGACATTGCCAGCATGAAGGAATTTACTGCATATCAATTAATATTTTAGGAATGTCTGAGACAGTATCAAATTAGAATGATTTTAATATTTAGCTTTCTCTACCATAAACTTATACACATATTATATAATAAGAGCACACGGTATAAATATCAAGCAGCTGTATATTTCTTTCAACTTGTAGAATTTATTTATATAGAAAACATATTTAGTTGTCTTGATCGATCGTTGATTGAACGTTTTTTTTTTCTCATACATTACAAAATCAGTTATGCATGAGCAAATGGGAAATATTTCAAGAATTTTTATAACTGCCAAATGTAATTAAAAAGATATTTCGAATATCAAAGATGAATGGCAAAATAATATAAATATATATTTAATGATGCTGCTGCCGAGAGTATTAAACTATGCGTAATAACAGGTTTTATTGGCGTTTCAAACGAAATATTTGTAGAACTGGTTGTACAATTTTTTTTATTAATTTTATTTGGAAACAATTTGCAGATAATAACAAATTTTCTTTACAAATATATTTAAAATTTGACAATGCAAATCTTGTGCTGCCATAAAAGGGTGTTGTGCAGGCGTTTTAAGGCATTATTTAGTAGTTTTGTGTTGTGTCAGTGTTGCACAAATTTTAATTCACAACATGTACGCAATATATACATACATACTTAGATATATAAATATTTGTCTAGTATGGTAAGACGCCACCACCAAGTGTGCCCACTTTGAGTATCTGGACGGTATCTTTGACTACTTCCAATTTAAGTGAGCACAGACAGACGACGTTGTCCATGGCGTCGAGTGGAATATTGTCTATTTAAGTTTTGCCGCCGAAGAAGTAAACAGCAACAACAACAACAACAACGCCATCGCCATTGCCTATAACATTAAATGCGTTGAGTGGCAGCAACATATTTGCAATTGCTCATTTTTGCACTTTTGTCTGTTGACGACGATGATGACGACGACGACTACTTTGGCTACTCGGCTTGACTTTATGTTGCTCCTTTTTTTTCAGCGGCATTTTGTCGTACAGCATACGTAACATAAATGACGACGACGCATTCGACGCTGTGCGGATTGCATGCAACATTTAGTGTAAACGCCAATTGATTATTAACGCAGCGCATCAAGAAATTGCTGCAATCTGGCTACTTTTTTTTTTTGTACTTGCGTCTGCTGTTGTCGACGTCGTCGCGACTTCGAATTCAACGTACCGCGTCAATTGTTTCGTTTTTATTTGATTTCCTTTAAACCGCAAATTATTCGGCATTAAATTATAGTATTTTATTATATTTTCATTTTGTTTTTTTTTTTTTTTGTTTATGCGCCATAGTCTCTAATTTGAAGTTTGTTAACGATTTGTCTTTTTTGATTTGTTATCTAAATTTGCAGTTGTGTGCATGGTAATTTTAAAGCGTTTTTTGATATATCGCTGCACACAAAGTGTGAACAAATATATTATTGGGTTTGTTTAAAAATCAAGAAAAAAATTAAATGTAAATTTTTAATAGAGAGAAACAGCAGCCGAAACGTCTGTATAATCCTCTATTATAATATATTTTTTTTCAATAATCAAGTCTTAGACAACAAATTCTCCAATATTGTTCTACTTCGAAAAAAATCGAATTTAATTTTTGAATTCTACATGAAATTTTACCATAAAATTGTAAATATCTCAACTATAGAAGTATCTTTAGAAGATATTCCAGATGTGTATGTTATAATTTCACTGCTAATAGATTAAATCGCAACTAACAAAGTCGCACTTAAGTCGTGAATTGTACGCCATTTAAAATTAACACCGCAGCTGCTAATTTTTTTTTTTTTTTTTTTTGCCAAAACTTTAATTCTAAATTAAACATTTGCTCAGATATAAAACCATTGTCACGCATGCAATTTTAACATAAACCCTTTGTCGGCACTTATACGCTTACCAAAAATCTATTCAAGACTCGCAACTCAATTCTAATTCATTTTAATTTAATGCGCTTTTCGCGGCTTGAACCCTGCGGGAGCGCTTTGTTCTAGTTGCGAGTTGCTGTCTCATGCGATGTCATTCTATGCTAAATCAGCTGCTAGAAATCTTAACAAAGCCGACTACTCGACTGGTTGAAAAAAAAAAAAATAAAAATAGAAAAAGAATTAAAGGGTTTACAACGACGATGGTTTTGTCTTCAATAGAATGGATGATGGTCTCTAGCGTGTTAATCACTGCGGCATGCCAACGCGCAGTGCCTTATTTGGACTAGTAGGACTGCATACAGTGTGTGTATATATTGCAGCTGTAGTCTCTTTATGCAGCTAGGACAAATGACAATAAGCAACAATAGCGTTGTCAAAAAAAAAAAAATAAATAAATAAATAAAAAAAGTTTTAAGTAGACACAAACAATAACGGAAATGTTTGTTTTATAATAAAGCACACGCGTGGGCTGTTACTAAAGACTCATTCAAAAGCGAAGGAGGGAGGGAGAAAACGTTTCAGAATTTATTTCGATTTTAATCACACAAACGTGTTGGCTTTGTCCAGTAATTTAGATGTGCGCTCGCTCGTTGACCATAGCTCGCGCTGCGACTTTAATTGATGTGACTGGTTCTAAAAGGGCACGAGACGTTAGTGTTAGACTGTCGACTGTTGTTCCTGTTGCTGTTAAACGCTAAGCCGCATTGGGTGTGCTTATAGAAATTCTTATTTGTGATTTGAAATGCACGATAAAAGTAATTAAATTGTTTGATATGTGTGCTTCGCATACAATATCAGTTATTAACTCATTTGATCAATCCCAAACACATACTGGAATGCTAAGGGCTTGCACGATTTAGATAGTATTCAAGCAATAATTAAGATAGAAATAAATCGCGAATAATTGGTGAGAATTTATTTTAATAAAATATTTTTTTAACGAAAGCTGTAATGGAAATAAGTCATGTGATCTGTTTGTTTCTGGACCGCATAGATCTTAACCAAAATGTTATTGTAAAACCTTTTAATTGTCTTATTAACATTTTACATTATTTCCGCTCATTAACGTTTCACTTGCTCTGCTCTGATAATAAATAATTTGCTTTTTGTTGTTTTGCTTTTCTTTTACTTTCAATAAGCAATGCTCCATACATATCCTGTTAGAAATCTTAATGAAGCGCTCAAAAAGTAGTTATCTGCGTTAATCAGTAGCATTCGACATGGCAATTACTTGTTAGTTTGTTTGCGCATGCGTACAAAACAGTTAAACTAGCTAAATTAAGCGTTTTTGCTTTAAAATAATGCGTTCGCCAGAAGATAGATAAACAGCAACAAAGTAAATCGGCTGCACGTCAACTAATCAAGAAAAACAAGCTACATCTACGATTTTAAACATATAAACTAGCTTGATTGCGCTTAAAGCTATAATATATATCTCAATTTTTACATGCGTTCTACATACAGATAGTTTTATATCTTTCAATGTCTACGTCAACGTCGTGTCGGTCAGTTTTGTTCATTAAAAAGTGATTTCACCAATTTCGAACGCACATACAGACAGACAATTACGTTCAAGGTTTAATGTTCAATTTTTGAGTTAAGAATTTTTCAATTTCTTAATTGTATCTAATTTTCATTGTTTTCATAGCGAAACGACTTGAATGCTGTTGTGAAAATTGTGCACATTGACAAGCTTTGCTGTTGTAACCCATTTTCAGCATAAAAGGAACAAAAAATAACTGACGAGAGCATCTTCATCATCATCATCTAGCACAAGTCCAACAATAATGACAGCAACGACGACGATGGCGACGACAAAAACGTAGGCCACACAACGCCATAAATCAATCAAAGTGCGCCAACTTTTCTGCTTTTACAATATACAATATATAAAGTAGTTCTATGGTTTTTTTTTTATTAACTACTGACTGCATTGCACTTGATGTCGTCTGTTTGGACTTTAGATTGTTTACTTTTATTTTTATGCTTTAATATTGTGGCGCGTTAACTCGATCAATCGATTGATCGATCGATCTACCGCAGTTGTTGACGCCATTGCAACAGAGGTCAAACTATTGCCACACCAGCACAAGTGTGCACCAGACGCCTCATTACATCTTGCGCCTCCTCTTTTGTTGTACATAGTTTTTAATTGTAGCGGCGCTAGTTTTGTATATTTTTAGATTTTCCCCGACTACGACGACGACGACACTTGTTTCAAGTGCGTTTAATGTTTGTTTGCTTGACGTCTTCTTCTTCTTTAGTACTTATACACTTAATAAGTTGTTTTAAACGATGGTATTGTGCATTTGTAGTATTGTTTGTAAAGCAATAAATAAAGGTTTTTTTTTTTTCTACAGAATTTTTTTAAATCATTATTAATTTATATGGAATGCTAGTCTTGGGAAAGCTACTTAACAGTTAAAAAAGTAGTATATCAGTATCGGAGTTTGGTATCGATACTTTCATAACTCGAAAAAGTAATGGATTTCAATCAAATTATTTCGGTTTTTCATCTTTTAACTTATCAGGCAAGCTCCGATTCTAGTTTTCAATAAAATTCTTATTATTTTATAATTCTCAAATGGTTTAAGCATATCAATATAGGCGTGATGAACGGATGTGAGGCGTCAACAAGGGCCTTGAAAAATTAACTTTATAAATACTGTGGAAGTATCACTCGAACCCGTTTGTGCCTTCTCCGATCTTTTTATTTAATTATATTATTTTTTTTTTTATGTTACATTCAGATACATTTGAGCATAGAGTTTCTATTAGAACTTCATTTTATATTAAATTTTAATTATTTATTCAAAGTCACTGATGACCATACATTAGATAAACTATTCAAAGTTCCATGTGACAGGTATTCGAGTTTCGATTCTGTCGAGGTTAACATTTTTCCTTATTTTATGTCATATTGCAATATGAAGCTTGTCTCGTTTGTTTTGTTTTGTTTATATCTTTACTTAGAGACTTGAATTCATCTATAACGAACGATGATGCTCTCAATTAGCAATAGAACTGACGTATACGACATTTTGTACACGTATAGTATTCCTGGTATTTAGCGCAATTTTCTAACATTTTATTTGTGCGCTAGAAATACTAAACAGCAATAATAACACTAACAATAAGTAACAACAACAGTAATAATTATTGCAATATGAACTCAATAAGAAAAAAAATAGAAAAAATTAAATAAAAACCTACTAAACATTGACGTTATTTATTTGATTAGAAAACAAGCACACTTGTGCGCTTTTTAATTGATTCTAGTTACGTTGACTGTTTTTTTTTTTAAATTTTTTTTTTATGTAATTAACTTATTGCAAACTTGCAGCTACAGGAAAAGAAATTATTAATTAAAAAATATTTATTTTAAAAATTACTAAAACGAGAAAAATAAACTTGTATAAAATATTACAACAAGCCAATACATAAATAAGACGCCTAAAAGTTGAGCCGAATGTGTCCTATTTTTTTCTGTAAAATCAATGATATTTAACAGTCACGGAAATGCCTTGAGCAAAAATAAAAAAAAAAAAAAAAAAAAAAAAATCGTTAAAAATAAATAATACAAAAGTATTTCTTCAGTCTGCCAACCCAACCAATCAGGCATAAAATATTGTATTAATTTTTAATATTTTATAAGTACCTACATTCGCTGTTAATGACGTTATTTTTTTGCTGTTGTGTTGTGACTTGCTGTTGTTGATTTAACCTATATAAATATATTTTTCTGTCTTTTAAAAAAGGTGGAAATATTTAATAATAAATTTGCTAAAATAAGATGACGCTGAAAAACTGTTAAGCGGATTTTTTTTTTTTTGTATTTCGTCGATGACTTTTGACGCACTAAAAACAGAATATTACGTATACGTCAAGCGAAATATATATTATAAGAACTACTTTTTCTTTTGCTAGATTTTTTTTTTTTTTTTGACAGTTAAAAATATTTGCCGCAAATGATTTTGCAATTTTAGGCATTAAATTGTTTAAGAATTTCATTGATAAATTATATCGCGAAAAATACGTTCTCAAAATAAGCCTCAAAATGACCTTCGTTGGTTTTCGTTTATTTGCCATGAACTTGTACAAAAATTTTATTTAATTTAAATTTTTTTGAAATGACATTGAAGTTTGTTTTGCTTCCTTCAATTGTTATCTTTATTGTTAAAAATAAAGTTTTGAAGTGTTAAATAAAATCAAAAAATAAAACCAAAGCAAACTCGTGATAATGTAATTAAAGCTGCATGGAGACTAATAAAGTTAAGTTAAGAAAATAGAAAAAATTGTATTATGATTTATTTCATTATTTATCTATCTTCTAAATATATAAAATTGTAAAAATTTTTCTATGTCCGCTATGGACGTTGAAACCATCCAACCGATAAGTTCTAAACCGGTTGCATTTGAAAGGCAATAATGCAAGTAAATTAAAATTCCACTAAAACAATGCATTAGGCAAATTCGGTTCATTTAAAAGGTAGATTTTCTAATTTTCCCATTACAAATGTGTTTTTATTATACTAACCCCAACATTTTGTGGACTCGCTGCAATCGAAAACAAAAATTAAAAAGCAGCTTTATTGTAAAATTACTCGACATACTTTGGGCACGTTTTCATTTAAGCAAAAAAACTGGTATTTTTTAGTATGTTTTTAAGTTAGCCCCAACAAAAATGCCATCGAAAACAGATGCGGAACGGAGCGACAGAGCAGCTGAAACGCCCATACAACATAGTTGCACATGCCGGTTATTCGCTAGTAATTTATAAAGCATTAAAGACGTTATTGTGGACCCCTAAAGTATTTATATATTTTCTTAAATAGCTTGACATGTCGATCTAGTCTGTAGTTACATGTTTCATTTAAGTTCATTAAGCTAAATTTCAATCAATCGTTGCCTTCAAAGCTGCATAAAACTGAAACTCAATCGGTTTCCAGCTTTAATTCTTATGAACTGTCTTTTATTTTTTTTTTTTTTTCAATATAAACTTGCCCCAATTTTGATTTTACATTTATGTTTTTTTTAATATTAATTCTGAATCAGAGATAACTCATGGAATAGTTGACTTTTATATGCGTAGATTATAAGCAACCAGATTTTCATAGCTTAACATTATTATATTTTTAATGTTCTTTCAAGATTGAAATTTTTAAAATGCTTATTGAAATATCTCAAACATATGTTTGTCTGCTGGCGATCATATTGTATCTAGATACTTTTTAAAAATGTTGTATCTTTGTTACATAGTTAATATTATGAAGCATTACGTTCTGCTTTAGGCCATAATAAAATTTTAAGTGTTTTGCTTTTTTTTACAATTGGAATTTTAGAACTATTCTTGTTTTACATATTTAATGGTCGTTGACTTTGTTCTAATAGTTTTTATATGCATACTGTGTAGCATGTTTCTTTAAATTTCATTGCTTTATTTTATAGTATATTGTCACTACTTTGTGTCGCAGAGACGCTTGCTTTGTAGCCTCAAAAGCATTGATTGCATATAAAATGTAAATCGTGACTGATGCATTAATGAAATTACTTAACAAGCACATAAATATTTTATAGTTTCAGTTTCCAGTTTGGACATTGAACTCGCGATTCGTTTTGATTTTTTTTTTTTACTTTCCTTTTTTTTTTTTTTAGACATTTTCCTGTTTTTTTCTTTTTGGCTTATTAAAAATAATTTTTATTAATTAGTGTCTAATCTAATCTCAAACTGCTGCCTCAAAGTTCATTCAATGCAAATGTTGGAAATGAGAAAAAAATTCATAAATATTTATTTATTTAACGCACAGCATAAAATTATAATTAGTATTTAATTTTTAAACTTTTTTTTAATTTTGATTTTTTTCCTTTTACATTTTTTTTTTTACGTAACGTGTTTACAATTTGCAAACAATTACAGCTTTGTGAATTTTTTTTGTTTTTTTTTTTTTTATTTTATTTTTTTGGTGTTGTGCATGCAAAGCAAATTAAAACAAATGCAACCAAAAGCAAAAGAAAAAAATTATACAATAAAAATATTTCCTGTAATAGTTTTTACTGGTAGAAGGCGTTTAACAAACTTTTATCTTTTAGTTTTACAGCATTTATAAAATGCGTTAATTGCATTGAATGGATTGTATTGGATGCGGATGCGTTGAGAAAAAAAATACATGCTTATAAAATATCTTCATTTTTTTTTTTTGGCCACAAGTTAACGATTGAATTACCATTTAGTGGTTTTGGCCAAAGCTAAATACAATGTAATTATTGTGCTGCATTTTTTTTTGTATCTTGTTGTGCAATACGCGCATTTTGCTGTATTTTTTTTTACAATATGTGGTTGCTTCCTTCCTTTTAATACAATCAAACACACACGTTAAACATTTTCCTTGTTAACTTATTTTTTTTTTTTTTCACGAGACCAAAATTTTGTTCAACATATAAAACAAGCACAAGATACATTTGCATAACATTGTTGACTGACTACCAGCATAAGCGCGACTTCCTTTAAACAATTAACCGCAATACTTAATGAAAATGAATAGAAATTGGAAGTAGCTGCTGTAGCTCAAGTGCAAGATCAATACCAGTTGCTGTAATAGGCTGCTGCTGCATCCTCAAAGTTGCTTTTGTAAAAAAAAAAAAAAAAACTGAGCTTTGAAATTGCAAATATGTTAAAAAAAAATTTTTTTTTATCTTTAAATTTTGAATACATAATAGTGTGTCTTATAAGTATAATGATTTTTTAATGTTCGCTATAATTAGATAAATTTTATAAGTTATGCAAGGAAGTTACTTATACCTGCAACCTTCAACTTCAGAACAAGTATGCAAAATTTTCAAGTGTTATAATTATAAAGCACACTGTTATTTATTAATATTTTTATCAAGTATGTATCTTAAAATTTACTTACAATACTAACGCGTGCTGTAACTGTTGGAAGCTGTCTGATTTTACTGGGGAGTGCTGCTCGAAACCTGTTTAATTGTTTGTAAAAGAAACCTGTCTAAAGTCGTTGGCTGGCAGTTGTGTGTTTTCCGCTTTTATATATATCTCAATATTTAAAAAAGAAAATAATAATTTGCTGCCGTCTGCCTGCCGGCATTTTTATTTGTATTATGCTCATTGCCAAATTTTGTAATTTAATCTTAAATTCGTTTGTGCGGCAACATCTTCATTTGAAGTAATGCTTGCAGCAGCACTTTATGTTTTTGAAAGCATGTAATATTCTTATTTAAAGACGCCACCACCACGATCGTAAATAAGTAAATGAGTACAATTTTCGATTTTTTGTGCATGACATTTAATTTCCTGCATGGATCATATGCGCAGCGACACGCCCACACACAGATTGATTATATGTGTATATAACTTTCTTCGTGATCGAAAAAAAAAATGTTAAAATGAAATTTATTTTTTTGCCACATTGACGCTTACGGCTTTTGCAACGCGCTGCAATATTATGTTTTGCCATGCATCATGCATGCAACTGTTACTACCTTTTTTTTTTTTTTTTTTTTTTTTGCTGCCAATCAGACATCATATGCAGCAAGTGCACATTCACTTGTGTATATAATTTATTAAACAAAATATGAAATGCATAAAACGGCAACAATTACAATTTTTGGATTTTTTTTTTTTTTTTTTTTTAGGATTTTTTCATAAATGTGCAATGCCAAAAGGCGAAATTATTTTTCCATAAAAATCGTTTTTGTTTGACTGCGCACAGAAATTGGTTATATTACGTTAATATTTTTGAATTTTTTATCTTTATTTTAAATGGTTTATATGATTGATATATACGATATATATATATATATATATAGAGACTGAGTACTCTTTTTTTTATGCTACAGTAAAATTTAATTTATTACTTAATTATCTTTAACATAAAAATATGAAAGTTATCTTAAACGATAAGATATTTAATAAAGCTAAAGTTGATTAGGAAAATACGTATTTCCGATTTACGCCAATTGTTGATAATAGAATTGTTGTATATTTTATAAATAATACTTATAAACTATATCTACACATAGCGACAATTAATTTCGATTAGATTAGCATATATATAGGCAATATAAAATATTGCTGCTATAATTTTTTTGTGTAGCTGTGTGGAATATTTTTTGTTTTTGAAAAGGGTGCCTTTTTAGAAGATTTATATATGAATATTTTAAAAAAAATATAATAAAAATTTTCTCGCTTTTTCAAATGAAATGTATTCCGATCTGTTGTTTACTGGTTTTTTAAACTTTTAATTTTTTTTTTTTTTTAAAAAGTATCTAGATTCCTTTGTATCTTTTCTAGATTTTAAGCTACAGTTATTTCCTAATTAATTTTTTTCTTTATATAAAAACCCTATGTAAATTTAAAGAAAATCCGGCTTAGTGCGGAAATACCGTTTTATAAATTCTGCACTATATCTTAATTGCATGCATTCAATTTTACGTCAACAATCGGTTAGTTCTGTATGATAAGAAATAAAATTTCCTAAATATAATCTATTGGGAAGACCACTTTATTTTTAAGTTTTAAATGTAAGAAATAAATAATTGTAATTATTTTTATACTTACTATGTGCTATATATGTACTAGATTGTGTTCTTTAGACTTTTGATACACTCGAAAAATCACCATTTGCAGTGTCACGCAACACTATGCATCGACGGTAATGAGGTAGCTGATAAACCTGGTAGATCTAGCTCCGCCTTACCTACGGTGTGTTCCGATCCATTTGCTGACTTAGTTGTGCTTAGGTCAAACTCACTATTGGTTACATTATTCAGGTCTTCGACAAGCTAAGAAGTTTGCTCGTCCAATTCTCCCAAAAACTATCACATTTCTTAGTTTTAATGAACATATGCTGGTCACGGGTAACCTTATCGGTCATAATCGTCAGAGTGTGAAGTCTGTCTAGAGAACAATGAAACAAGTTCGCATATTTTCTGCGAACTTCGGGTTCTGACCATATTTAGATTGTAACCACTGATTCAATTATAGAAACTTTGATTAAATTTATTCTTTGGCTTATTAAAGAAGCAAAGAAAATTCCTAACTTAACCATTCGCAGTGCCCTTTTCTCCCGGTTAAGTAAAGTTTACCATGATCTTGCTCTGTTCTTTGGGTTTTAGTTTAAACGTGTGGAAACTTATCTGAGTTTTTACTTTCGCCTTCGCCACTTGTCTTGCGAGCCCAGTTCAGACACTACGTCGGGCTCTTATGGTTACGATAAACGCTAAAAATTTATCGAGCTTCTCATAAGCTTTTCACATTTAATTCAAATGTCAATCGAACACATTATACATGTAATTCCATACAAATAAAAAAACAAACAAACGTTTAAAATATTTATAGATTAAAAAAAAAAAAAAATCATATTGCAATGATATATCAAGGCCAAAAATTTGCAAAATATTTTAATTAACAGTATCTTAATAATTTTTTTTATTAAATAATTTTATTGTCGTTTAATAATCATTATTACATAATACCATATATCTTCTCTCACAATTCAACTTTTTTTTATGAAATTATAAAATTTTTATTTCGCATTTGGGCTGTAGCAAGTTTTTTTTTTTTTTTTTTTTGAAAAGTTTGAATTTTTGAATTCGTTTACGAAAAAAAGTTAAAAAAAAAAAAAAAAAAAAAAATTATTGTTCCGCTGTTTTATGAAACTTTTTAATTTTAAATTATAGCCGCTGGAGTTTGACTTGCAGTTTCACAGGAGTAGTTTCTGTAGATGTGGACTGTTAAAGTTATTCATTGTAATATAGAAAATAAAAAAATGAATTATGTATTTTTTCAATTTTTGCTGTATTTTCCGTACGAGTTGAGCTGGAAAATTTCAAATATACTTTTTCATTTAAACTTTTGCCTGCAGCAAATATCAAATTAAATGTCAAGGTTGTCTGTGAAGCATCAACTTTATTAAAAAAAAAAATAATAATTTTATTATGAATAAAAAACTAATTTGTTGAGTAAAAGAAGTATGGGCAATTTATGTTCTTCTCAGGTGTAACTAAATATTATTCTAATGTTGTACGCCGTTCATATCAGTTGACTGACTGGCGCAACAATAAAATCCCATTTTAAGTAAAATACAGAAAAAAAAAAAGATAAAAACTAAATAAAGAAAGAAAGCAAACTAGGTTAAATTCCATTTAAGCGGTTTTGTCACTATTCAGACTACTTCATGTCGCAAAGCTAAGCTGCTTGTTGCTTTATGCTGTTCTTTTTTTTTTTTTTTCTGCCGAGACTTCTTGTCCACTTGTCTATCTACTTGGCAATCTGTCTGTCTTTCGGTATGTCAATTGTCTATTTGCTATCAGCTTCACCAATGTTGACACATGAATATGGTAAGAATGAAACATGTTGCTAACTTACTAACCAAAAGTATCTGTATCTTTTTATGCGCATGTGAATGTACTTCTTCACGCATTTTGGTAACACAGATAGCTGTTCGTTTGTTTGTTTCTATTCTTTGTATTTATATTTCACACATTAATACTCAAAATAGAAAATAAAAACGAGCGTCTGTGTCAGAACACGTTTTAAGTTAGCAGTTTGCAATAAAAATAAACAAAAAGTACCGCAAGTTGCAGCAACATGTTGCCACAGCGACTACTCAAATGACTTTGCAAGATGATTGACCAGCAGCAGACAATCGAAAACAGGTCTCAAGTAGCATTAAGTCTATATACCATATACGTATAAGTAGTATAAGTAAAAGAGACAAAATAATTTATCTTAAAAAAAAAAAAACGAAACTCTGAAATGAAATATCTGAAATATTTTTGTGTTTCGATGTGCAATAACAACGATGATGATCGAATGTCACCAAAAAGACAACGACGCAACTGAACACGTGTGCCAAGCGAAAAAATGCAGCTTTTAAAAAGAAGAAAAAAAAATAAAAACGCGACTTAAATAAATATGAAAATTTTGGAAAACATGAAATACAGAGCAGCAAATCGAACAGACCAAACCGAGTTAAAACCAGCTGTTTTATATGCGTTGTATGCGACTGTTAATTCGTAGTTGAACAACGAGTGTGGTTTTTAAAGTCTGTGCAGATAATGTATCTCAAAGATACAATTTGGTGAAGAACATCTTATTAAAAGATTTAATTCAACTAAAAACCATAAAACCACTCTCGCTTTATATCAGCGTAGACGGGAAACTGTCAGGTTGGCTGGCGACTGGTTTAGTAGCCTGTCAACGCCATTCTTGCGTCTTTACGTTGCGGCTGCTGCTCTAAGCTGAGCTGACTTTGGCCTGACTGCGTCTGATTGCACTTTGTTGGTTGGTTGACTGGTTGGCTGGTTGCTTGCTCGATTTGCTTGGTCAAAAAGGATGTTAAACGTTTACTTTTTGTTTCGCGCATATTTTCGCATGGCATTTCTTTTTTCATCGTTTTTGACATGTGAATGTTTTGTGTGAGTGTTTTTTTGTTTTTTTTCACAGCATCGACAATGGCTATTTTGGTATTTTGAAAGTGAAAATATACAAAAAAAAATTTTTTTTGAGAGAGGATAATCGCAAGCAAAGCAATGAAGCGAGCAATGAACGAATGAAGCAAGTGACCAGCCGCTGCACAGTGCAGTCAAATAGTGCTGACATAACCACTTTTTTTTCATATTCAAAATTTTCACAGAAGATGCATTAAATTGGTTAAATAATATGCAACAAGAAAAAAGATAGAAAACCTGCAACTTATTTTAAGCAAATGAAATATGAAACATTTTTGTTTGATTTAATATTTGTGAAATGACAACAAGCAGGCAGTTCCTAATTTTAGAGGCTTTTTCTTTTTCTGTCTTAAAATATTCATTAATTTTCGCAGTAAAATTGCTAAAAGGCAAATGACGCGACAGGCGGACAGCAGCTCATCAAGTTTAAAAAAGTAGCAAGCAGTCAGCCATCCAACGCGTCAGTTGCAATTACAACATAAATTCAACTTCTTTGGCGGCTTTCTACGATTTCTACTTCAATTTGTGATAAATGATCTGCAGTAGCAGGCAGACGCTTATTATGTATAACTCAATTCTTGCTTAAATACTTTGCCTTAGCAAAATATAATTAATTGTTTTAAAACAATTAAGATATTCAAAATAAAAAACCATATACAAGTTGTATCTATAACGTAAAATAAGTTAAATCTAATTAAGAGCATTTTCATGCTTTTAGTACAAAGCCAAACATGCCGCTTAATTGTGTTTGCCAAAGTATTTCAATTGATTTTGCTTTTAAACGTATTGTGTAAACTTTATTGTATCGAATTAATGGTCAATGTAAACAAAACTAAATCAAAGGCGACGCTGCTTGGTGCTGCGCCCTAAAAGTAAAAGCCTAAAATGTGATTAGTCAATAAATTTAAATTTTAATTTTGTTGTTGTTTACTTTTTGCTTTAATTTTGACGAGCTTTTTGTGTTGTATCACGAAGCAGTAGTGGAATTGTAGGCTTGTGCTTTTTTTTGAGGAGTAGATATAATTTTTGAGTAGCACATATTTGTATCTTTATAAGAAATGCTTCACTGGGAAATTTATATTCATTACACATTGGAAAATTTGAACTATTCTGCATATTCAAGAGAATTTTATTTACTAAATAATTTTTTCGGAAGCTAAACTCATGCTGTGTATTTTCATTTATTTTTGACTGCGTCACTTTTAAGCTGCTTCAAAAACAAATTATGCTCAGCAATATTCAAAAAACATTTAGAAAAAAACTCAAATCCTCTTTCAATCTGAATTATTTTGTAATTCAGATTTTCCACGCTCATTAAGCACAATTCTGTGAAAAGCTTTATTTTTTAATTTTTTTTTTTTTTTTTGCTGTTTCAAGAACTTAAAAGCCAGCCTGTCTGTCTGTCTGTCTATCTGCCTGCCTATAAGAAGTTACATTTGCACTCAACACATACAGCGAAACAAAGTTTCAGCTTACATCTAGCCGCAAATCGATCAGTCGAGTGAACACATTTCATTCAATGCTTTTGTCAATAATTGATTTTTAATACAATTTTTGCTCTTCACCCCGATATAAACGACGGTACAAGTTGACTTTGAAGCTGCCGATCTTTCAAAACGTTGATCTTAAGAACATAACATATATAAATAAATTGTATGTAGCTACATAAATGCAGTTAAAATATCTTGTTGTTCTTACGCTTAAAGTAATTTCATGTTAAAATGTTTTATAGTATTTCATCAGAGTTGAGTTGAGTTAAGCTGAGCTCATCTCACCTCATCTCATCTTTTGTCTTAGTTACGACGTGCGCTTTTCTCAGTTTTTCGCTCGACGTGTGTTCAATTCATCCATCCATTCATCCAGCCATCCATTTGTGTGCGTGTGGCATATAACTGTGGCGGCTTTTCTTTATGTTGAAAATTTTTGGATAAACACACGTTCAACGCATTTACGTTCATTATTATTGTTATTGTGCGGCTTTGTTCAACACAAATGCTTTTAAAGAATTAACCAAGACTAGAGTGAGAGAGATGAATACGACGTTCATTGCAGCAGCTAAAATGTTCTAAATGCATTTAATGGTTTAATTGTATTTGAGTTTTTTTTTTTTTTAGTTTTATGCCGCTTTAGCTAAATGTATCTTTATTTACTTTCTTTTACAAGGTGCTAACTGTATTTACTCTTTCATTTTCGTAGACGTCGAATAACACGTTTAGATATCAAAACGGAACTCTTGTCAGGTCACGGTTGAAATTTTTAAATTCATGTCATACAAGACAAGTCACGAGTAGCAAGTTCTTTGGTGTCAGACATTTGCAACTTTCATTTTATTTCATTAGAAATTAGTTAGTCAACAATGAAATTAAATACTAAATTAAAAAAAATTTGACGTACGTTTCTACTTTACTTTAGAACATTTATTTTGACATGCTACATATCAAGTGTCAATCATCATTAGACTTGGCTAATATTTGCCAAAATAATAATAAAGAAAAGATTGGTGATTTGTCAGTTTAAGAAAATTTTGTATTACGTCAAGTTCTCAGATACATTTGCACAAGAATGAAATACGCAAGTATTTAGCCAAACAAAGCATTTTAATTGTGTCGAATACAAAAAAAAAAAAAAAAAACGTTCATGTTTACAACACGCAATAAACATTAAGAATTTTTGATGAATATTATTAAGCAAGATTGACATTGCTAATTGTTTTGCGCTTAAGAAGTGTCGAAGAATGGAAAATTTTTGTCTTTATTTTTATCACAATAAAAGCTCTTGTGTCTGGTAATTAAGTTGCATAATTTGAATCTTTATACTACGTCTCTTATATTATGTCATTTTTGGAATGTCAAAACAATGGTTTTTGAAGAGAACAATATTTATTTTTATTTCCATTAATAATAACTGACAGTATCCATCTAATGGTTAAAATTTTTTTTTAATATTAAGAGTTGCTATATTGCTTGTAAATATAATTTTTTGTCACAAAAATTACCAAATATATATTTCTTCCTTCTACATTTGGGAGTTGAACAAATCTCAAAGCTAATACAATTCAATTGAAAGCGGAAGTATGCTACAAGTAAACTTTTCTTTTTTTTTTGTTTGGTACATGCTGTTGCCAACAAATTTGTTCACAACAATACCGAAAATAGAACCTAAGCTAGACTTGAAGCTCATAATTTGTTATTCCTTTGCATTCTGTATGCGTCACCCACGCGCACGTGCGGTATTTGTGAGTGGAAATAGATATAAACAGCGACAAACGCAGCAGCTAACAGCAGCGTCAGGCAAATAGATACTTGTAAAAGGAACAACAAAAAGAAACAACAACAACAACACCATCTAGACAGCTAACAAAGGTAGACAGCTAGCAACGTGTGCCATGGCAGCTTAATTTGCAGCCATTAGTAACCAGCAAGAGCAGCAGAAGCAGCGTAGACTTGTGTATATTTGGCTACCCACGCGTAAGATACAAAAGTATCTATGTATCTGTAAAGCTTCAAGTGAAAAAATATCTTTGCAAAAATAGAATTCTAAATGAACCAAGAAACATAGAGCGAAAGAGAGAGAGAGAGAGAAACCCTCATACTTATTGGCTGCTTCAACTGCGCTTAAGTTTAGTTTTGCCTGCACCCCGCGGCTATTTACTTTTATAATTGTAAATAATACTGGCGCCAAAGCGCGCAAGTTGTGCAAGCGACGAGGCAAAACTAAGAAAATATATGAAAAAACGCAAACATGCATACAAATGGAACCAAAAAAAAAAAAAAAAATAGACTATATAGACACCTACGAGCACATTCAATTGTTTGTTGCATCTATATCTGCATAAGTGTATCTTAGGTTTTTTTTCTTTGTATTTTTTTGGCTTAACTAAAAGCATTCAATGTGGCTTCATTATTATAGCTAATAGTAGTAGGTGTAAGTTGTTGTATTAACTGAAATGACATGTCAAAAAATACATTTAAAGTAGTTTTTCAGCGGTTAAAGGTTAAAGAGTATAAAAAGTTTATAAAAAAAAAGTTAAACCAAAACCGTTTTCAAACATTTCACTTATGTTTGACATTTTTGCGTTGAGAAATATGTATGCATGTATTTCACAATACTTAAATATACGTACGAGGGGTGTAATAAAATAAGCTGTAGTTTAACAAATGCTTAAATTGTATTTACAAAAATTGAGATACAAATAACTAAAGTAAAACAAGTTAGTTGAGTACATTAACAAATATATATTTTTTTTCTAACAAAATGTTTTTTTCACTTATCAAACTTTTATTAAAACTCTCGTATATACCCGTAGAAATACATAAAAAAAAAAAAATTCATGGTGCAGCAACAGCAGCAATTCATGTATGCCATACTCGCCTCTCGACTTTCATTCAATTGATTGCGTCTGAACTTTTATACACAAAAGTTTACTTTTCCAACATTCAATTAGTTTGGTCAATTGAATTGAATTTGCAGACAATGTCAATTGCAATTTGTTTGATTTTTGATTTGATTCGATTAAATATTGCTACACAATAGGTATTTATTTTTATCTTTTTTTCTTTACTTGAAAAAAAAAAAAACAAAGATATTTGATTTCTTTTTACAAGTGTCATAAAAGTAGTTTTTAAATCAATTTTGGTACATGGCCAACATGGCTGCTGCTGTAATTGATTTAATGGCATACGGCCGCCATTTTGTCAATAGCGTCGTCTGCATTAAAATGGCGTACGTCTATCAATGTCAATGCCAACTGCTATATTGGCGGCAACGAATGCAATAACTTTAGGGAAGTGATTTTATTTTTTATTGATTTTTTTACTCTTGTTTTTTTTTTTACAGCAAGTAGGAAGTTTATTTTTTTTTATTTTTTTTTATTTTCAGTAGACCATGAAAACCCCAAACGTTTTATTGACTCAGACTTGTTTGCAGTGTTTTATTTTGCTCCTGCGCTGTTGTATAGTACGAGTATATAATTTTTTTTTTATTTTATAAAATATTCTACTTTCAAACTGAATGTTTGAACTTGACCCTCGTCAAAATTAGCAGAAAGCGTGCACGTAAATATTAAATAAAAATAAAAAAAAAAAAAACTTTAAAAAATATATTATTAAATTCATTTGTTATTGGTTTGTATGTTGTTGTTATTTTTTTGATGTTGATGTTAGCTGCCAATGTCAAAACTTAAATAATATTTTTCACTGTAAATGTCATTGTTTTCTATGCTTTCAATACAAGGCACGCATGAAAGCCACAAATATAGTTGACGTTCAAAACACGATTTAGTCACCATTGCTTTAATAAATTATCTGTAAAAAAAAAAAAAAAGCCAAACATATTTTTTTAAACTTGTATCTAGATACATACTCGTACTAGTATATTGCCTTAGACGCATGATTTATTTGTGCAAAAATTTTCACATTAACGTTGAGCGTTGACATTTGTTTCTCACAATCATCATTCACATCTTTCTCAAAAAGTATTTTTAGTAATATTTTTTATATATTTTATATTTATTTTTGATGTTAATATTTTTTTTTTGTTATATTCCAGGTCACACATCGTACAACTGGTCAAGTTATGGTACTCAAAATGAATCAATTGCGTGCAAATCGACCGAATATGCTGCGAGAAGTTCAACTACTCAATAAACTATCACATTCAAGTATATTAAGGTGAGTTTTTTTATTCAAGATTTTATAAGGATTGATTTGAAATAGAAGATAGAGTCATTTTACTTTTGACCGAAATGCTGAAATAATGTTGGGCTACTAGCAGAATAAATGCTAGAAGCGAAGCGATTGGCCATGCGATAGTACAGAGTTGTATTTCGCTACACAACACTGCTTAAAATTTTCTATGGCCTATCGCTTCGCTTTTAGCTTTTATTCTGGCAGCAGCCTAAGACATTTTAAAGATTCGCGTTCTTAATATGTATGTTTTTTTTACATTTGACCATATTTACAATAATTTTTATTTGCAAATAAGAAGTACGTAAAAACTAAGTATTTATACGAAAAGTTTCGATAATAAGGCAATCAAAAAATTTATTTTACTACTAGTTGAACTATTCGGCCTTGCTCGGGTCATATACATATACCAAATAATTATATATATATATATATATATATATATTTTCGGTCCTAGAGAAATACGGAATTTCATTTCTCTTGTTCAATTATTTGCAAAAATAGTTTGATTTTTTTTTTTTTGATTGCCTTTACACGACCACCTCTCATTTTTATTTATTTTCATTCCTCTCATATACTTCTACAAATAGGAAGAATTTCTGTATCGTTTCTATGGGGCCACGCCCACCGCCCATTTTAAATAGACAGCAATATTAATAGACCTGTCTTAATTTGGAAAAAAAAAAATACCTACAAAATTTAATTGAAATCAGTTGAGTTGTTTCTGAAATATACGATGAATTTAAGATCGATTCTATGAGGGCCACGCCCACCGCCAATTTTTCTAAAACAACATGTATCCTATTTTTTAAGATTAACCAAAAAAATATACAATCTGCTTAGTTGTTTCAGAAATATTTACCGAATTTTTGATCCACGCCCTGCAAAGGGGTATGAAAAATAGTTATGTCCTATTCTCAGACGTTTCAGAGGTGTTTTGTTACAAACACTAGATTTTAAATATAAGATTTTCTAAAATTATAAGTAAACTTTAACAAGTAACAATATAAACTCAAATCCTTATTGTTGCTTCTTTATTGCAAAATTCATTGTCAATTCCAATTAGAGCTGTAGATATTTTATTCACATAAACGAAAACAAATAAAACTGTAGCTAATAATAATAAAATATAAATATTATTCTAAGCTTAGATGCTCTCTGCTGAGACTGCAACGCATAATCAACGTGCTAGTTAGTTAGTTAGTTAGTAGTAAACAAGCGATATTGAATATGTGGTTGATGTTCAAGCTTACAGCTTATAGGTCAATGCCACAACTGGCTTACAATATTGTAGATGAATCATATATATAAAATGCAATACATACATGCACGTACATATGTATGTGTTATATATGAATATGAATATATGTGAAATGCTGCGGCTTGACACTGATTGCACAAACTATGTCTCTCTGCTTTTGCACTTTATTTTAATTACTATGATGAGTAAATTGCACGTTTTAAGCATCAAAGACTATGAAGACTACGACTAAAGAAGTAGACGCTCGAGTGCTGCTGTTGCTGCATGTCGATTTTGATGTTTATTTTGTACTTGCAACATTTTGCTGCGGCTGGCCAATACGATTAAGTTATTATGACTAATGGAGCTTAAATGCAATGTCAAATGCAAATGATAAATACGATATGTATGTGTGTCTTGCTAATGCATCAACTTGAGTGATTAGCGTTAATAATTGTGACAGTAAATACGACGCACACAAAGATACATATAAATTTATCTTTAGCTTTTTGCGTTATATCAATTTCCTGAGACTTTAGCTATGTTATTTTTAGAGCTTATCAATAGTAATTTTTTTGTTATTTATTGTTTAGCTTCACTAGTCTATTAATAAAGACCTCAAGTGGCAAACTTAATGGTGCCCTGCGGCGTTATTGTCTAATGGAGATGAAGCTATTCAAATAGCATCTGCTTTTAAAGTCAAATATGTAGTTACTCACGTACTGACTGTCATAAAATATTGTATCTATCCATTATATGTACCTACTATATATGTACATTATTCAATTGTGTAAATATTTCAATTATTTTATTTCATTTAATTTGCGTACTTTGCGTTTTTGTTTTATACTGCGACATTTGATACATTTTTATTTATGCGCTACATTTGTGATTGGTATTCTAATTTTGTCACGTAGTTCGGAACTTCAATATAATTTTTATCAGACAGACGTGCAGATTGTGTATAGATTTAAACGAAATGTATCACTTCCATTTTTAAAAGCAAATATATAAAAAGGTTATTCAATCAGCAACTTTAAAATAAAATAATTCTACGAAACAACAAATTTTTATATTATTCGAACATATGAAGAGTATTAAATCTTTATTCCAAAATGAATATTTTTTTTGTCTTGTTTGTGTTTATTATTTACGCTGAGGCCGCATGGCTTTGTTGTTTCAAAAACAATGTTTTTTTTTTTTTTTTTTTTGCGCGCTGCCAAATTCAAATCGTTTACTTGTTGCCTGCCGCACGTACACAAAACTGACCTATGTTAAAAACTTTGATACTACAGTAGTGAATACTATAACATATACGACTCATTCAAAATAACACAACATGAATTAAATATATTTGTATTGTGTATTGTTTACATGTGGAACGTCGATATGACTCATAATCAGACCGAACGCTAAACATTTATTAAGTTTTATATGAAGCTGACATCATTTAATTTAATTGTTTTTTTTTTTTATTTTTTTTTTTATTCTTTTAAGTCGTTTAAGCGATAATTTAAATAATTTATAAATAACAATAATAATAAAATTGTTTTTGAATGAATGCTTGAAAATAATGTGTAAGCCAATGAATCGAGCCATTGAGTGATTATAATTCTTATTTAATGTGCTGGGAAATAAAGCTTTGTGAAATAAAGATTTTTTAAATTAGAGTAAATCCAAATGAAATTTTACCTAAAAAGTCTCAGTGTGGTTTAGTCGATGATATACTCAATCGATAGATTATGTCAAGACAAATCGCGAACAGAAAGAATTTTTGAGAAATTGTTGTTGTTGTTGTTGTTTTTACAGCAACACAAAGTTGTAAAATTTTGAGTATTTTCTTGGTGGAACATTTTTAAAATTCCTAACTTTGGACGGAGTAATGGATTTTGATGTTTTTTTATTTTGCTCGTAAAGATCATATTTTTTTTTCATTTCAAAATAATTTAAAATGAACAAAAACTGTTTTTTTGTTGAAAAAAAAAAAAAAAAAAATTTAGTTTTTTCAATATATTTTAAAAATTTGTGGATTTTTCAGGAACATAATTTTTTTCCCGAGTTATTCGTTTTGTAATAGCACCTCGGTTTGTAAGAACGTCTAATACAAAATCAATAAAAGTGATGATATACGAATGTAGCTTATGTTGCTGTTGCTCCCAACACTAGCAAACGTTTTTTACTATCGATTTTGGGTTTTCATCCATCAAGTGGTAGCTTTTCACCTTTTCCACAGTAGATTGTAAAAGTTTATTTCCAATCTTTTTGCAGGCTCCAGGCAAATCCATGATCTCTTTAGTTTTCTTAGACTTAAAAGTAAATAGCGCGAGACTGAAAACGTTTTGAGATTCTGTAAATCGACCATCATCCGGAATTGTTGTCAGCAGCTAATTATTTCCTTAGCATTCTTTGTTTTGGCCAATGCAGAGCTAAGATTATCGACAAAAGAGTCGACTCCAAACATTTCTTTTCCTTTTGCAAATTTTTACTTGAACTTTTTTCCTCGAAAACCTTGAAATCAGGATCTTTTTATCGTCGACGTTGTTGGGCTCTTCCTCGTTGTTTATTTTTTGTACAATGCAGTACGGCACGAACGACAAATATGCAGTTTTACAACAAAAAAAAATTTCACTTTCTGTGTACTTTCTTTCGAATTAATAAAATTTTTGGTAAATAAGCTGTTTTTGTGTCAAATGATTTGTAATCGATTAAATTAGTGCTCTCATCCATAATTGTGGTGGTCCAAAATCGATAGTAAAAACTAGTGTTGGGAGCAACAGCAATATAAGCTACATTCGTATATCATCACTTTTATTGGATTTTGTATTAGACCTTCTTACAAAATGACCGAGGTACTATTACAAAAACTTGAATAACTCGGGAACCCGTTGGAAATAACAAATTTTTTTTATGTTCCTGAAAGCTAATGAATCCACAAATTTTTAAAATATATTTGAAAAAAAAACTAGCCTACGTAATTCGCGAAAATCGCAATTTTTCTTTAATGCTCAAAAAAGACAGTTTTTGTTCATTTTAAAATTATTTTGAAAATGGCAGAAAAATCCATTACTCCGTTCCAAAGTTATGGAATTTTAAAAAATGTTCCACCTAAGAAAATACTCAAAATTTTACAACTTTGTGTTGCTGTAAAAACAACAACAACAACAATTTCTCAAAAATTCTTTCTGTTCGCGATTTGTCTTGACATAATCTATCGATTGAGGTATATATCGGCTAAATCTGCGACACTAGATTTTTTAGGTAAATTTCATTTGGATTTACTCTAAGATATCTCTACGAAAAAAATAAAATAAAAATTAATTGTTTGAATTTTTTTTTTTTACATGAAACAAAATTAGATTTATTTATATAAGTTTAAGGTTATTCTTAAATAGAATTTTGAAAATTGATTGCTAAATTCTTGGAAATGTTAAATTAGCTGCATCTCAAAGTGCCTTTAATAGCGAGAATAGTTGCAACTACCAATGGTGACTGCTAATTTGCTATTCCCGTTATATTACGTTCAAAAAATACATAGTTCAGACCTACTTTTTGCATTATACATACACGTACAATAGAGCCCGAAAGTAGTTAAATAGGTAACTCAAAATTAAAACGATTCGAGTAACTCAAGTCTTGTTTGATATGTATCGAGTATATCAGCTTCGATTAAAATCGTATCGAAAACACAGTTATGACTCTTTTATATTCGTTTGTTGAAATATCCGATACAGCGATCTAATACAATATATAGTCATCACTTAAATATGCGCATTGTTTGTACTATTAATGATTGTAATAATTATAACTCCATATTAACTTTAATTACATATATCTACAATAGTTTTAGTTAATTGTTGTGAAGTTCTTAGCACAACAATGATTGTTACACGCAAATAAAATCATCAGTCTACTAGTTAGCTTACTAACAAACCGCTGATAGTTTGCCTTACACGTAAATATTTTTTTTTTTTATTGTTCAAAACTATTGCTACAATAGAGAGCTATTTCTCAAACGTCCGTTCGTCCGTCTGTCCCTCCATTCATACTAAGTCTTGCTGTGGTGCTACACGCAAAACAATTAAATACTAGCGCAGAGGTCGGTAAGTGTCGCAATTACTTGCTCGCACTCGTTATCGGTTAAGTTCAAGTCCAAGTTCTAGTAAAAAAAAATTTTTATTTGCCAGCTAGAGTGTGAGTGAAGTGTTGGTTAGAATATATATATATCTGACTGTCTTTGGAGCATGTTGTGCAACAATAAAAATAGCAACAACATAAATACGACAACGACAACAACGTGAACAGCGTCTCTTAACATTTCCGCCGTTTATAGCACTTGTGTCAATGTTTTAGAGTTAAGCTTAGTTTAGTTCTCTTGTCTTAAAGTATTGTGTTTATAGCAGCAAAGAAACGATTTCGACCGTATGTCGTCGAAACAACAACAACAACATTAAAAGGTCAAGTTCATGATTTTTCTGTACTCTTAAAGCAGTTGGTGCTACATGCATTTGTTTTTGTGCTGCTGTAATTTCCTTGACAATGACGGTTACACATACACAACACTGTCAGGTGTACAAATAAAAAAAAAAAAAAAAAAGGGAGAAAAGAAATGAATAATTTTACTAACCTATTCGAACGAATACTTTGTAGCGATAGGAAATAAGCTATTGTTGCTAAAAGTGCTTTTGGCAAGAGAAAGGTGCGTCTTAGGTGGGCGAGCAAAAAATTGCTGATGTAATTCCACGCGCCATTGGAACAATTAGCCTGTGCCTCTTGTCATACTAAGTACACAGCACAGTCATTTACCTCTAAAATAAAATTTATTAAAACTCCAAAGTTCGTCGTACTTCTCTTTCCGATTTATATACCTTGCCCGATACTCGCTTCAAGTTGAGATAAATATATTTTTCACATCACGTGACTATTTTGTATTTTTTATTCGTTTGTTGTGTATAGTCGTGTTGGCGCACTTGCTTCAAACTTTAGACACGCAAGTTTATAATTTTTTATATACATTTTTTTTGCATTTATAATATGCGAAAATATTTTTCACGTTGCATAGAAATGCGCAAGCTATATTGTTTAAAATTCGTTTAAGTAAAAGCTGAACTTTTTTAAATTTAAATATATTTATTTTTAAAGCTGGTTGCATAAAATAGCTAAGCTATAAAAATTGTATAAATATTTATTGAAGAAATTTTGTGGTAAAATTTCCTAAAAAAAAAATCTCGTATGTATAATTCTTAGCTTTTACGTATTCAAAATGTAAGAACAATTTTTAATTATATCAAAAGATTTTATAAATTTATCTTATAGATACATTTTTATCTTTGTCAACCTGCTGAAATTTATGTCACATAAGTTTGGCGCATTTCCAAATCAATTTCCTGTATTTAAAGATAAAAAACTTCTAAGAAATCATATGTCAACTTGCTTCAAAGCTTTTAACTTCATTATGCAGCTGCATCTGCATCTGAAATGATCCGTCAATCTTTTCAATTAACACGCTCGCTTCATCTAATCGTTGAGTGCGTTGCTAATGCGTTGTTCTAGCTGCACAAATTTTTTGGGGCAAAAATACACCCACATGCAACAACAACACATCAACATCATCAGAGTCATCATCAAAGACTGCAAAAGTATTTCACAGATTTTCAACTTTATTTTCCACCACACACACACAAAATCGTCGACACCTGATTATATTTTTATGATGCATGTTTTAGTTGTTATTGCTGTATTTAATTAATTCTAAATGCACAACTGGAAGCGAACACAATCTAATTTTTTTTTTTTTTTTTGATCAAATAAAAGCATAGAAAATTCTTAAAAATACAATTTTTCACGTATCTAAAATGTTGTTGTTTTCGTTTGTTTGTTTGTTTTTTCTTGTTTTCTTTCTGTGTTTATTCCTGCTTATAACTTTTTAAGAATTAGGTCAGCAGTGCTAAGAGAGAAAGAGAAAATTATGGAATTTTTTGGTGTGCATTATTTTTTCCTATTTTTGTTGTAAGAGTTTTGTTTTATTCTTTAGCTTCATTGATAAAAAAAATCGAAAATTCTTAGAACATTTTAAACGTGTTGTCTGTGTCATAAAAGATATTCATGATAATAAAATTAAAATTACAAAAATGCTATAAATATTTTTATAGGTACTCATTATAAATACTTTGAGAAGATATTAATTTTACCATCTTGTTTTCTTTAACACTTTGAAGGAAATTTGAAACTTTTAGAAAGTATTTTTAATTTTCAAGACATGACAAATTAATTTAGCCAAAAACTTAGCCTAAGTATACATTGAAACCTTATAAATCTGTAGCCACCACATCTATAGATAGCATTATTAAGAACTTGCTTTCATTATGCACTTCAGTTTTTTCAAAGCCTATTTTTCTGTTTAAAAATTAGTCAGTAAAAATACGAAGTATTTAACTAATTAATCCCAAAATAAACATGTGTTTTAGATACTTTTGTTTCGCTACTTAAATACTTCTTGGCTTAGTGTTTGCAACACGTGCACTAAAGTATCACAGAAGTGTTAGATTTTTTAATTGATTTGACGCTGTACTTCATTATTTGCGATTTACAATTTGGTGGAAGTGTTGAACAATGACGCTGTCGACTTTGTTGGTGGTTAAGATTTTTTTTTGTTTTTGTTGCATTTTTTTTCATTTGCGCATAGACAAGTTTAATGATGCTTAACGCTGTTGCAGCTGTCAGCTAACTGTCAAAAATTAACAGCTAGAAGAGAAAAAAAACTGCAAAAAATCAAAAACACTCCCTGTGTAGTAAGTTTTTTTTTTTTTTTTTCGCTTGAACGAGTATTATATCTAAGTATCTGCGTTCCGCGGTTACGTATCTCTAGGCTCAATCAGTGCCAGTTTCAATTGTAAATCGGCATATAATATATTGTGTGTTACGAGTGAGTTATTGACTGGTCAACAGCAACTGACTGACGACTGAAATTGTAATGTGATTGTATCTAGATACATTTTACAGTCACTGTTAACTTGACATTTTTATGTTGTTATTATATTGTTACATGTTGCAAAAAAAATATCTAAAATAATAGGTATGTCTGGAATGTTTCAAATAAAAAAAACAACATTTGGTTGTGCATGTATAAATGTTGCAGAGTATATTGTGTAAGCAACATATGTATCTTTTGTATATATGGTATAGTTTAGTTAAAGAGACCACATTTTTTTTTTGTTGCATTCTAAATAAAACTAGCTAATCGTAGCATATGCAGCATTGATGACTGCACATGAAGGTGTGTTTTTGTAATCAACAACAATGCACTCGTCGTTGCCGTTGTCGTCGTCAGCCTACACATAGATACATAATATTCTGTTGTATTGTACATGCAGATACTTTATGGCAGCAGACGCCAACTTGACATGCAACTTGCGAACGTGTTGTCGGTTTGCCAATATAATGCTGTGTACAACAGTATGCCTCTTCGCTTATCGCATAAATTCTTTGATGTCTCGTTTTCTCGGTGCATTTCTACAACTTTATCTTTACATAGACGATATGTATATATTTGGTTTGGCTAGCAGCATTTTTTGTATGAATTACTTACTTATGCATGACTACATTTCTCCTACACTTTGGCATGAGTACAATTGCTACAATTCTTATTTGCTGCTGCTGCTGATAAGCACAACACCACGCATATTTATATTTAAGTGTAAAAAGTAAATACATAAAGTATCTTACTGTCTGCATCTAAGCAGCACAATTGTAAACATAGCAGGCGCCAAATACTTTTTTTTATTACAAATCGGTGTGGAATATAAAAAAAATATTTACAAAAAAATGAAATAAAAATTTTAAAAAAGGAAAAAAAAATTATTTAGCCATTTAAATGCTCATTTAAGCCAAGTCACATATTTAAGTTGTCGCAGCGTTGCTTTGTTAGCTAAACAATTAAATTGTTTACAGATACTTTTTTTTTTTTTTTTGTTGCTTTTTTGCAAATAATGAGTAACACACTACTTTGCATTCAAATTATAAGCGAAAGAGTTATTAACACTTGAAGCAAATGCAAATGTGTTAAATTATATTTAAATATTGACAAATTATTTCGAGTTAAGAGGTAAAAGGCACACGCTTAGATTGTTTGACAAATTGCCGGTTAATGACTTTTTTTGGTTGGCTTTTGAAATAAGTTAATTCTGTAAAAATTTTTTACATTTTAGCAAATTGTTTTTTAATGGAAAGTGGCTTTTCAAAACTTGAAGTTTAAAACGCAAGTTTTAAAGTCCGTCGGATATTTGGAGGTCGCTTGGTAAAATAAGTAAAATTGTTTTCGCATAAATAAAAACATTCTATATGATCAAATACTTGTGCAACTATTTCTGGAGTTAGAATTTATCACTGTTAGAATTGTTAGCGTCATCCTTTCATAAACGCTTTTTGTTTATATTCATTTTGTCAGATAGTTTAACTGTAACACAAAGGAGACATCGAAGACCCTATAAAGTATATATTCTGGAACAGCACGACGAGACGAATCGGTCCATCCGGTCTGTCTGTATGTATGCGTTTCATTCGCTTGGTTTTAATTGACCTGAAATTCGAAACTTAAAAATGTTCTCAGCCCTAAGCAGTTCAGGAGTTAAGACCTAACTGGCTCACACTTATTTTAAGTATAGCTCCCAAAGAAATCCTTCTATAGTATTTTATTTATTTATTTATTATTTTTTTTTTTTTTTTGGTGCTAAGTAGTTTGTATATCAGAGATAAGGTGTGGCACCATTTTTATTAATAACTTCCACACAAACTCACCACACTTTTCGAGTTTTCTTAAAAGAATAGTTCTAATTTTTGAATACCTTCCATTATATATAATTTTTTAAGTATATCGGATCTTAGCTATATTCGTATAAGTCATTCATGTTTTTCCTTATCTTATTGTAACTTTTACAAAGTTTTTGATTATAATATATCGTTTTCCAATGCACCTAAAACCATAAAATCTAATTAAATTAGAAGTTAAACCCAATTAATTGTAACTCAAGCTCAAGGTCTACATATTCCAAATTAACACATCCGTAGCTGTGCTACTTTTACACAGCATAGAATTATACGCGTACATTCTCCTCTATCTTTCGATACTATATATTTAAAAACGTCACTTGCTATAATTTTCAAACGCATAAAATAAATTTATGTGCATTTGATTTAGTTAACTCGTTATACAAAATATACATTGTAATACTTAAAAAAGAAAAAAAGATACATCTATACATTTTTATTTTTTTATTTTATGCTTCATGCGCCACTAAACTCAATGTGAAAGCTGTGATTTTATGCTATATATATATCAACGCCAACGGCGCGTCATTGCATTCATAATAATCAACAACACGATCTATAAAGTATATTTATATTCGTAGTATCGTATCATCATCTATGGGAACTTGCAGCGCGCATGTGCATTGTTACAATCGCAGTGCGATCTCTCTGAGCTGAGCTGTGCTATGCTATGCGGTGCTGTGGCAAATTAAGTTATATTGTAAAATTGACTTGACCCAATTTTGTTTGCCAGTTTGGTTGACTGAATTGACTTGGAGTTCGTCGTCAGTCAGTGATAGTAATTCTACTTATAATTATGATGATGACGACGATGATTTTTATATGTATGATATATAAAATAATAAAAATATAAAAAATGATGAATGGCAATGAAGCATTTAATTGCATAAAGTCGGTTTTTTGATATATTTCGAAATATTAATCTTTTTGTTATTTTTTAATACAATAATTAAAAATAACTGCATTATAGTTAGCCAATAATCAGCTGATTTCATATTAAAGCAAAACGCTTATTCATATCAAATGCATTTCAGTTGCATTATTTGTGTTGACGGTTTTTCCGCTTTTTAACTAAAGTCAACACAATAAGTTGAAGGTCGGTGGTGATGCTTTTTGTCATCAGCGGCGGCAAATGCAGTCATCGAGGCGTCTCGTTCGAGCGACTTGGTATTCATATGCAATATTGTGTACTTATGATGCCTTTTGTTGCAGTGTCATCATAAAAAAAAATCATTGTCTGTTTGTCTTGACTACAACTTGCCACAACTTGATTTGTAAATGTGATTGTTGCTTATTTTTTTTTTTTTTTTGTGACTTATGAAAAGAAAAATTGCATTCCTTTATTTTTTTTTTTTTTTACAATATATATTTTTTATTTATTTTGACGCGACTCTTGTTTTTGTATTTTATTCTTTATATGACAGTCGTTATACATATAAAATTCTTGGCAATAATTTCTGCTTATTAGCCTTGAAGAAAATAAATAAATGTGCAGAAAAATACAAGAATTTATTTGTTATGCCGCCAATATAAACCAACTAAAGTCAAATAAACGCGTATTTTGAAATGCTTGGCATATATGTACGTTTTAAATAAAAAAAATGTAATTTAATTTATAAAATAAGAAATATTTTTATTGATATTAATGGAACCGATGTAAACCTCTACCCGTCTTCTTTCCAAAATTAACAAAAATAGGTCGTAAAAAATCGAAAACTAGTTTCTTTATTCTACACATGTACTTGTAGACCAACGTTTTATAGAAATAAAATATAAAAAAAATAATAAAAACAAGCAAAACAAATTACGAACTGCCTAACTTTGTTGCAAAATCAAAATAAAGGGTGTTTTGTTTTGTAAAATTATAGTATTATTTTAATTATAAATTTAAAATAAAATATAAAAAATAATCTTATTCGAAAAACATATAATTAAACAAGGAAATACTAAGACTGAGAAAAGTTTAAGTTTCGAGTTTCAGCTCAATATCTTTAAAACTGAGCGAATGAATCACTTCGCAACAGACGGACAGACAGACGGACGGACGGACATGGCTAGATCATTTCGTCTCGTCGAGCTGATCAATAATATATATACTGTATGGGGTCTCCGATGCCTCCTTCAATGCGTTGCAAACTTTCCGACAAACTGATAATACCCTTCACACTATGTATGAACTAAGCAAATGAAACGCATAAATACAGACAGACGGACATTGCTAGATCGAATATGACTAGATAAATTCTACAATTACCAATAAACAGTACAAAAGAACACCCTTTGTAAATCAACATCATAAATTTTATAAAGCTTTTTGTCAACTAAATCGATTTAAAAAAATTAGCCGACAAAATTAAAGGTTTCTATAAGTGATGAATAATTATCGCATGAGATAAATTTAAAAAAAAAGTGTAAAATATCTTAATGCAACAGACTGTGTTGTTTTTATTTTATTTTTTTTTATTGTATCTGTGTAGGCGTCAAATTCATATAATTGGGTGTGTATTCGAGTGCGTTCTCATAGCGCCATAGTCAAAAAATTATATCTAGAACGCGCAAAGTTAATTATGCACATTATTGTTGATGGATTTTTCAAGTTGTTTTGTCGGACTTTAATATTTTTTTTATAGCATTACAGATATGTATTTATAATTGCAAAAATTATAAATTGTTGCGCAGCTAAATAACAGTTTGTGTTGTCTATAAACAAACATAAATGTTTTTTTTCCCATTGATAAATTGCAATCAAAAGCAATTTACATGGCTAATCCTAGAGCTAGACATTCAGTACAACAGCATTAATATCTGTGCGCGCTAGATTAAACGTTAAATGATCAATGATCAGTTGAATATTTGAAGAAAAAAAAAAAATATGGAAACATTTGAACGAACGTCTGAGTTGTGTTAAGTTGGCCTCTGTGCATATCTAAAGTTGCATGCGAGAGGGGTACGAACAAGTGAATGTTTGTATCTTTTTTTTTTTCGTGGCTATGAATTGCTTTAAACATGCAAAGCCATGTTGAGGCATTGAAAAATGAGCGAAATAAAATTATACAGTATTGCACGAAAAATTGGTAGTATTAGCAAAGATTTTATACTCTATAAATACATGTATACATGCACTTGGAAATTAGTTTATGAATTAATTAAGTATTCTATTCATTATTCAAAATTGATGCATACACATTTTGCAGTTGATTTAAATTGTTGGGTGTTAATCATTATTAATATTCATTAAAGGTTATAATTGAAATCTCATAGATCAGCTGTTTTCTCAGCACTTAATTTTCTATAAGCTGTTTTATGTTTAATGCTTGAGAAAACGAAGGTTGTCAATATCTAAATACTTTTGATTTTTAATTTATTGCAAAGTGTATTCAAAATATCTTAAAAAAAATTTTTAGATGCATTTTTAGTGATTGTAATCTTAAAATCTAGATTATTTATAAGCAATGTACCGATGTCATGCAGCAACATTTTATTTTTAATGTTCGGAATGTGGCAACATTGAATTATGAATGTTTTTCTCTCTCTCTCTTTCTAAGTTAAAAATCCGCTTTGATGCAGATACAAGATACAAAGTCAGTTAAGTTATAATTGAAGCACGCGTATATTTATGTTAGTCACAATTCTTTACAACTCCAAACAGCTTTTTGCCACACTTTGTTGCACTTAAGTGAACTGCAATTGAAATAGAAATAGCAGAAAAAAAAAATACGATACAAAACTTGTAGACATGACTGCTTTTAAACATTTCCTTTTCAAATAACGACGACAACGCATTGTCAACATTGACATTCATCAAAGTTTGTTTGTTTGTTGCTTTGTTTGTTTCGTACGACAGGCACAAAACACGCTGACTGATGATGATGACGTTTAAAATGATAATAATGATGATGATGTAAAAAAAAACTAAACTTGCTTTCAATGCAGCAGCAACAAATACGCTAAAGAACTCAAAAGTTTGATGACTTGTTTTGCTATTTATCTAAGCTTGCTATTATTATTGCCACTGCAGTGGCTAGTTGCGCTTTAGTTTGCAGCTAAAACAGCGCTCGCGTCGTCTGCCATTAATGAATAACAACAGTTATTCTCTGTGCAGCAACAGCAGCAGATACTATTGGTAGTAAACTTACAGTTTGCCTGCCTGCCTGCCCGACACTAATTGTTGTCATCGTTGTCGCTGCCGTCGTCTGCTATTGACTTTAGCAACATTTATCGCTGCAACAGATCCGATCCAATATTGTTGGTAAATAATTGAAAAACGTTTGCTGCCAATTCCATGCCACTAGAGTAGCGCGCATCTAAACTTGCTTTCATTGCCAAATTGGGTTAATTTGTGATTGATCTTCTTGTTTCTAGAACTTTGTTGTACATATTCATACATTCAGACAGCCAGACATTTCATTAACTAGTCAGTCGTTTAGTGGGTAGTAAGATACATTACCATCCATCCATCTATCTTCCTCAATTATCTTTGTTGCATTCTTTTGCGCTATTGAGACGTTAGGCGATTCTTTTTTTTTTTTTTTCTTCCTCAATGCATTTTTAATGAACTCAAACAAATGTTGTGACAGAAAAACATAAAAAAAAAAAATACAGAAATGCATGAAAATTGCTCATTATGCTTGTCAGTGCTTGCCAAATTCCTATTAGCAACAGCACAGTCAGTGGCAGTGTTTTGCGAAATGGCTTTGAGCTGCCATTTGTGGCGCACTTTAGCATATAACATAAAATTCCTTTTAGTTTGCTTTTTGACTAGTATTATATTGTAGGTACACTTCGTTGTAAAACATAAAAATGTTTATTATTTTTTTATAGTTTTAACATAAACATTCACTTTAAAAAAAAAATTAAAATATACCCGTTTTCTTGATTAATTATTAATCGAATGTTAAATCGTTTGACCACTGATGGTCGGTGAATTTACTAAGTCACGTAAACTGAATATTGGTTTTGTTGAATTTTTAAAATATCTTCCAAATTTTCCAAAGTATAATAAAATAGCTAGTAAAGTTCTTGTTCTTGCATAGAGCCTTCAAAGCATGCCACTTGTTAAGCGTATACAAGCTTCAACTTGACCAATATAAACATTTTTTTATACCCTGTACCCGAAGAGGAAAGGTATACTAAGTTAGCGAAATTTGTGTAACAGGCAGAAGGAGGCTTGATTAATTTTAGCATTGAAAGGCGGGTTGATGTAGATATTGTCTGTCCGTTCTGATGACTGCCGTATGAAAGCGATTATCTCCGAGTTTATAAGAGATAAAACCACCATCAGTTGATCACTTACAAACGGTTTATCTCTAGCCCCAATTTATGGGGTGCTCCCATACAAATCTAACCCAAATACATTTGCTTTTTCATGAATACTTCTGTATTATGTAATATTTGGACTCAAAATTGAATATGGAATATAGTCCAAATGAAATATCGCAACATGTAAATTTACATATTGTTATTTCACTTTTTGCATAAAAATCCAATGGATACAATTGTATTGTGACAGGGTATCTTGGAGTCGAGCATACACGACTTCAGCGTTCGTTCTTATTTTTACTTGTTTACTACTTTGTGTTAATTTTTCATTCAATTTTTATTAATGTTTCTCTTTGAGCCGCTAGCCAAAAAGACTATCCTTGCCTGCATTATTCGAGTGTATCTATTATGCTTAACTAACGGCCACATTTTGTTTAATTTTGTATGCATTAATTATCTTAATATATCTATAAATATAGTATATCTTTTTAAAATTTTTCACATTTGCGTAATATTTGCTGCATTCTTAATGAGTCGCGTTGTCGTTCATTTATGGCGCTGCACTTAAATATTTTGCCAAAATTTTATTTAATTTTATTTTTATTATTTTTTTTATTTGCCGTTTGTGTGTTATTGCTGTCATCTAAAAATATTACCTAGTCATATTTTACATTTATTTTTAGATACATTGAAATAAAAAAAATAATGTTTATTAATAATTTATCAGCATATTTAATATACAGTTTTCATAATTATTTATTGAAAATGCCAAGACGACCGCATATGTAGTTATAATTATTCTATCCAAAAGTTTTTTTTTTTTTTTTTTGTATTCAATTCATCAGCCAAAAAGTGCGCGTAATGCCAAAATCAACGCAATGACCGAAAATTGGGGCGTACAATTTTTACATTGTTTTTATGCGATATCTTTTAGCTGTCAACGCGCGGGGCACAAGTCATTGAACTCATTGTCTCTTTCTCCCTCTCTCTCTGTCTGTCTGTCTGTCTGTCTCTATCCGTAGAGACTTACATGGTGTATACTGGTTGTAAATGTATTTATTATTTGTACATGAAATAAATAAAATAAAACAAGTTGTCATTGAAATGCATTTTCTTTGTACTTGTTTTTAATGTGAATGTGAAAAAAATGAAAAAAAGATTTCTATGTTTATTTGCATTTTAGTTTAACGCACCTCCACTGTCGATTTTTTTCTCTAACAAACAAGTTTGTCAATGAAAAACTTTTTCAAATATTTATTTATAAAGCATTTCATTAGTTGTATTCAAAATTATCATACAATATCTGCAAAATGTATAAAATTATGCGCAACAAATTTCTTTATTTCAGTTGAATAGCAACTTAAATAAGCTACAAAATTTCTATTAATTTTTTTTACTTAATAAATTTTTTCCATATTTTTTTCATTACAGGTAAATATGATGACGTTTTATGGCTAATGTTAATTACAGATATAGCAGTGAGTCAGATAAATATTTCTTCCAGCAAAATATTGTTTTTACTAATTAAATTCAAATCGATGTAGTTAATTTGTTGTCTTATTAAAAAAACAATATTGTAAAGATTTTCTAGAATCGTCTTTAATGTTTATAAAATTTGTGGTCGCTAAAATTGTTAACAATTAGCATTTAAAATGTGATGTGAAATGGAAATTATTTGGTAAACTTCCGTCAGTGGTGGGCAAAACCCCACGAAATGTCTGAAGCAGCAGACATATAGCAACAAATACAGCAAGGCAATGATTAATTTTCATCTGTGTCACATAATGCAGCTTAAAGTGTGCATATGTCTATGTCATCGCAAGCAGAATTCTACTGTTTCACTTGTGGTGCCCATCACTGCTCTATAAATGTAATATAACGCAACGCAATTTTGATGCAATATTTCTGTGTGTCTGTTAGTCTGCCCTAACAGCAGCATTCATTCTCGTTTATTGTCAGGACTGCAAATCTCTAAAAAAAAAATTTGCAATGGTTCGGTTTATTGTTTCGTGACATTTTCGAACCACCGGTTTTTAGTCAGACTCGAACCACGGTTCAGTTCGGTTCAAACGGTTTAAGAAAACTTTAATTTTTAAACATTTTCTCACCATTAAAGTTAATAAATTAAACTTAGTGTTTAGTTAATGTGGGCTCTAATTACCCTTAAAAAAACAATTATGAGTAACTGTCAAAAATCATTGGATTGAATTATTATTGCTGCTCTTTTTGGAAATGACAAAATAAAAGTCGAACTTTGAATTTTTTTTTAAGTCGCTAAATTTCCTTTTAATATTTTACATACTCTTATTCTTGTTATGAAATGCTTCTGTCATTGAAATATATATATCCGCACATGATACGATAATACATAAATGTGAAATCTTTAACTTTTTACTTTCTGGCAAGAATCTGTCAATATTCAAGTGGGAACCCGATTTTTTTTTCTTTCTTTAAAAAAAATAAATTTATGGGACTTTAATTTTTCTCGTGAACCGGTTCAAATTGAACAACATTTGTCGCGTATTTGATTTGATTTTTGATTCTAACCAATTTTCTTTTTAAAAGACTGGTTCGGTTTATGGTTCGGATCAAATTTTCAAAATATTCTGCGGTTCGGTTCAAACTAAGTTGGCATAGCTCTCAATAATAATAAAAAATAATGCAACTAATTCAATAATATTTCAATGCATTCCATACACAGTATTAAAAAAAATTATTTCACAAATCGTATAACTTCCGCCAAATGCTAAGAAAATTAAAATTATAGCAAATTATCATTATGTACGATATATAATATATTGACCTATTAAACTGCTTTGCTTTTACCACATTTATGCCAATTTACAATAGATTTACTTTGTAGCGAACAAAATAAAAATAAAAAAAATAAATAATAAGGAAAAAAATGACTGTAACTAAAACTAAAATTATGTCATAAACTTTCAATCAATTTCAATCAACTTCAATCAATTTTAACAAACATAAAAACCTATTAAGAAAATATTCAAATTTATGCAATTTTTGCTGCTGTTTGTACAAAAAAAAAATAATGAAAGCTGCGCTCAATCTTACATACAATCACCGACAATTTTCTTTGAAAACACTCTGGTTTTGGTTTTGGAAAAGAGGAAGCTCAATTCGTTCGTTATTGAAGTTGCTGCTGCATAATTTGAATATCACGTTTTGCATATTTTTTTTCCAATTGAAAAAAATAGAAAAAGAAAAGCTACGCGCTCGGCTGTTATTGTTGTTGTTGTTGTCGCTAATAAGCAAATTTCATTTCGCAAATACAATATTTTTTGTTGTAGTTGTTGTGTCGAATTTTCACGCTCAAATGTGGCAACTTTAAAATGCAATTGCATTCGATTATTTTCCCAGGCACAAATTTAGTTTAAAAAATGATCGCTCCTAAACACGCCCTATACATTGTTTTAGAGACTGCTGTTGTATCGATCTGTCTATAAATGTTTTTCTGTCTATTTTATGGAGAGCATTGTTTGCCTAAAAGTGCATTTATTTGCTTTGTGTCAACCTTTTAACCTCAAATCACGTCGCTTCAACGTTAAAGTCTCTCGGCAATGGCAACAATTGCGCCACATTTTGTAAATGCTCTGCTTTACAGTAGTCGTTCGGTCGGGCTTTAATAGATTTTTTTTTTTTTTAATTTTTTCAATTAGACTATTTGCAACAAACAAAGAGTGTAGCTTTTTATGCTCAATTCGATTTTGCATGCGCACAGGAAAATGGGCTTACCACTAATGTGCTGCATCGCTTTAAATTAAAAAAAAAAAAAAAAATGTTGAGGCGAAAATGGAAATGCTGCTGTTGTTGCTGTTGCTGCTGCCGTTTAAGCAACTACTTTGACTGGCCTGGCTAGTAGTTGTGAGCTCAAATACAAGCTGCTGCTGCTTTTGTTTATATATTTTAGTATAGTTTAGTTTTCTATGCAAATCGTCAAGTTTTGCGGCTTCATTCAAGTGAAGAAGAAAAAAACAACAACAACAAAAAAGAGTGGCGAAATAGCAAAATAAAATCCACTAAAAAGACCTGAAGTTAGCTTAAATAGAAAAAGAAAATCCAAGTTGTTGTTATATTGTACACTAAAAGCCGGCAATATTAAAGAAATGCACAAAGCGGGTTGCGCTGTTACAATTTTCGAAAACGTGCAAACGTGCCAATTTTTTGCTTTACATTTTAAAAAAGCATAAAAGACCAATAAGAATATAGAGCAACAATAACAGCGATAGACCGCAACGAATATTAAAGTTGGAAGTCTAGATAAAATGGTGGAGAGTATTGAAAGTTTTATGTTCACAAAAATCAAGTAGTACATCTAAGCAAGGAAGTGGTGCACAGTAGGAAAGATTAGAATTGTTCAAAATTCTTTAAAAGCGAAGCACAGAGCAGAGTAATACAAAAATATATCCAATGTCCTGTACACTCTTTTATCCACCTCTTTTCGACTTTTTAATTTAAAAATTAATGGGAAGCATAAAACGTTTTTATTTTTAACAATTCTACTTCCTGTCGATACTTTTACACTATACTAGGGCATTAACCGACACAACCATGACAAGAGTACATATTTCAGTATGACAGTCAGTCAGTGCACCTACAACCTTTTTACATAAAACAGACAGAAAACGGTCGATACACAAATCCAGAATTCCTCATACAGGACAAAAACGAAAAAAGATATAATATAAAACGAGCTTGAAAACTACTTTTGAAATAGTGCTGCATACTCGTACATATAGACTTCATCATTTCTATACTCGAGGCGACAAAAGTCTTGAGAATCGTCACGACGTCTACAATGTTCTGTTCTATCAAAGAAATGAAATCTAAAGAAATAGCGCAAAGCCAAATGGAAAAACTAAAGCATGAAATAATAATAAAAGCGCTTGGCAAAGAAGAATACAAAAAAAAAAAAGCAAAAGAAAAAGAAAAATGAAAAATAAATGAAAAACTAAAGACTTTTTTTTGTTTTGTTGGCTGTCGTACAAAAAATTTAAAGCATAAACTGGTAGGAATATGCTCGATGTGGTGCGCATTGTAGGCGAAAGGTTTATAGCCGCTTGAGTAGCAGTTCGGGCTTCCTGCTTATGTCGTCCTCAACAAGAACATTTCAAACAGCTTCAAATGAAAGGAAATATGCTTAAGCAGCTAACGTGTTTTATTTATTTTTTTTTTTTCATTTCCGCTAAACCAAAGCGTAAATTTAACTTTTCAGGTCTTGATAATAATAATATTATAGACAGTGAATACTTTTTGTGACTGATTGATGCGTAGCACCGGTTGTCGTTACTGATTATTTATTCTATTTTCTAGCTGGCCGATTGTCTGTCTGCGTAGGTGTGAATTTCTAGAATTTGCATACTTTAGAAGCATTCTTTTTTTTTTTTTTTTTTTTTTTTGTCTGCAATATAAAATATTCGCATAACTTATAAAGGAATGAAAATAAAAATGCAAATTATTATTATAATTATCACTTTAGTCACCCACTTAAAGAAAGAGCGTCTGTCTGGCTTTAGAGTATTGAACTCATTCATTGTATGAACCGCCTACAAAGGAGCATCTTGATTAAAATTTAATAAATTATTGTTTAATGAATTTTCGTTTTGTTTAACACCCCATTTTTATTTTTTTCCAATCTTATCGTAAATTAATACCAAATAAATTAATTGCTGCAATTAGTAAAACGCCTTTTGCGGTTTTGTTCGAGTAACAATTTAAACGCAATTTTTTCGGTGCAGTCATAAATTTAAAATAGAGTACTACTTGCCACTGCAACGATTTTTTTTTTTATTTATTTGTACACTCTTCACATATAGCGTAAGGTATCTTCAGTTTATAACGAAGTTTGGAACAAAATTCAAAAAGAGAATTGGGGTTTATGTTATATTTATACCCTGTATTCGAAGGGTAAAAGGGTATTTTAAGTTTGTGCAAATATATATAACGGACGGAAGGAGGCATGATAGATCCTACAAAGTAAATATATTCTTGATAAGCCTTTTAAGGTATTGATTTAGCTACCTTTGTCTGTCCGTCCGTCTGTCTGTTCTGCTGAATGGAAGAGATTGTCTGGGAGATAGATTACCCACATTTGAAATTAGAGGAGAGCCACCAAATGGTTTTTATTTTTGCATAAAAACTCCTTTGTGTCTTATTCTAGGACCTCTAATTTTAATTTAAATTATGCCTATGATAGTCCCAATGAAATATCCTGGTATGAATAGGAATAAAAAAATCTTTAAAAAAATCTTTCTTGTTTTTTTGGATTCGTTAAAAGCTTCTTTAATATTTGTTACAGTCAATTTACCTGGCAACCACTCTTTCTAGACTTCAATTATTCCATGAAGCCTATAATATTATGCATCTACATATTTACATCATGGCATAAAGTCTTTTTTAATGAAGCGTATGCACATTTCGTTTCTAATGCAAACAAACTTAAATTTATTCTTTGGTGCGCAATTAAATCGAAAAATTGTTATTGCAAGAAATGAAAGAGAACCATACAGTCTGGAGATTAATTAACCAATTTATCAATTCGATTGTTCTTTAAAATTTACAAGTACGCTATTTGTTTTACCGCTGCTGTTCTTTGGATCAAGGTGAATTGTGTTTGATTGACTGATTCATTTATTTTAGAATTTATGATAGAAAAATGCCAACAGTTTGAATGGGAGTGGCATATTAACGCAAAACGAATTTAATGTTTGGTTGCCTTTAAAAATAATTTAGATGAAAAAATGAACAAACGTTAAATTATATAATAAATTTTCCAATTTACCCTGCTGCATTGAATTGCGTTATTCCAAATTGAGTCATAATCTCTGCGAGTTCTCAATAAATTACTTTCCTCTAATCTCACACAAATAGCAATTACAAAGCACTTAACCTTATCGCACCCAGGAGTAACCTTCGTATTGAACTCAGCTGTCAACGTCTTTTCAAAATTTGGAAAAAAAAATAATGCGTCACATTTCCAAAGCAGATTAACGCCTGCAATAATATTATTGAGTATGGTTCTGAATGAAGATGTTTGTTGCTTAATTTTTATGCTGCAAATGCACAAAGCATGTTGCACGCGGGATTAGTGTAAAAATGTGTCGCTGCAGGAGTAGCACTCAGTATGGCACTCAGGTGTTAAAATGGAACAGCACGCATAAAAGCGACAGGTTTAAAGGAGCAACAGATTATATGTTGCATGAAACGATGACGACGACGTTGAAAGCGTCACAAATTGAATTAATGCAGTAAATCAAAATGAAAATGCATAAAAGACCTGTTGCTGTACATATAAAAGGTGTGTGTTGCTGAAGTTGTATAAATTACACCCTCATATGACCAAAAAAAAAAATAAAAAGGAGACTACATATCAATGTTGGTCCGCCCTTTTTGATAGTTCAATGTGTTGCGTGCGTAGGTGTTGCTGTCAACACCTGAGGTGTATAATAACTTAACCACCCCTCCAAACATAGTATAACTTTATTTCGTTATTTAAGATAAAAGCGCATATTTTTATCGAATATGAAGATGCAGCTCATTGTTGTTGGTAGAGTAACTTCAATATTCTTGCTACGTAGCTGCCAAGTGTCTTCACTCACATGTCAATCTACGTTTCAGACAGATTCTATGCTTTTTTGTTAATTTTGTAGTACTCGTAATAACTTACATAATAGCATTCATTTTCCACTGCTGCAGCATAATGCTGCATGGTTGCATTTAAATAGTTGAGCGTCGAGTGTACATTTGATATTTTCATTTCAATTTGAGTGACATATTACTGTGAGGAGCATAGAAGAGGTCACGCCTTAATATACCTTAATAATTCAACAGTACCTGACCCGACCCGACAACATTCAATCACATTGCTTCTCGGTTGCATTGAATGCGTGCTTGTGCGCTTTGCTTATGGTTATTCATATTCATAATAATTTCATTTCATTATGCAGTTGTGTAGATGTATCTTTTTCCCTTCTATAGATATCTTATATATGTATCTAACTACCTATTCATGCTGTAACTGACGTTATTGATGTCATTAGGCATTGAAGTTGTCTAAGCAGCATGAAGGTGTGTGTGTATGTATGTTTTTTTCTATTTCTGCTTCAATGATATGCTGTCAGTTGCGACAATCTTAAAATCCATTGATTATGTCAGTTAAATTCATAGAAATTCATATTCCAGGTATTTCATTATTTCTAAATGTATCTTATATAACCTCTGAACAACTGAATTGAACTTAAGTGCACTTTTACCCGCTTAAATTATTATTATTATTAGTACTATTCTATTTACTGCAATCTAAATATTTGCTATTTTCAATTATACGCTAATAAAAACTTATAGTACGCCATTTACGAATGGGCGTTGATAGCTCTATCTGACTGTTTTACCCTTTAAGTGATACGTTGCACGCAAAGCCAATTGACTGACGACGACGCGACACTTACTTCTATTTTCAAACAAATTCCAAAACCACCCTCACAACCAAAGTCTTATTGTCTTGGATTGCAACAGTCAACAGGTGTTCCTTTAGACATGAATTTATTTAATATTCAAAGACGAAAAGTGTTTGATTACAAGCAAAGTCTGTAGTCAGTCAGTCAATCTGACGTCACATGACATAAGCAAATTTGGTAGACATAAACTAAGTGAGCTAACGAGCGAACGAGCGGTGTAGGCATTGTCCTTCCAATTTACCATTAAACCACATTGACAGCTTTTGCGTCGTCGTCGTACTCGTAAACATCGCTGTTAGCCAAGTTAGTTGCGTGTTAAAAGTAATTACACTTTTTTTCGGTTGATTTTACGCCAAAAAAATTTATTAAGGAGCGTTTAATTTAATGCAGACATTTTGAGGTTAGCAGCGGCATTAATTGAATTGAATGTTATTAAATTGGTTGTCTTAAAGGCATTTTGTTTTGTAGATTCATTTATATCTGTACTTGTCACAAAAATATAAAGCGTAAAACAAAGCTTTATTGGCATTTGTCAGCAACACCCTTACAACATTCATTTTTAGTAGACTGATTTATTTTTGTATTGGTTTACACATGCTATATAGTATGTAAGTTTAATTTACTGAAACGTTTGAGTGCAAAAAAAAAAAGAAAATTTGATTTAACCGAAGCATAAATACTTGTCAACTTAAGCGGTAGGTGTGGTCCATGATCCGTTCTAAGCCAAACTATTTGAATTGAGCGAATTATTTGCGCAATAACAAACTGGCAGACGGACGCACATAGTTAGTTCAACTTGTTTATGGCATTAAGTTTCTTTTCTGGAACCCAAATGTGGCTGATAGAGCATTCAAAAGTCTTTAAAACTTCTACAAATAATCGCTTTGCTGTAATAAAAAAATATGAAGAAACATTGATTTTAAAACCTGAAGCTTAGTTCACACTTTTTTATGCCACTTGGGAGTTCCTACATATTTTTTGTATACATTTAAAATGCCGTTAGTCATCGGCACACATAACTTCACATAAATATCTGTAAATAATGCCAATATGGACAGAGCAACAACATGCATATTTAAATCGAAAGTAGCCTTTGGAATATTTTGCCTTATGGCTTACATTGGCTGCAGCTATCCTTTTTATGTTACTTTGGAACAGTGTCAACATTTGTGTGGCTTTTAGCTCTTTTGTTGTTTTTTTTTTTTTTGCTACTTTATGAATTATGTATGCAAATGTCACAGACGACATAGACACCAGATACCTCAAGTGTGTATCATGTGTTGTACTGTGTGTTCATTATAAGACAGACAGATAAAAGGGGCAAACATAAATGTATCTAGATACATATTGGGCGCTGTCTGTCTGTCGGTATACTATGAGTTTTTTCTTGTTGATATATGTATAATATGAAAAAAAAAAAAAGTAGGTTCATTGCAGACAACAAATGCGAGCTCAATTTATTTTTGACACTTTTGTCAGCATAAAATATTAAACGTAATTATTTACACTGGAATGTTCTTATATGTATTTTTCTGAAAGTATAAATATAGATCTTGCCTAGATAGATTTCATTTTAACGAAAAAAAAAAACATGAAAACATTGTTTGTGCACGCGCTGTAAACACTTTTACGACATCAGAATTCGACGAAAACATTGTATTTACGTTGCGGTCTTTGATAGCTTATCGTATCGTACGAATAAAATATCGCATTGTCTGATAAGCAAATCGCTGTGAGGCGCATGCATGATAAGCGCACATTTTAAGCCATAATTGCTGCTGCATGTGTCAAAAACTTGAGAAACAAATGAGCCAACAGAAGACACCTCATATAAAGAGGCGGTTTGATAGAAAAATAAAGCAAAATCGGTTGTTCTTTACGATAATAAATAATGATGAAGGATCGCGATCAACCGATCGATGTGAAATGCTATCAAGAAGAAAAGTGCAAAAGCCAAGAAGTAGCGCTTGTAATTTTTGCGCTACTTCTTGGCTTTTGTTTTTTGCAAATTCCGCTTCCTTACGGCAGTAGTTGCTCGTAGCGCCTGTTATTGTCTGTCATAAATTTTTATTTTGTGGGTCGCACATAAATATTTTGACATAAAATTATATAGCATCATCATCTTGTTTCTAACTGTTGTTTTAAAACTCATTAATTGTATCTTTTACTAAAGTATTTTCAATTTAATCAGTAGAATTCATGTTAAATGTTTTGTCATAAATTTTAAAACAATTACTTTATTAGTTTACTGTTATTGCTGTTGTAAAAAAACTGAGTTAAATTTTTAATATTTATTATTTTATTTTTTTGTGATTTAACTAATTTTTTTTCTATAAGGGGAGAGGCTTTGATTACATAGAAATCCCTTAAACATTTGCCTTGACCTTTAGTTCAGCTCAGCTATGTTGTTTCGCTAATTAACTGTTTACACTTGAACATAAACTCACATGACACTCGTTAAAACTTAAATAAAATAAAATTATAAAAATTGAAATAACACATTTTTTTTTTTTAATTTCACAAATGAAAACAAAGTTCAGACAAGACGCGACAGCAAAAGCAATTAAATTTCGCTTTAAGAAAAAAAAACACAAAATTAATGTTCTCCACTGCCGGTAAAAAATAAACCGCTGAAATATATATTGTATTTTTTTATTGAATACCTTTAAATTTCAAGTAAATAAAAAGCAATTCATCAAAAGAACATTTGTCAACGCAAATCGCTTAGCCGTGCGTCGCATGTCGTTACATAAAGATTTATTTTGTTTCGAATTCAAAAACAAAAAAAGTAAAAGATACATTTTTATCTTTAGTCGTAAATATTCACGCTTTAAATTTGCATATTTCTCGTCTATATTGCTTTATTATTTAACAATTATTTCAATTTAAATTTTTGGACATCTGAAAAATAACTTTTTGGTTCAAGGAAGTGCAACACATTGACTGTCAACGCATATTTTCCTTTTTTTTTTTTTTTTTTTTTTAATTGAGGACAAATATTTATGAGCTTTAAAGTTAATTTTTATGCCTACAATATAAATTGATTCAGTGAAAATCATTTCTGGCTTCCGTGTAGGCGCCGTTGACAGTCAAATTAGGCGCATGGTTTTTATGTTTTTACTGGAAATAGTTAATATAGCACATAAAAAAAAATTTTATGTCTAATATATTTACATAAATACTTCCTTGTTTGTACAGTATTTAGCTGCAAATGTAAGTGACTTGTGGTGTGGTACTTAAGACAGACAGACTGTAAGACTAGGCGAACTTGGTAGTTTACAGTTTTTGTTGAAATGCTGCAATACACAGTTGTCAGCTATGTTGTGGTTAGAAGGAACTTCATACATTTACTTCAAGCATATTCCAGACTTTTCTATGTAAAAGCTTATAAATATGAAATGTTTATATACATAAATGCGACAGCATATTGTCAAGGTGATACATAGATAATGGTACATAAGAAAAAGTTATTGTACTTAAGAGGGTTAAAGTAACTCAGGATACATTTCAAAGTAACTACTAAGATGTCTGAAATCTCTTTGGTAAGACTAGGAGATTTTTTTTTTTCGTTTTTCTTGTCAATGCGTTGTGTGTGTTTGTTAAGCGTTACACACAGCCTTATAATGTTCATTGATATTTGCTTCTTCGAAGTTTTCTAAAAGTGTAGAGAAGAAAAATTAGTCAATCTGAGTTAGACCGGGGCTAGTCCGGGACAATTTCCCTTTGAGTCCAGATATTAACGATTTCAATTGTAGAAGATGTTCTATCTTACAGGAGATTTTTTGCTCTACAACTTCGTACTTGGTCGTGCAAAAAAAATGACATTACATTGCGGAGAGTGATGCGGAAACTCCGACATTTGTTTATGCTCTCAAGACACATCTTTAACAACAGCGCCAGTCTCCACTACTGGCCAATTTTTTTTTCAAAACTTCGTTTCACACAAATTGCCAAATATGTAATATTTTATTTAAGAAAATATTATTCAAGCATAAAATGTTTACTGGGTAAAACATAAAGAAAGAATAGAATAAAGCATAAGAGCATTAAAGAAGTTCATTGTCATTTCATAAGCTTTGCATTATGAATTTCCCAGCCGCAACAGAAAGACAGACTACAACATCGACAAGCGAAGTGCAGCTCCAATGAACAGAAAGACAGACATTGAGGCGGCTCGCTCGCAGTATTGTGTTGTTGTGTATGTTGTCGTTGTTTTTCATCTTGTAAAGATATTGCATAGAACGGTTAGAATTAACCTTTTTTGCACCTTGCAACATAGCAACTTGCGGCGGCAACAACAACGAAGACAGCAACATCAGCGTGTCTACTATTCCCAGCCAACTTCATGGTGAAGTTCATGTACACTTTTATGTATATAAATCGTAAATATATATATACAGCGTGAACTTGGCTCTATGTATAATTGTGTTTGTAGCTATCAGCGGTTTTTATATGTATGTATACTATTGTACATAACGCTTTTTTTTTCCCGTAGTAGTTCTTCCTACTTCCGCATCTTTTACTTGTCTGCTCAATTGCATTGCACTCATGGCTCTAACTTTATTGTTTAGGAGTGATGACGACAGCGAAGCAGCTTCTTTTTTTACGAAGGCACTTGAGTTAAGCAGCTTTGTGCGCATTTGTTCTAAGGAAAGTGGTTGTGTTACTTTTTGGTAAGGGTTTGATGTGGAAGAGCCTAAAGCAAAAGTGATGTCTTTTGAAAAATGAAAAAAAAAACACGCAGTTTACACTTGAATGAATTAAAAAGAGCTGTGTATAAGTTACAATATTGTAACAGCTGCATCTGTATCAGCACAATTTCGTGTGAAAACTTCGCGACGAATTGTGCTGACCTTGTGGAATGGAAGAACACAAGACAACTTTGTAACACGAGACATTGCAGGTGTCCATCAGCAACGTCGGCAGCGACAGCGGCAGCAGCCAGTAGAATAATTAGGAGTTAGAGTAATTAGATGTAGGAATAAAATGTTTAGTTCTAATTCAGATAACGTAATAGTTGCAAGCACTAGTGCTGTAACTATTTAGTTTAATAAATTACTAATAAAGAATTTGCCAGCACAAGTGCGGCAATAATTAAAAATTAAAGAACACATTTAATTAATTTATATGCATACAGAAATAGATCTGGAAACAGGAAGTTTAGTTTGTTTTGAAAAGGAATTTTGAATAAAGAATGTCTTTTGAAGGCGCGTGTCATGTCCCTTATGCAGTGTGAGCATGTCTACGACAAAATAAACTTTAATATCCGTTTCAGTATTTACGATATAGTTTAATATTGCATGTATAATTTACATTAAGCAATTGTATGCCAAATATGGAATGAAAAAAAAATGCGACTTAACTAAATTATGATGCAGCATGTCTGATACTGACAATCTGCAACAGCAGCCACAGCAACAATGACATGCAATTCAAAATGATGCTGCGGCAGCAATGTGTTGTTGTGTTGCAACATAATCACAAAAACCACGAAAACAGACAAATTAAAAACGCATCAGTTTATGTCTTTCATGCCCTCATGATCGGCATAATCCCTTAAACATCGATAAATGCGCACTCGAGAGGAAGCTTTCACTTTCAGCGAATGCCAATTGGTCGCGTGTAGGCAGGCATCAAGGGAATCGAATTACAATTTCATTTTCATTTCGAAAACAAAACAACAAAAAACAAAAAAACGACAAAAACCACATTCTGCGCCTGCTGTTTTACTTCAAAGTCAGCGCCGGGTTGAAATAGGGAGCCACGAAGAAGCAAAATTAAGCATGCCAGTAGCTCAAGTCCTTAAGCTGCTTTTGGCATGCAATGTTGTGATTGAGTGTTTTGGTGCAAAGGGTGTAGGAGAACAATATTGCTACAGAGTCGAGGCATGCATGCATAATGCACCGGCTTTGTGTATTTCCGTTTAGCGCCACTTTACCGCTGCAATGATGTACTCCAAACGTTCGTACTTTTGGCTGAAATAAATATATCGAAAAACTTTTTTATACAATCAAATTGAGTGACCCAAATTCCAAATTCCGGTTGGCCCCAAACAGCAGGCAGTTAAATTGACATTTCTGTGGCAAGGTACGAACTTCAAAAGTGGTCTGCATGCCTGCCTGCCTAACAGTATGCCTGCACCTTATTGTTTTTGGGGAAAGTGTTACAACTGCTCTTCTACTTGAAAGAAAGAAAAAAAAAAAAAAAAAAAAAAGAGATTTATTGGTCTATTGTTTTTGTTCAGCTATGATATTTTTCTAATTGTTTGAATTTCTTCTGTCATTTCTATTTACAGCTTTATGGGCGTCTGCGTGCATGAGGGTCAACTGCACGCTTTGACGGAGTACATAAATGGCGGTTCACTGGAACAATTGTTGGCCAATAAGGAGGTGGTACTGAGTGCCACACAAAAAATAAGACTGGCACTGGGCATAGCGCATGGCATGTCCTATGTGCATGATTGCGGCGTTTTTCATCGGGATTTGACAAGCAAGGTAAGTGAGCAGAGCTATACTTAGCAATAAAATCTACCATATGCAGTAACTAATTTCAATTTTATACGAATACAGAATGTGCTGATACGTAATCTAGATGAAAATAAATATGAGGCAGTCGTCGGTGATTTTGGACTGGCTGCAAAGATACCGGATAAGACGTAAGTATAGCTTATATTATAATCTTTGATCTTTTGCTAATATACTTTTTTTTGTTCTTGTAGTGGAAAAACACGCCTCGACACAGTTGGTTCCCCATACTGGGTTAGTCCCGAGTGTCTAAAGGGTCAGTGGTACGATCAGACTAGCGATGTTTTCTCCTTCGGCATTATACAGTGTGAGATAATAGCACGAATTGAAGCTGATCCGGATATGATGCCGCGTACCGATTCATTTGGCTTGGATTATCTGGCTTTTGCGGAGCTTTGTCCTTTAGATACACCGCCTGTGTTTTTAAGACTCGCTTTCTATTGTTGTTTGGTGAGCATACTATTGCCTGATAAATTATTTTGATTAGAAATAATTGAATTTCCTTTTCAGTATGATTCCAAGAGCCGGCCTACGTTTCACGATGCAGCTAAGAAATTAAAATTACTACTGGAAAAGCTTGAACACGAATCAGCAAGTACAAGTCCGCTCAGTTCGTTGGATCTAAATTGTTCACCTAGTGGTAGTGATTCAGAGCATGCAGTAGCATATCTAACGCGGCAGCGTGCAAACGACACAGTTACACCAACAAATACGCGAAAATCGCATAGTAAATCTACAACAGGCACACCAATTACACCATACATCACAACAGCACCCGCTGGCACGCTTACACCGCGTCATCTACGTGAACTAGATGAGAATGGTTTTAGGTTTCCCGGTACTATTTCGGCTTCTGTGACACCGAATGGTTCTTCCGGCAGCACAGAGTTCGATGATCGTGTGCTAAAGTCGCGTGTGCGCCGTGCTACACAAAAGCTTGAAGCAGAACTGTTGTTACAACAGCATCGACGTTCACTAAGCGAGAACATTATACATTTTCCATTGCACACGGCACCGAGTGATAAGGCACGTTGTCATCAAATGTCACGACAGCGTTCGTCGACGCATTCGCCTACACCACCACGTCAAGTTGGCAGCGGCACTGTGCTTACCTATGGAGCAGTTGTTCTTCCCATAGCGACACCTGAGACACCACTTGCACTGGGCGTGCAATCGCTGCGCAAAGTGGCTGAAACTATGTGCCTAAAAGATCCGCAATACAAGCCAGCGCGCACAGACCAAAATGGTGTTAAAGCAAATCCGTTTACTGCGCTGGCACAGTTACGTGGCGTCAAAAAAGATACTCGGTGCAAATCCAAAAACTTACGCTGCTGGTGTGGGAGATTTGTTCAGTTCATGTTTTGAGATGACTGCACCATTTTTTAAGGAGCTCATTGCCATGCAAAAATCAGCACAGTCTGCTGCTGATGGGGAAGGTGGTGGCAAAGCCAGCTCACCCAGTGAACCAAAGAGCCTACCTGTCTCTCCACAATTAACGCGCAAATTCAGCGCTATCGAACTGAAATTGACATCGCCACGCTGTCAAGGTGGTGCTTCTATGCTGCCGACGATGCAAACAACGGCCACTAACAGTAGTACTGCGCCAACGGATGACGACGACTGTGACGATTGTGCCTCAGAGCCGGATGCAGATGGTGGCGGAAATTGTGCTGATGCTGAATCGAGTAGCGATGATTCTGCTGTTCGTCCATCAGCAATACCTGCGGCACGAAAATATCGCGCTAATTCATTGTATACACATCCACTTTTTCGGGGTGGGAGCGTGACTATGAAGACCGATAATGAATCACCGCTGTTAACTGCCAGTGCATCGACAACGACATTGACAGCAGCGACGCTTGGTGCGGAGTTTAACTCAAGTGAGGACATTGCCGATTGCAATAAAAAATCCAAAGATGTACTCAATTCAATGTCAATTGCGGTGACTGCCTCGACGCCACCAGCTTCATGTTCGTCTGTTCCGCTCGCCGCAACACCCGCCTCAGTTTCATCATGTACAGATCTGGAGTTACAAGAGGAGCTAAAAAACGGCGATCTACTGCCCTCCAAGACAAATTTAACGCGACGCGATTCCATCGAAAGCGGTTTCTATTCATGTTTCAACGAAGAATCCGATGCAGCAATAACCAACACCACAACGACTTATAATCGTCAACTAAATGGCATATCATCGCTGGGGTTTGGTTGCGGCAACAACTGTTGCTACGAGCAGCTGAAGTCACAATTAATGCTCGACGCAGGTGGCAGCGCCAACAGTGAACTCAAGTAAGTTCCTAGTCAATTTATACTCAATTTATGTGTTCAAATAATCTGAGAATTATATTTGTTTACAGTAATAAACTGGCGAGTTTGTGTCGTTGCTGTTATTATGCTTCGTCGACTTCAACTGCAACGCCGCAACAATTGATAAACGACTCTTCGTCTACATCGTCATCTGTACTGCTCATCGATGAAGCCACTGGTGGCGGCGGCGCCCTGGGTGGCGCTAACAACTCCTCGGGTACTTCAATTTCTGCTGCAGCTGCGCTACGATCATTGGATGATCTTGAATTGCCAGATGCAACGCGACCACATCGCCGTTATACTTGCCACCATGCTTTACTCAGCGGTAGCGGCGATTCACAATTGGCTGCAACTGCAGGACTAATGAATCGCCTAGCACTCGACTCAGAACTGCATGCGCTAATGCATCGCAGTCCTTTTGCCACGAATCAGTTGCTCTATTGTAAAAATCGAACATCATCCATCTATACAGACAGTTCGGATGATATAAGTAGTTTGGCGGGTTCCGATTCGCTATTATGGGACGATCGTTCGTTTACAGCGCTGCCTAGCACGCGTTCAGCACAAATAGCCAAAATCGTAGAGTATTTTGAACGGAAACGTCAAGCACCAGATACAACGCCATCATCATTTCATCATCATCATCATCGTAGCAGCGTTACTGGTGGTGGCAATGGAACTGTAGCGGCTGCAGTTGCTGCGTCAGCATTGGGCCCAAATTATTTGTCGTATGAGGCACGACGTTACTCGGATTTTAAGCGGCACTATAATACAGATTACGAAGCGTTCTGTTTTGAATTGGACAAAAAACCAACGCAGCATCGACTGATGGTTTGCGAGGGCGCAGTGAAATCTAAATTGCAAATTTTTGATAAATTGAAACAACAACAGCAACAACAGCAGCAGCAGCTATTACAAACGCAGCAACAGCAACAAGCACCGCAGGCCGGCAGCAGCTCAAGCGCGTCTCCAACTACTGCTGGTCAAAAAGGTTAAAAACAAATAATGAAAGGAAGGAATGGCTTTCCTGCGGTTGCTTAAAAAGAAAATTATTTATAATTCCGTTTAAATGTTTTTTCTTATTCATTATTATTATTTTTTTTATTATTATTTTTTTTTTTATTATTATTATTTTTCATATTAGTTTACTTTTTAAGAACCAATAATAGCCACGGATTACTTCATCTAAGCCATTTGTGTATATTTTGATTTTTCCTTTTCATGCATATTCCGCTACAAGTATCCACAGATCGATGTACACCCCCTATTACATAAACCATTGTACAAATTTTGTTCCTAAGCTATTCTAAGCGTTGACGTTCCCACACTTTATGGCGTGGCTTATTCTGTTCGGATTGATGTAAAAATATATGAAACATTTTTGTGTAATATTGTTATTAGTATTCAAAATATTATTATCTAAGAAAATGAAATAGAATTGTAATTGCTTAAGTTTGAATAATTAAATTTTATTATGTTACAAAAATACGAAAAGAAAAACAATGTTTCTACAGTTTAAAGATATCATGTTTTTTTTTTAAGTGTATAAAGTGCATGATAATAAGCCAAATTATTCTATTTTAAATTAAGAAAATTGATTCTTTATATCGATTCGGATATTTTGCTATAATTTACACTCGTTAACAAGCAACAAAATGAAAAATGTTAAGGAATATTATAATACTTATTACAAAAATTGTCTGTAAAACGTACACTTGGAATATTTTGTACATTGTGTATATTTGTAACGTGAAAAATTTCGTACTATGTACCATTTCTGTTTGTACCATGTACGAAATATTTTGTGTCTCCTTTTTACGAACGATTTTGGTTGTAATTATGCAAATTTTATTTTGAGTGTTTATATTAGTTTAAATTCTGCTTGTAAAATAAAAAAATCGACCAGTGTATTTAGCGTTTAGTTCTTAAAATTCTGTTTCTTTATTTTCCATAAATAATTTCCTAGTCCTTTATTTTATTTTAGCAATGATTTTGCTGTTAAAATGAAAAGTATTGCAGCAAAGCATAAAAAAACGAAAGAAATATAAAATACATTTTTAGAAATTTAAGTATAAAAAAATTAAATAAAAATATTTTTTTAAGTTATATTCTTTTATGGTATACTCTAAATGGCAAAGCTATATATATAAACAAGTTAAATTTATTTTCTTATTTATTTATTCAATGCAATATCTACCGCTGTAAAGGAAATAGTATAGTAATACGTATAATGTGTAAAGTTTCAAATTTAAAAATGACCACAAATGATTATAAAAATGTATAAAAAAAAAAAAAAAAATGATAAATTAAAATAATTAGAGATGAGGTTGTAAGACTAAGAAAATTTAAATAAGCATATAAGAATAGTTACAGTTGAGGATATATGTATTAATAATGAGAAGCAACTAATTGTGTAAATTTATTTTTGTGTGTTTTTGTATTTATTGTAATTTACTTTTTTTCAGATTCACATATAAGTTTCATGTATTTTTTTTTATTATGCATATACAATTAATTTAAATAAAAGTAAAAATTAAAAAAAACAATTTATTTTATTTTTTGTTTATTTTTTATTTGAGCACATTTTAAATTGCATACCACTGCATATCAATAATTGGCTGCTGTTCATATTTTTGAATATATATATTTTTTTAAATAGAACAATTGTAATGTGTATGTTTTCCAAATGTATGGAAAAGGCCAAGACTGAGCCAGCAGTAAAGATAGGATTTCAAATGGCTGCGTTTATTGTATATAAAAATAGACAAATATTTATTCATGTTTTCAATTAATTAATTAAATTTATAAAGTAGTTTCTAAATAATGAAAATTTTATAAACAACATACTAAAAATAAAAAAAATTTTCGAAAATAATTTTTTCATATCATAAATTTGCTTTAGAACCGTGTAAAAAATCTATTGAAAAAAATCTCGGAAATTAACATAAAGGGGAAAAAAGTATATTAATATGTATGCAAAAATCAGTATTGTAAAATAAGTAAAAAAAAAAAAATTATAAACGTCAAAATTATTATTGTATTTTATTGTAGCAAAATAATTCGTCCATTCTGAAAAATAAATTGAACATGTATTATAAAATGCGGTGAAACCGTTAAAACAGTTACAAACACCTCTAATGTTATCTATCGATGAGAATACTTCTTGAATTCAAATCAGAATATATGGAGGTTCTACGAATATTTATCAACGTTGTTATACGTTATAATCATTTCTCATTAAATGCCAAAATAATTTAATTACGAGTTTACGAGTTGTCTGCATTATAAGCGTTACGACAACTCGGTGTTAATCATGTCGTAAATTATTTTTATTATTAAATATATTAAAAATTTTATTATGCCATCCCAGTAAATAGCAATTAAATTAAAAAAAAAAATGTCATACTCATGGAATCGAAAGTACTTCCAAATAATACTTCACAAAAATAAGTAAATAAATAAAGCTTCCAATTGGAAGAACATACCATTGTGTGTTGTTCTTGTTGCCAAGAGTTTAACATGTTTAAAATATTATTATATCTATTTAAGTTCATCATTATGAACATTATATGTACATCGTAATACATTTTTAGATTTGCAATCATTAGATCGCCGTAAGCACACACACGATATTTTCTATAAAAAAAAAGACAAAAACAACTAGAAATATGTTGAAATATTTAAAAATATATATATACATATGTAATATATTAAAGTAGAGCAAATACTGTATTAAAAATATTTGATGAAAAATTGTAAAATAATTTTTAACTTATATACAAAACGTAAATAATTAAAGTATACTAAAAAAACAATTTATGACTTTAAAATTTTGTTGAAAAATAAAATTTATGAGGAAAGCGTTTCAAAATTGACCTAAAGAATATAATATTCCAGACATTTCTTAAATGTTGAGTGTAGATGCTCTATCGACAGAACTATACTTAATCAAAACTCGATATTAAATTAGGAATTTCTTGAACCTACTCTAGTAACGGAAGGTTCAAGCTTGAACTAAAGCCTAATTCGGGATTTGGATCACCTCAGAACTCACCTTTAAATGATCAAAAACAGTCCAAAACAGTATTTTTTTGAGTCCTTAAACCCGTTTTTTTAAAAATCTAGACGTGATGGGGAACTTTTAAGGCCATTTCGTATTATATATAAATTTCCATAAGATAGCCCGATGCTTGAATAAAAAGGTAATTTTTTTTTGACCACGAATATAAAATCGGGTATCAAAAATCGTTTTAAAAATTTAATAAAGAAACATTGTCATTTAACTCTTGGAACTAACTGTGAATTAAAATAATAATTTATTTAGTTGATATTGTGAAAAGACTTCAATTTATTGTTTGTCTTGTTTAAGAGCGTTTTTAGTTTTTTAATGCCTTTCTGAAACAATGGTATCGAAAACATCAATTTTTAATACTAGCATATTAGATGAGTAGCTGATTTTTGCTGAAATGGTTGGATATTTGCCAAATTTGTACAGCATCTGAAATAGATATAATTAACTTCTTAAAGCTTGGAAGTAAAAATATTTACAAATCCATGTTTCCATAATTCCAAGGTTTTATTATACAAATGGTAAATGTTTGTAATTCGACAACCGAAAACCACACATTTCAAATAAGATATCGGTGCGAATTTACTCAAATCGCAAAGGAGATTATGGTAGCATGGTTTTATTCATTTAAAATATTTCTTCATTCAACAAATTCAATACTCGTTTCAGATCAAACTTTCTTTTAAAAATTCTTGATTCATGAATTTGTTCTTCATTCCTGCATATAAGAACCTTCCCAATAAGTACATGCAGCGTATATTTGGAGTAGATTTATCTTTGGACCAAGTAGTGGATTTGTTTGCATCAAATAGGTACTCAGCCAGAAAAGCCAACAACAATAGGCGGTGCACATAAGACAGCACATTATAATGCCGCCATTTTTACGTTTCCGAAAGAAAAATGGTATTATAAAAAATACAATGCCCCAAAAAATTGTAAAAAATAGAATTGGTCCAATAAAGAGCATCTTTTTTTTTGTTTATTTTATTTTTTTTATTTATTATTTTTAGTTGTCTTAAATTTTCTTTTAACTTAATTTTCAAAGATTTTTTATAAATTTTTTTTTAAACTAATTTGAAAAAAAATGAAATGTGAATATATAAAAATATTGAGAAATTACAAAACTGCTGAAAATGTTTTTTTAAAAATTTTTTAATAAACTTATTTTACTTTTCTGATTAACAATTTAAATAAATTATATTTTATTTTTTTTTAAGTGTTCGTAGAACATAAATCTATTTCGTAATAATTGAAAGTCATAAATAAATAATCATATTCATTTTCGTAATTCTCATGTTTTGCATATTAATTGCGACGATTCGGGAGTCCAATAAGAAAGTATACATTTATATTATTTTGGTTTAAATTGAAATTTTCAAATCAGACTCGCAAAAGTCGTAATACGGGGTCTATTGTAAGGTTTGCATAAATTGCGTAGCGCTATGCAAAGGAGAATATTACATGCCTAATTATAAACAAGAACTAGATTACCACACGCGTGCGTAATTCGTAAATAAATAAGATTTTTCTTTTCTTGAAAATCGAATAAATAACATAAACTAAAATTGAACTAATCTAGGGAAGATGGAAGATGGGGCAATGGGTATATCGTTAGCGCATATTTAAATCTTTAAATTTCTAGGACCCATGCGTGGCATTGTACGTGGTCCGATTTTTGCTTTGGTATTGCTATTTGCATTTTTGCGTGCCTCATCATCGAAATCTTCTTCGTCGCCGAAGAGCAAAGCTGCAAGGCTTGTCTCAAATGTTGATTTCTTGCGCTGTGTGGGAGTTGGCGTGGGTACTGGTGCTAACGTAGTCAAGACAGCAACATTTGCTGCTGCTGGATTTGTTGTATCCGCATCCTTAGAACCCGGCTTCGTAGTACTGCTCTGTGGTGTTGGTGTTGTTGTGCTTTTAGTTGTGGATGTGGAGGAAGTGCTACTGCTGCTAGCGATTGTAATTGGCTGAATTGTTGTTGTTGTATTCGACGACTTATTGGGTATTGGCGCTTCCATGCGGCTGGCTAATGCAAGTGGCATATTGTTACTTTCGTGCAATTGCATATGCTCTGCTTCCTCGTCACCACCATCTAATTCGTCGAGTTTGTAACCTGGTGGATAGATAGGCTGAAAGCCACCTTGTAGCTCTGGTTGAAAACTGTCGAGTTCAAAGTTTTTCGTTGTTGTTTCCACTTCAATATCCAATGGTTTCTTCTCTTCAGCAGCAACATCGGCACGATTAATGTTGTTCTTTTCAAAAACCGTGGCATCTGTTGTAGAAGGTAAAATATTCCAGCTATTAGCAGGAGTATTAGCGGCGTTGCCCAGGCTGATGCTTGGATAGAATGGTGCCATGAAGTCCTTCTCGAAATTTTGTCCACGCAAATCGAAGTCGTTACTAAGACCCTCTTCTGTCTGTGAATCTGTGCGTATTTCATTGATAACTGAAGTAGCCAAATTAACGTTGGAATATTTGTTGTCATTTGGACCATTGCGTCTGTAGGGATTTGGCTCAGTTGGCGTATATGCAATGGCAATGGGTGCTTCGGTGCCGCTATATGCGCCATTAACAATTCGTGGTGCAATGAGCACACCTGGTACATGTACCTTAAGATTCAGTTCTGAATATGATGGATCAGGCTTTTCAATCGGATATGGGAACTTTTCTTTGAGCGGCTGTGTTTTGGTTTGTTGTTGCAATGATTGCGGCTTTTTGTTTTTCACAGTCAGTATCGGTTCCTGTGGCTGATCGCGAATAACCGAGAATGGTGTGTTTTGGTATTCACTGCCTGACGGTGCTTCAATGTGTGCAACAGCTGGAAGCGTATCTTTAGACTCGGCTGCGTTAAGCGTTTCTTTTTTGGCGCCCTTTGTTGGATATACAAGATAAAGACCATCTTGTGAATTGGCTGCAGGCTTATCGGCTTCTTCAGCGTCATCTTCAGCAGGTACTTGGATCTCTCCAGAACCGGTATCATCATTAGGCAATGATACCGCCTTTTTCTGTGATTGTAACATTTGCAATGTGACAACAGGCTCTAGTTTAGCTTCGTCAACGATTTTGGTACGCTCCTTATTTGGTGCTACCGGCTGTGGAGGATCATTGATGACCAAATCTTCCTCTTCGAAATCGGACATTTTTTCAGGTGCAATTGTCTTATAAGGTTCTACACCAGCAGAGGCCGAAGCAATGTGTGCATGACGCTCGACAGTGTAGCCTTGCTGTTGAACTGGACGTGGACGTGGATACATGCGATCGAGATACTGAATGCCTTGGCCGCCATAAGGAGGTAAGCGGTAAACGCGGCGATTCATATCACTACCTGGTGGAGGTGGTGGTGGTGGATAGTCACTAATGCGATTCATTGGATAACGATTCTGTTGCATTAGCGGCTGACGACGATGTGCAAATTGTGGTGAGGCATTGGGACGCTTTAGTTGTGGTTGACCCGGAATGCGTATGTTACCAGGTTCCTGATTAAAATTTTGTGAATGTCCACTTGAGAGTTTTGCATTGGGCCGGAATTGTGGCAGAATATTAGGCAAGTTACGATCGGAATTGGGTCTTGTTATACCGGGAATGGGTTTGCGTGTGTATTCGTTGTAGGCTCCATTGTATTGTGGCGATTGTGGCGGTCCAAGCGGGCGATTGCCATGAGTTGGTGGTGCTGAGCCACTTTGTTGAGGTAATGCTGGAGGGAAACGCGGTGGTGGTTCCATATTCTGTGAGGGTGCTAGTTGCTGCTCTGTTTGCTGAGGGAAGTTCTGAAAAAATGGAGAAATGGAATTAGACGTTATTACACAGGCCGACAAAATTTAACAAAAGTCTAGACCCAGAGACCGGACGAAGGATTTTGATGCGCTGAATCCGAATCCGTGCTCTGAATGCTCCTATACGTCGTTTGAACCTACCTAAGTGCAAAACGCGTTTGCGTTTTTGAGTGACGGAAGGAAAAACTTCAAAAACGTTTTATGGCATTGAGTATCACCCTTCCCCTCTAAACCTTTTGTTTTTTAATATATTTTTTTCACCGAAATATCGCTATTGAAATTTTACAAGCGTATTAACCCTTTAACGATTGTAAAATTTCTAGAATAAAAAAATTAAAAATTGCATAATTTAAAATTTTCCGTCTGTTAACCTCAAAACGCAAAATGCGTTTTTCTTGTCTTGGTAAAGGCCTGTGTTATTCATGAATTTATTCGGTACGCACCAATTTCTGTTTATGTTGATTCATGGTGAGCACTTGATGCTGCTGAATTTGTACATCGTTTGGCAGCGCCTCATTTTCTTTTTGTTTTGGGGAAAACAACTGGATTAGACATTTGAAGTTGTTGTAAACTTAAAGGCTGCGCATGACCATTCACTTGTGGTCCTGCTGGTGGCCCTGGAGCGACTGGTGCTGAAGGTATTTCAACGGATTCCTCTTCGTTTGCAGGAAAACGTATGTTAGTAGACACAAGTAGTTCCTTTGTACCTTGGCCATGCAAATCATTCAGTTGTGACTGTTGTTGTTGCTGTTGTTGATTAGACGGCTGAGAGTCCTGCTCCTGTTGCGTTGGTGTAGGTGGAATACCAATTTGTGGCGCTGCAGTTGGCTGTGTCATTTGGTAATTAGACTGCGGCTGTTGACTTATTTCGGGTTTTGGTAGTGATTGTTGTTGTTGATGTAGCGACTGTTTTGAAGGTTTGGACGGGCGCATGGATCCAATCAAAGGTAATTGCTGATAGGGAGTCGGTGCTTCTGGTGGTGGTCCTTGAAAAACTCCATATGAACCATTTGGTGGTAACGGACGCTGAGACTGTTGTTGTTCGGGTGCTGTTGAACCAAGTCCAAAGTTACCATTCTGATGGAAATTGGAGTTGCCTAGCTGTGGCATCTGTTGATATGGAGAAGGTGGCACTGCTGGAGTTGCTGGGTAATTACCAGTTGTTGTTGTTGTTGCACCAGGAACTGGACGTTTTATGTTTTTAATATCCTCATTGATAACAGTTCCATATTGCACTGGAGTGTCCTTAGCGAAGAGTGGCTCCTTCTGAACACTTCCAAAGGCGTTAGTACCGACTTGCTGTTGACTGCCAAGTACAAACGATGCAGAATGCTGCCCTGGTGAGATGACAACGTTGTTAATAGCACCCGGCGCTGGACGATACTGCATGACATTTGGTTGTTGCACCTGATATGAGACGTATTCATTGCCGTACGTTTCTTGACTGCCAGAAATTACCTGTTCGTTTGTGAATTGCATTTGTTGTGCGTTTTGTGTATTTGGTTTCTGTTGTTGCGGACCATTTTGTGACGGCGCATTTGGCATTAAAGTAGTCGGGAATGGAGCATGCGCCATAGGACGTTGTGGTCCGAGCCCCTGCATAGCAAATGGAGATGGTTTTGATGGTGCTATAGGTTCAATTAGATTACCCTGCGCATCGAATCCTTGAATTTGTTGTAGGTTAGTGGCCACAGCTGATTCCTCTTCGGCCAAGCTGTTAAAGATGTCGGCAAGTGTCATTGGCGGTTTGGTATTTTGTTGTTGTATAGTGTTCTTTTGATCAATTGTATGATAGACATCGGCCGGATCCAAATTTGGAATTCGAGTGCTTCCAGGCAACGGGCTAAAAGCTGGTGGCGCAGTAGGATCTTCCGTAAAGACAACAGGCTGACTGGTGCTGCTTGATGTAAATATTTTCATAGTCGTAGTGCCTTCATTTGGGAAAATGGATGCCGAAGGAGTTGGATGACGTGTTGTAAAAGTGGCAGTAGTAGTCGTCGTCGTCTTCGGCGTGGTACGTGGTTTAGCTGTAGTATTTGTTGGACGTGCATCAGGAAAACGCATTGGTGTGCTAGGAGTAGAGCTGCTGCTAGTGGTGCTTGTAGTTGGAATGTACTTCTTGGTGGGCACAAACTTTTTACGTGTAGTGCTAGTGCGTGGAGGTGCACTTGTTGTTGTAGTCACAGAAGTTGGACGTTTTGATGTTGTCGTATATTTGGGCAAATTTGAACTGGATGTCGGCAAAGCAGCAGTTGTTGTGTAGTTGTAGCAGTCGTCTTGATCGAGCTGGAAGCTGTAACAGGTTTAGCTGTTGGTCTCTTCGACGAAGATGAGGTCGTTGTTGCTTTCGTTGTTGTTGTTGTGGTGCTGGTAGTGGTCGTTGTTGAACTGGGGTAATCCAGGAGCAGTGGGTGGCACTGCCATCAATTTTGTTGTGGAACAGTATAATATTCGGAATTATATTTTTGGAGCAGTTGTCACAGGCGCCACAACGGAAGTAGGTTTCTTATTAGTTATAAAATTCTTATTGCTGCCCTGATATTTAAGATTGGCATACGAACTGGATACCAATGGATAAACAAATTTCGAAGACGAATATTTTACGGGTAAATTCAGATAATCATGTATATTCGGTGAATTGCTGGTGAGCACAATTTTCTCTTTTGGATCAACAACTTCATTGAATTCAGGCTCAATGCCAGCCGGTTTCTTGGCACTAAAATCGATTTGTCCTGAAATTGAATCCTTGCCAGCATAATAAGGTTTGCCATCATTAAAAATTTGATTTGGCAGCACATAACTTGTTGAGATAATATCCTCTTCTCCAGAATTTTCTGCATTACGCGCCTCCACAGGCAATAGTGCAGAGGGTATTTCCTGTCTGGCAACTGCATTAGTGTTGCGTAACAATGCGGCACAGAGTAGCAACGTGGTTAGCAGCCAAATTTTATATTTGGCCATTTTGATGCGTCACAAAGCACTGAAAGTGAAATGAAATGGAAAAATTTATATTTCTTTTAATTATGCAACAAAGACAAAAAACAATTTTTAATTGTTCAAAAGGTGCAAGCAATTAAATTATTTTTAAAACGATCTAAAGCACTTTCTTAACCAGACTTAAGCAAGGCAATAAAAATAGTCATTGTACATAATTAAAAATCACATAAAATCGCATAAGGTGGTTTCAAACAGAAAGTTGCGAAAGACCCTTCATTAGATTAGCATTATATAGCAACCATCTAGTGCAGTTCTCTTTTGAATCTAGGATCAACATGTTTCAAAATTTACAACCACTGTGCGGCAACAGTTGTTACCAAATGACAATAAGCGGCAACTGAATAACAGCAACAGACAACACCAACTCAATGCATTCATATTTCTACACGTATCAGCGCTGTTGTCAAACTGTTGAGCGTTTAACGACTTTTATGGCAACGAACAGAAATCAAAGACAGACAGACAGAAAAGTGTGTTCGACTGTTTGGCAGCATAATTTGTCGCAGGCACAGTTTTACGATTGAGATAAGTAGCTGCTATGAAGTTTTGAAAAACTTAATTGAAATGTTATCGACAGCCAAGCATGTTTTAATTTTAATTTAAAATGCAATGCAACATCATTTGCAAATTACTTACCAACTACTTATACCACTACAACTACTGACGACAATAATACTCAAGGGTTTTGTTGAACAACTTCTGCGGCACGGTTTTTTGTTGTTTTCATTTTTATTTATTTATTTATTTATTTTTTTGTTTTGCTGCCACACCTTTCAGGTTGCACTTATATGAAGACCTAATTATGGCAATAACCGCAAAAAAGTTGAACAACGAAGACAGACAACAACTGTTGGTGTCGCTTACAATTAACTCGTCTTGCTTGCAATATTTTTTTTTATTTATTTACTGCTCCAATTGGAATGCTTTGTGACACTTAACTAAACTTAACTTAACTCCACGCGATACTTCACTCTATTATAAACTTAATACAATATATATGAATGATCTTGATTTGGTAGTGGAATTGTTGCAGTTGCAGTTGTGGTTGCACTTGTGCCGTGCGAAATGTTTTTGGTTTCTAAGACCATTTTCGGTTTAAGTGGCGTTAATGCTGTGTATATACATAGAAGAAAAAAAAATAGGCGTCGTCAGCGTCAGCGTCAATGCCAGCATTGACTAGATTACTGCTTTTGCTCTTATTCCCTGCAAGTCTTTGAAGAAAAGTGAAACTTTTTCCACTTTTCTTTAAAAGTTGCAGTTATGTCAATAAGATTAGGCTAAACTGTAGCTACTTGTAATCGATTTTAATTTTGATGAAACACTATCTCTCTTTATGTGACAACGTAAATAAATCTCACATAGACCTTTCAAAAAAAAAAAAAAAAACGAAAACAAAATAATAAAATTTATTTTCAATTAAATATATTAGAAATTCAACAACAGCAGCAACAGCTACAGAGCGGCAGATCAGCAATTGCAAATATAAAACGCAAGCTGTGTGTGTCTAGATTTACTTTCGAATAAAATTGTATTTAACTTTCATTGCTGCGCATTCATTTCCTGCGCGTTCATCGTCATTGTCAACGGCATCGGCATTATTATTGTAGCCAAATGTCTTGTCTCTCGCTGCGTGACTGTAGATAATGTCAAAATCACAGCGAAAATATTTAAGATTCAAAATGACGACAGTAATTATGATGGAATCAAACGCGTTGCAATGCAATATTTCTAAATCGTTTCGTTTCATTGCGATACGTTTCGATTGTCATTGGCAGCATCACTTTCCGTTCGAAACTGTCAAAAATGTTGTTGTTGACAAGTGGCGCTTTGGTTGCCTGCCACTGAATTGCTGTCAATCGGTTTTCGATGAATGTAATTTACATTTTTTCTGAATACATATTGCATATTTTTTTTTTTTATTTTTTTTTTTTTGATATCTAATAAATGTAATATTCATGAAAAATCGTTTGGGATTCGTTAACGTCAAAATTTGATTCGAGTTTTGATTTTTGTTGTTAGTTATTTATTTACTTGCGGCCAATCATTTGAACTTTGTTTGGTGAAATTTGATTGATTATGATACAAAGTGCAAAGGGCAATCAGTTTATAGCCAGTGGCAAATGTATGTAATGGACAGAAAAAGGGTAGGTAGATCCTATAAAGTAAAATAAAGTAATGTCCGTCTGTCCGTCCGTCCTTCTGTCATGCTGTCTTTCGTATGAACACGATTATTTTCTTATTCTAGGAAGCCTAAATTTTGTATACATTATGCCAATGATTGTCCCAATGAAATATCCCAAAATGGGAAGGAACAAAAATAATTTTAGGTATAGCCTCCATACAAATGTTCTCCTTTTTTTAAGTTGCTGTATGAAAATACAATACAATAAGGTATTTTACTAAGGTAGGACTTAACTTGAGGTACATAAAGATTGGGTACAGGGTATCTTGCAGTCAAGCAGACTTTCTTGGTTTTTATTGCTGTCCTGTCATCTAGTTATTAAATATAAATTTGAGAACAGACTTTTTAGAAAAAGAATATTTTTACTTTGTTTATTTTATTTTTTTTTTGGGGGTTTTATTGAATTCGGTTCTATTGTAATCAAAAAAATATTTTAAAAACCCCAAAAAAAAAAAAAAACAAAAATCAAAAGCATTTTCCTGAAAGTCACTATGATGTAGTTTGTAAGTTAATTAATTATATATTATAATGAAATACATATAGTTTCTATTCACATAATTTAAGCTTATTGTAGTCGCGTGTTTCTTTACATTTGAATTTAACTATTGTGTACCTTGAGTGTGCTTCAATGCGTGTGTGTATGCGTAAAATACTTCTAAGATACACAATTATAATTGAATGAGTTTGCGTTGTTTTGTACAATAAAATGATTTTATATTTTTTTCTTTTATGATTTTTCTCCTCCGCTCAATAATAAAAAAAAATACAAAAATTCATAAAAAGATACAAAACCATATTAAGCATTGTTTATTCTTGTTACGGCTTGTTTTTTAACAACTTTTACTTTTATTTGTATCTAATAATTGATTTCGTTTTGGAGAAGTTTTTTTTCCCACTTTTTGCCCGTACGATGCAAACGAAAGACTTAGGAAACGAACGCGTTTTATTGCAAATATAGCTTAAAGCAAGAAAAAAAACAACAAAAAAAACGTCTATACAATATGACGTTTTGATTGATTTCTACAATTGAAAACTAAAAACAGCTACAAACAGCTGCCACATGACTTGTTGCACTTGTTTTTAAAAAGTATTGCAATGCGTGAAAAAGAATTTCTTAAACGAAAGTGTTTCGTTGTTGGAGGCGCTCTTTTTTTTAGCTTTTTGTGGTAGCAACGTCAAGGTAAATTGCAAGGCAATTGCGGTTTCGTATCGTTTGATCAAATCGCAATCATAGCAAAACAATAAAAACTACAATAAAGAAAAAAATCAACAATAACAACAATTGACATTACTAGCATTAACAGCAACATTGTCAATATCAGCAGCAATATATAGTAGCAACATTGCAATGCCAAAGTCAATGTTGCTCCGGCTACTTCTTCAGTTGTTATTTTTGTTGTTGTTGTTATTGCTGCTACTGCTGTTGCTGCTGGTGTTGGCCATGTACCACTTGTCATGGCCATTAAATGCTTTTAACTAACAACTTTGGCATGTAGGTGCTCAACTTTCATTTTAAATAGTAATATTGACAACAGCTACTCAACGATCTTCAATGTTGTTGATAATTATCACAGTTCCAGTACATGCTAATATTTGTTTCTTCTTCTTCTTGAGCATTGCTAGTTTTCTTGTATTACGAAATGCACAGCCCAATATAAAAAATTTTTAAAGATAAATTGTAGTAAAAAGACGAGAACGGCCTATGCAACATTTTTGAAGAATAGAACGTTAAAAATAAATTTTATAAATGTTTCAAAACTTTATTAATTTTTGAACAAAATTAAGTACAAAAAAAAACATCAAGATCCGTTGAAAGATCTCAGAAACTTTATAAATAAGAAGCTAGAAACCCTATGGAGCATTTCAAAAATATTTTCAGGATACTTTGAGTGTTTTTTATGCAAATAATGATTTTTTACAAATTGGATTTGAGATCTCTTGGTAGCGTCAAAATTTTTATATAAATCTAATACATATTTGACGGAAAAAAATCCAATTGGCCTGTATTCTCAAGAATCAAATATCAATTTTGAAGAAATAGGAAATTATTAATTTTTTCCAACAGCTGAAAGTTAAAATTATTTACAAAACCACTTGTCCCGGCGGGATTTCAAATTTATTAAATTTTGGTTCAAATTTATTTTAATAAATATACAAAACTCCCATTGCAGCATTTTTTAAACAAAACTTCACACGAGTTTCTTTATTAAAGTGCAACAAAGAATAATAAAAATCAATGCAGGCGTTGTACATACAAAAAAAAAAAAAAACAAAATAAATTAAAATCGAGAATTCATAAAGCAAATAACTTGGACAGCAACAACAACAACAATAATAATAAGAACAACAACAAATCTGGGTAATTGGGTCACAATTTAGGAAACTTGTTTACTTTACTCATACGACTACTGCTGCTACTCGAGTTTTGCTTGATGATACATCTTCTTTTTTTTTTTATAACTAAACTGACGCGCCTAAAGATTGCTTCTGCGAAAAAAAGGAACACATTCGCTTTTATCATTATGCTAATCAAAAGCAAATCTTTACTAAAAAAAAAAATACTAAAAAGTCTTGTTTCACTTGTCAATTGCTCAAATCGACAAAACTTTGTTACAAAGCCTTAAACGAAAGCGTGTGTGCCAAAGCTTGTTGAGCGCGCAAATATGCGGAACGTCTAGTTTTGAGCTACAAAATTATCTACAAATTGTCTAACGCATGCAGCCAAACTTGTATCTCATGGATCTATGTTAACTTTTGTCGTTGTACGTGATATTTTGCATTATTTTTATTTATTTTCTCGTTGACATTTTAGAAATTTTTTTATTTTAGATATAATATTGTATCTTTTACAAGAATATCTGTTAACTTCGTTTCATTTGAATTGCTTTAAATTAGCTATAATGCTTTATTTTTATTTGTCTGTAAGCAAACTATCTATTTTACTCTCTCTGTCTAGACTATGTATATCGTTTATAAAAAAAAAATTTTTATAATTTTGTTATTTTGCTTTTCTTTAGAATGTTTGATATTAAAATTATTTTCTAATTTAGTTATTTGGGTCACAGTGCTGCTAATTGTCGTCGCGAGAGAGCGTTAGCAGTTATAGTATGATATAGTAAGCAAATACAAAGTATGTAAGGCATTAATTATTATTCAATATACACAACGCATTCCATATAAAAAAAAAAAACTATCTATCAATGTTGGTAGCTATTGAAGCATATCGAATACATGCCATGCCAAGCGAGTTTTTTTTTTTTTTTTTTAATTTTTTCATTTTTATTGAACGCGAATAGAAAGTGCTAATTAATTTAATATGAAATGAATTCTCTGCGTCGTGCATCTATAGCAAGTTTACCTAAAATTTTTGTAGTTTATAAATTTTTATGATTGAAATATGTTATTTATGAAGCATTTGAGTTGAATGTACTCTTTGTTACTAAAAACTTTTTTTGAGTTTGTTAATGAAAACCAACTTGGTCGATTTTATATGGTATAAGATTGTTTAATTATAATGAAAGTTTTAGATTAAGAAAATACTTGAATCAATTTTAATATAATGAGATATTCGTATGAAGTACTCAAACTACCCAGCAGTACTGGCTCGGGTCACTAACTAGCCAGGGCTGTTGCAGAGTCAGCCAAATGCCAAGGGACCCTTTTTTAAAAAATTTATACAGTTTGTTTAGCTTGTGCGTGCCGTGACTAGTCGGGGCAGTTAAAGAGTGAACCTTCTGACCCATGACGAGCTGAAGTTAATTATAACTGACCCACAATCTAGCGAGACCTCAATGTTGTTTTCTATCTCTGCGTAGTTGCTAACCAGTTCTGGGTCATCTCTGTGTATTTTAAAGAAAATGTTTATATGGAGAAATAGAGTCAAAAGTATGTTTTGGGATGCCATCACAAGATATTACCCTTTGGAAGCCGTTACTATATTTCTCAGTCAGTTCTGAAAGTCTGCGCAAACTAAAAATTAATTATATATTCATTTTAAATTTATTATAAGATCGATTGCTTTTTCCCTGATGCTTAAACGGCAAACTTCAATCAAATATTTTTACCTTCTTTTTAATTGCAGTGGAGGACCGATAGTCGAGTCGAATCAATTTATGAACCTCAGTACGAAATCCTCTAAATGTTTCAACCATGAGATTTGTATCTTAGGCCCGACTAAACTCGAATTTGTTACATATCATAAAATATTGTTTTATGATCAAAGTAATCGTGTCGGGTCGAAAAGAACCTTTTTATCACTAAAATGGTTCGATTTTTTGTTCAAAACCATTTTCCTCTAGAAGAACTGGTTCGACTCACAGCTCTGCCCAAACATTCAAAAATTATTACGGTTTAATTCAAAAGCTGGTCTGGTTCCAACCCATCTTGCAGTTCTGATATATAATTCTATCATATTTACGAATATTTTAAGTACAGAGTTGTCATGCATACCAATTTTACCAACTGTAACTTTTAAGAATTAAGCTGCAAATAAATTGAGAATTTTTTGTAAAATTTCTATAAAACTCTTTTTATATACTTAGAGGCAATACTTTTTTTAACTAAAAAAAAAAATAAAAGAAAATTAAGGTTGGACTAAAGTTTCTTAAAGTTTCTTTTTAACAATCCAGACTTAAATAGACTTTTAAATTTCAAATGACAAATTTTTACCATTATTAAACGCAAAACTTTACTAACTTTTACTCTCTTTTAAACCAAGTTAATTACGCCAAAATGATGTACTTAAGCTATCTAAATCTATAAAGAAAACAAAAAATAACTTAAAGATTCACACGACCAAAAGTTGTTACAGCAACTGAAGAGGTTAAGCAGTCGCACGCTTATTAAATTACAAGTTGCTGCAATTAGTTGATTATTTTTTCAAACTATTCCAAAAATAAACCATAAAATAAAATATAAAAAAAATTACAAAATTAGCTACGCTTTACATTATACAAAAAAAAAAAATTTTTTTCTTTAAATCACTAAATTAAAGCAGCTCAAGAAAAAGTTATAAGCACAATTATGTGAGAGTGAAAATATATACATAAAAACAGAAATGCCGAAATTTCGACCTCAAGTTAAAAATAACTGCAGCACAGCACAGCAAGCACCAGCACAAGCATCATCATCGTCATCAACATTAGCTCAAACACCTACCGCGGCTTTAGATGACTTCTGATTCAGCGTAACTTCTGCTGCCGCTGCTTACAATTTTTCTTCTTTGCTGCCGCATTTGTTGCTTATTATTATTACTACTAAGCAGCAAATTTTGGCGTCTGTCTGCGATAGCAGCTACTTTCACTTTTGCCGGTTATACAAAAAAAAAAAAAAAAAAAAAAAAAAAATTTCTTCAAAATGCCTCGGTCGTTCGTTGGCTGATCATAAAGCGAATTATTTATGGTTTAACAAATTTATAACTCAACTTTAGTCAATATTGGTGTGTGTAAGAGGAAGAGAACTTGCCGTAGAAGCCGCAAAGCTAAAGAAAAGAAACCAAACAAGAATCTTAAACTTGTAACAAGATATTGTAGCTTTATACAGCAGCAGAAGCGGCAAAAGCAGTGTTGTGTGTGGTTTTATTTATTTTTTTTTTTTTTTGGTTATATATAAAGAAATGAAATAATTAAAATCAGTGAAATTTGTTTTGGACAAATCCCACACAGACAGATACATATATGGACGGACAGCCGGAACGATATTTATCTCATATACTCGTACATATGTACATGTATATGATATTAGCCACATAGTAGATACATTCCACAAATACAAATACTGCCAACCTCTTACCGCCTTCTACTGTGGTCTTAACTTCGCAGAACGCTTGCTGGCTGGCTTGCACGTTTCACGAATCAGCAGACCAGCAATATCCGAACACATGTGTTGATTTTATTTTTTTTTTTTTTTTATTTTTGTATTTTTTGGTTTCATTTCTGACCAAACACTGTTGACCTCGTTAACGGCCAATGGACAAATACCTGACTTGCTCAATGGTTGGTTGGCTGACTAGCTTGCTTGCTTGCTGACTAACTGGCTGACTCGATGACTACTTGGCTATCAGGCAGGCAGGCAGGCTTGCCTCTGGAATGTTGACGTATCAAGTTTGTTGCGCTGCGCCTGCGCTTTCATGCAACAAAAATAATAACAATAACAATAAGCTTTATTCAAATTGGAGAGAAAAAAAAAACCTATTATTCGTTCGTTGCATTTTTAAGTGCCAGAAATTACCAAAAGACAAAACCAAAAAAAAAAAATAAGATACAAAAACATATTCGCAACAATTTAAAAAAAAATATGATTAAGGCGTTTGACACTTCTCGCTATTTTTTTTTTTAAAATTTATTTTCATTAAAAAATTTCTTTTTTAATTTATAATTCAAATGTTAGTCATTAGTTTTGACCAGCAATGTTGTTGAGGAACCTGAGTTAATAAAAATGAAAAGAAGCTGAAACAGGCAATTTGCATATTTTTAACTTTTATTTTTTTATTTATTTATTATTTTTTCTTTTTTTTTTTTGTTTGCGAGAAAAAAATATAAATAAAACAAAATGCAAAATTTCACTTTTTAAGGTGCGTAAGCGGAAATATTCAAGTGGTGTTATTGGCCGCTCTACTCGACTTTTTATTGTAGCGGATATACATTTTGTTAGGGGGAACTAAATGCGTCAGCATGGAACTTACAATTAGTGCGAATTTTAGTTAATCGCGTGATTCATGCAAATAGTTGCAAAATAGCTTTTATTCCTTAAATGTAATTTTAGTTAGTAAAACATTTTGTTGTGATAAAAAGATACTTGATATATCTGCATTATGGAAAAAAAAAACAATGAACTATAAATATAATTTATTAATTTGTAGATGCTTATTATAAAACAATTAAAATAATTTGATTTAAAAAAATCGGATGCTCTGGTAGGATGGTCGATTTTCAAGTATATGCGAAAAACGTAGACGTGGTTTAGCCAAGCCAAAATATATACAGAATATGTAATACCTGGTAAATATTATCATCGGAATGGATAGTTCTTTTAATTTACCCGTTACGTGGTGTGAATTCTGTAAAATAAGATCACCGTTTTCTTTGATTATGGGTAGTTCATTTTAATTTGCATCCGTTTCCATCCAGGTGTGAACTCAGAGTGTAAAATGGTTAAGTATAAGAATACCTTTTTTTTTTGATTATCGTACGCGTGATGTCCGAGAAAAAGTAGAATAGTGAAAGATCTGTGGATTTTACACGACGACAACGCGCCTTCTCTCGCCGTGTTTTACACGAGTCCAGGAGGCCAAAACTCAGAGTGAAACCATCGGCCCTCCTCATTTCCAGAATTGGAGAATATTATGTTTCCAAGCCAAAATTGCGTCTTTGGGGAAGGTCTCTTATCGAACAAGACTTGCCGCAGGAGCTGAAGGCCATAACTCCGGCGGCTTATGAGCGGGCCATGGAAGATTGGATAAGTCACAAAAAGCGTTGTACCGGCTCAAATGGAGCATATTTTAAAGGATACAATAAATTCCGATGATTAAATTGAAAAAGTTTATTTCTTAAAGAATTTCTGTGAACTTATTTTGCAGAATTTATTTGCAGACTCTTCAGATAATACTAAATCATATCACCTAGTCATGTTTTTCAAAGTATTTCCGCTATTTTGCTGTCTGTTTTGCTGTCGGTTTTGTTTCATGGGACTAGATCATCAGTAAGGATGATCGATTTACCAATTTTATTTAGTGTCGGAGATGGCTCAGTACTATGATCGAAGATAAAATATTTTGATCGAAAGATAAAATATTTTTTTTTGGGACTTAACAATTGATGTGCAAAATTTTAAGTTCAGTTTTCTAAAAAAATAACGGCTTTCAGAAACCCTAGAAATAATATTTGAAAAAATAAATGAGCGGATGGTACCTTCCGTGCTTTTTCCAATTTTCTTCTCCCTAAAACTTCGTCTCTTTATAATTTATTCTTCTTAAAAGCTGTTTATGTTTGTATAATTGGCGCACCCTTTACAAAATAATCGTACAATCTGGTACAACGTGCTGCCTGTTGCTACTGACAGTAAAAAAAAAGTGTTATATGCATAGAACGAAAAAAATACAAAAAACACAAAAACATCATTTTTTCTTAAGCGGTAACGAGGTTTGAGCTAAAAAACCAAGTGACCATAAACTAAACCAATAATAACAGAACATTAAATTCTTAAAAGCAGCAAGAACAAATAACAAAAAAAAAAAAAATAAGAACATAATAAAAGAACACTACAAGTTACTAGTAACTGCAACTGCAACAAGCAACAGTAACCGCAATTCACAACAAATAACAAATTGCAATGCGCGTGCATTGAATTTTAAAACGAGTCAAATATTTTATTAATTCAATGCGTATGCAATTGATTGCCGCCTGCCGCTATACGCCACAGGCAATGTCAAAAAAAAAAAAAAAATCTGCTCAATTTGAAACATGCCACAAAAATGGTGATCATCGTTGTCAACTTCTGTTGCAACACTACAAATGGCGAAGGAAGCATGAAATTTTGCGCACGCGCAAACAAGAAACATCAATTTAAGGAAGTCACACTTTATGACCAAAAATGGTTGACAGCAGAAGATTTATGTGTGGTAAGAGTGCAAGTAGCAAATCGAATAAGAAAAAAACTTTAAATAGACAAAATTCCAACAAAAAAATAATAAAAATAAAAAAAAAAAAATGGTATGTACTTCCATTTTTTATAGTACGAGTATAGAAGTTAAAGCGTGAAGCTCAATGTTGACACAGATTTTCACGTATGTCGTCGTTGGTTTTTTACTTTTTATCTTGATTTCTGTGCCTGTATTAAATTGTGAAAAAATAAACATTTTGAACTCTATTTTGTTTGAAAATCGGGGCAATGGTTGTCAAGTTTAATTTTTATAATTGAGTAAAATTAAATAAACAAAAAACGAAAAAAGGTCATCCTGGAAATTGATCAATATTATTCAGAATATAAGTCAAATTCTTAGGCTCCTAGATGCGGTGACTTAATACTAATCGAAGAAACCATGCTAAATTTTTATTCAATAATGGCAACGTAGTCCATAATCTATGAAAAAACGATAGTTTATGTTTGCTGTCCATAAAAAACAAAACTAAAAAACTATAATGTTCAAGTTTGTGTCCTAAGTCTTTTGTTTGGAACATCTTTAAAATTTGAGAAAATCTCACTTATGAAATTTTTTATACTAAAATTTCTCAGATTTTTCATATTATGACTCTTTCAATCTTTACAGCACATTCAAAACTTGAATATTTAATTGTCATTGTCGATTGATTGTTGCACGTTTTGTCATTTTGTATCAACATTTCCTTTGCAAAAAAAAAAAAAAAAAAATTAAATTGAAAAAAAAAAAAACACGAAATGGCAAGTAATTTAAAGCGTTTTATATTTTTACAAAGTAAACACACAGCACTTTCCTTTTTATTTCTACGAATGTGGCTGTTACTGTCATTTGTTGCTGATTTCTTGTTGTTGATTTTTGTTGTTTTTGTTATTATTGCTAATACTGCTGCTGTCATTGCCAACAGATCATGTCTGCGGTTTTTCCATTTCAACACTTTTGCTGTTGCGAATGTTAGTTTGTATTTTTTTACAGTTTTTTTATTTCTTTTATTTTTTGTGATGCTTATTATTTCAGCGCAAATAGTTTTATGTTCTGCATTTGAAAAAAAAAAATTATAGCAATTTTTCTTTTTTGGTAGTTACTTCCATTTTTTTTTTTTTTTTTTTTTGTTTAATAAAATTTTTATTTTGCTGCTCGTATGTAATCAAAAATGAACTCATTCGCTTGAACTTTGCTCTCGCACAAACGCAGCGAAAATTTCACTATATGCTCGCTCAACTTACTTTCTTTGAAGAATTTACACATATTTGTTTAGGCTTCAATTGTATTAGACCGAAATGAAAACTAATAAAAATAAAAAAAAGCAACCTCTTGCAGCATATTTAATTTCCAGGCACGCACTGTTACTTTCATCGCCATTTATAATTTACTGTATTTTTTTGTTTGTTTATATATTGTATCTGTATGTAAAATGTTTGCCGCTTATTAAGAAGCTTTAAAGAATGTGGTGCGTTCGTTCATATTTTGTTTGATTGACACATTTCTTTAAGAAAGACTGACTGACTCACTCTCTGATTAATTGACTGATTGAAAGTGTGTTGCTTGCTATATGTATGTATGTAAAACCAATTAAGCGAATTGGGTTATTAATTGCTATATGCAAATGATGACAATACACCAATGTTAGAGTCGAGTGGGCGAGCAACAGATTGACAGACTTTCTAATTGCAGAACTGAACTGAAAGTAAGGAAATTCAATTAATTCATATATGTAGGTTCAATCACTGCCTGCACTGTCTGCATGCAATGTTCGCATTGTATAATAAATCGAAACAAACAAATTATAAAATCTGCTCACTAAAAGTCTCATAATCTTTCAAATATATCGATAGGTATACCATACATACATACGTACATATTCGATAGATTGATGCAGCACGCGGCAAATGCTGCAACATCACGCAAAATCGTTGTAACCATGCAAATGTGAATCAATTAAGCTACGGATGAACAAACTTGCAGTTGGACAGACAAATGAGTCGAGAAAAAGAAAAACCTTTTTTTTTTTATATAATAGCATTTCGTTGCACATTATTTGTCGCTGTCATGCAAAGGAAATGCTGCAATTTTCCTATATTTCGAGAGTAGTTTGATACGTTGTTCTTGAATTAATGTAAATGAAGTCTAATATTTTTGTACCCGACACATATCGCAGACCGTAAATTAATAATGAATGTGCCACATCTAGTTTTAAAGACAGCCTGCATACAAACCTACACCATAGTATCTAGATTTCATAAAACAACAAATTTTTTATAGATCTTCAGTATAAATTTGTTTGAGATCAACCCGCCAATTTTCAAAGTTTTAATTTTTTTTAATGTTTTAAATTTAATTTTAATACAAATGCTGATTATATGGACGCCATCATAACAATTTGCATTGGATTGAGTTTTTGACGCCACAATAAAATATTGTGCGACGGGTATTTTAGCTTCGATTTTATCGAAGTTATAGTTTTTCCTTGTTTATATGTAATATAATCTATCTAACTATTTTTATTATATGAAAAAAAAAAAAGTGTTGATGGGCATGTTCCAGAATACTTATCGTAAAGCCCTCGAGGCAGCCATTAAAACATTTTTTTTAACTTACAGCAAAATCTTTAACGGCAAAAGCAGCAGCATTACAAACAGCATCGACAAGATCATCAAGAATATTAAAGCAATTTTTTGGGTCAAACAAAATTTCGAGAAATAAAGTTTATAAAAAAAAAAAAATTATGCAGATGTTTATTTATTTATTTTTTTTTTATTTGCCAGTAGCAACAATAAAAATGTTAATATCATTTGTGATATTAAAACAAATAAAAATAAAAAAAGAATATAAAACAACAAATGTAGTTAAGTGCAGCTCGTGCAAAAAGCATAAAAGTTAACATTAAAAAATAAAATATTTGCTGTAGGTAAAGAAAAAAAGTCAAATCAAAAGACTTAAGACACAAACTTGGTCACTGTTACACATTGACAGTCAAACAACATAAAAAATGTTGCTCTGATTGCTCAAGTTGGCACATATTTTTTTTTTTTTTTGTTATGTTTTGTTTAGTTTAAAACAAAAGCGTGTCTTAATGCATAGCTATGCAAATGTAGTGTAATTGTATTTAATTTTTTTTTTTTTGATTTATTGCATTGTTGCGCCTCTAAGCGCGTAACACAAAATGGCGTCATTTATACTTCCGTTTTTGTATTACAATTTTTTTTTTTACTTACCACAGCGGTTTGTGTAAATCCTTTTGTAAATTTTTTTATGCCAAACTTTCGTTGAATTTTCTACAAAAAAATTTTCTTTTACTTTCAATAAAATTAAAACACTAAAATAAAATTAAATCACTTACACGCGACACACTATAAAACTCTGACGTAGACGACAACGAGGAACTTATGCCGGGGGCGTTTTAGTTAGCCCAAGACCGATTGGCAGCTAGATAACGTTTTTTTTTTATTTTCTTTATTTTTATTTCTTTTCTTTTTAGTCAACAAACAACAGAAACCTTCAAATGGCAACTACCGTTTTCTTTTGTATTTAAATTCAATTAACTTCCTCTTTATATTTTATAAACGTTTTTTTTTTTTTTTTTTTGCTTGCTTGCTTGTTCTTTTACTTCGTTTCTACTATGTAAGTTTTCTCTCTCGATTAACACAAATGCAACATTTTACGTTTTCTTTTTTTATTATTCAATTTTTTTTTTATTTTTTGTTTCTTTCGTTTTATTTTTGTTTTATTATATTGTATTTTCCAACAATATGCACAAGCAATTCTTAAACGCGCGCGAGCTTTAAGTCAAGTTTTAGATAAAATAAAAATAGAGAAAATTTCGAGACACGTCCGTTCGGTTCGTTGGTCTCTTACTGAATGAAACTTGCCGCTGCTGTCGAAGAAATTTTTATTAAAAAGAAAGCATACAATTTTTTATTTTATTTAACTTTGCATTTACGCTTTACTTTTTCGTTATTGTTGTAGTTTTTGTTGCTGATGTTGTTGTTGTTGATTTGTCGCTGGTCTGTCGAAGACTTTGCAGACATTGTCGATGACGTCGATGCTGCTCTGTTATCGGTTACTGTTAATGAACTGTTAATAAACTGGTAATGAGTTAACAGCGGATTTCGGTAAACTATTTATTGCTCTTGAAAATTTTTTTAAAAATTCTTTAACGTGAACTGCATCTTTAAGGTCCTACAATGTTTATCAAATATGTTTATGGGGGGTGCTATAAAGCAGCGGGGAGTTGTTTTTATTGTACAGCTTTGTCCTTGAGCATAAAATTTCACCTCAACCTTCCTCACCAACATAAAACAAAGTTATTTCTTCCAAAAGACCGTTCTGGATCCGCCTCTGCGGAGAAAAAAAAAATTTATGTACCTTAGGGACTTTTGGATTAGAACCTTCGAAAGCTCATGTCATAATTTAAGGTTCTATTTTCAGCTTTACCGAATGTAGTTATTTTTATGTAATAGAATATTTATATATTCTTTGAAATTTAGTTGTTTATGGATTTGCAGTTACAGTTATGCACAAAATATATCACTTTTTTAATTGATTTACAGTGTGGAACATTTTAATTACAGCGTAACTAACTTCCGAATTTTTTTTTTTAATTTTCACTTTAAATAAATAACTTTTTTTAAAAGATACTTAAAATATTTACGGCATAAAAATGAAAACTGTTGCTCTTATAACTAAATTACCATTTATAATGCTTATGAAGTCGTTTTATAATTTTTAGACAGAAATAATCAAATTACCAAACTCTTCGGCTGTTTATTTATTTGCATGCATTATTAATTTTTGGCATTTAATGCAAACACTTTCGTTTCCTTTTGTCAAAGTCACGCTTAATAGAAGTCCATTTTACTCATGTACTATACACCGTTTCCGGAAGTATTCGCCATATACATACATTGTTCCTCGACATACTAACACAATAATTGAGCTGTCAGTTGCGCGCTACAATAAAAGCCAGCAATAATAAAAAAAAAATTAATTATTTTAAAGAAATTGAAACCAAACCCAACCCAACAATAACGCCCATGCGACTAAGAAAATGCTTTTCGCTTATAACTTTTACAACCATTTTTGGGTTAGCGAGTACAAAAATGAATTACAATTTGTCAAAAGAATTTTCAATGAATGTTTTCTTTTATACTTTAATACTTTAAAAATAAATAAAAATAGTATCTATTGGTATTATCTAACTAACAATGTTCTATTTAATAGAAGAAGGGTTTAGCTAATTAGCTTCAAAACTGAATCATCTTTGCTGTTCTGGTATGTTTCATATTTAAATAACATTTACTGATGTAATACATCATTTAATGTCAGCTTTAAAACTTACGTCTGTATCTATTTTAAAATCATTTTCACTTCGCCCTTGCCTAAATTGGGTATTACGCAAAAAGCAAACAAATAGTTAAAAAAAAAAAGATACAACGGAATGATGCCTAAAGCCACACATAAAATAAAAATGCTATTAAATTGTCCAAATAGCATTAAAGTTGATGATAAACATTTCTTTTTTTTTTTTTTTTTGGCTATTTAGTAGTTTTTACATTTACACTTTAAACATTTACTTGTTTCCAGACTTTGCTTTTCGAATCTTTTATATTCTTGTCAGTGCAAAAAATGAAAAAGAAACAAATTTATTTCAAAGTGAATTTCGTGTGGTAAGGTGGCAGCAATTTAAAACGACAGTGAAAGCGGAAGCAGTCATTGTTGTATAAAAAATTAAAAATTAAGAGAAAACTTTGTCTGCGGCGAGACCGACGTTTTTATACTCTGTATTTTTAAGGTGTATGAAATTTAGTTTGCTTAAGAGATATTGGACCAAATAGTCTCGATCATCTCTTTGTATATATATATAGGTCCTCAAAAAATATCTCGGATTTTACGTGACAGACAACAATCTTAAAATATGGACGGATTTACCTTAAACTTGGTATCCTGAATTTTTTTGGGGTCGGTAATTGCGAATTTGAAGGCAGATTTTTAAAATAAAAAATTACATCCAATAGAATCTAGAATTTTTACAAAACTTGATATTCAGATTCGTGTTCAGCGACCCCAAAAACATATAGTATACCAGTTTTGATCAAAGGAACCTTTCATCAATTTTTTTGTGGGCCTTTGTCATTCAAATATTTTTGGCATCCATCGAATAGATTCTCAAATGAAGATTTTATCTTTGTTTTGGGTTAAACATCAACCAAATTTTTTTTACGGTATATAATTTCAAAGTGTGGATTAGGCTTGTATGTGTGTGAGCTATATTTCATAGCCCTCAGTTCTAAGTCAAATTGGAAAATTTTAATGGACTTTCAATAAATAGGAACCTACAAAATTTGGGATAATTCTTTAAAACGGAATACAAAAAAAATAATTTGGGTAAATTGTGTCTCTTGTGGTTTTTAAATCTTAATGAACTATATTCGGATAGTTAGTCGGTCTGGGAGTTATTTATTCGTACTTTGAAACCTTTTACACAGCCCTTTTTTGTAAACTGAAAATTATCTTTTTAGATATATGAAGGGTATAGACAAAAATATGCAATCTAAAAGTGAAACACACTTAAAACTACCAGTCTAAAAAAAAAGCAATGTGTGCCACTATAACAACAACAACAATAATTACTTCATCATCAAGTCAACATCATTCCGCAAAACGACAGCGAGATCACTTTTTTTCTTTAAATGTTTGCTTCTCCTAAAATTAGCAACAACAATCTCAGCAATAAAAATCACAATTATCACAGAGCAAAAGTGAGCAATTCGAAAAATTATTTAAAATTTTATGAAACCAGCTTGATTACATATAGAAATATGTTTGTTGTCGTTAAGCGTTAAAATGTCATTGTTGGAAATTTTGTTTAATTAATTTGTTAAACATAAAAATAAAACTGTTTGCCTAAAAAGACTTGAAATTATGTAGTTGGCGGGAATATCTTTGTTGGCGTTAAAATTTATGAATATTATTGATGACTTATCTATGTATTTTTGTTATTATATAATGTGGTGAAATTCAAAAAATATCGATTTTTTAATGCACAACATTTTTAATCTTATTAATGCTCAAAAAGTGCACATTGTACCAGATTTTTTTTTAAATATGTATGTTACATCTGGTTCTTGGAACAAAATCACAATAAATAAAGTTAAGAAAAATAATTAACTAAATAAGTAGTAAAAAAGACGTAGAAAATATATAATGTAAGTATAAAATAAATGTTTTCACATATATATCGATTTGGATTGCAGTCGTTGGGTTTCTACTAATTTTCGAAGAAGTTACTTCATCTGGGCTTGGAAAGTTGATTTATCGACAATTTGTGTACGTTGCTGTGCCATGATTGCTATATTAAATGGATTATCAGGCGATTTATTCCATTCTTTCATTATAAGTTGTTTCCATTGCGAGAGACGCAGCGAAGGATGCTCTGCTTTGATACGCGGCATATTGGCTGCCTCGAATTCCTTATAAGCAGAGCGCATACGTTTCTCGGGATGTTTGTCTTCGGCTGTTTCCTTTACACTATAGCAATAAAAAAAATATTTATAAATGAAATTTTAAAATCGACCATTAAAATTTCCGACAATATACCTTAGCACCGCCAACGCTTGATCTATATTGGTGGCTGTATCTGTATCGGCCATGACACGATTTAGATTTTCTTCAAGTGGCTGCTCCTGTGTTTGTACTGGCACAACACGTTGATTCGCACGTTTAGCTGCCGCAGCGGCATTGATGGCCTCCAGTGCACGTTGTTTCTTTTCCATTTCTTCTTGTATTTGTTGTTGATTAACTTTCGCCAGCGGTTGTTTGCCTTGCGTCTTAATAGAACTCAACTCCTCATCGAGCAGAGCCTTAGATTCGGCCTTGCGACGCGCTGCTTCAGCGCGTTTGCGCTCCTCTTCCATGCGGCGTTGTTGTTTCTTGGCGAGATTTTTGTCATTGTCTTCCCATAATTTGTCTTCAGCAGCTTTCGCGGATTTCTCTTGGTTAGCTTTCTTGGTGGCTTCCTTGCGTTCACGCGCCTCCACCGCCTTGGAGTTCATTCCCATTTTCTTTGGCATTCTGACGAAGGTGTTCTGAATGAGTCTTATGTTTTTGCATTAACTTGTGTAATTTATATTTGTGTATGTTTTGTCTGTGCCTAATTTTGCGTTGCCATACAGCTGTTTGGATTTATATACATTTGTCTCCCTTGCATATTTGCGAATGCAAAGGTGAGATAGATGTATGAAGTGTGACTTGACCAAATCGAAAGTGTCACAGCAATCTCATTTATGCAGAAAATATTCCGAAAAATTTGGAATTTATTTATGGTATTCACTAAGCCTTTATATCAGTAGAATGATTTTGAAATCGTTACAAAAACAATTTTCTGTAGAATGCTTTATTACAGCAATTTGTACAGACGAAGAAGAGAAGTGTGGAAGTGACATAGAAATATTACTATATAAAAAAAAACATTAAAAAAAAAAATTAAAAATAAACATTTTCAAAAATTATAGAAAAATAATATCTGAAAATCTACATCTACACCTTTTGACGCTGCGCTTACAAATGTGCCATAAAATTCTACAAGTTGCAGAATTAAATCGTTTAATGTGAATATCCTAGTTATTTCGATATGCCGATACATGCATTTAAATATGCCGCTCGCGCGCTAACAGTGCTGCCAGTTGCGTTGTTGTTTTTGCGTATATATGCATCTCACTCCAACGTACAGTAGTTTAGAGTACAACTTTACTCAGTCACATTATGTATTCGTAAGAGTAGCACAACACGTTAACACATCTTGAAAACAGCTGAATTTTGTTATTGTTGAATACGATTTCGCATCTCGTTTAACTTTGTATATAAGTCAAAATGGACATTTTAAAAGCAGAAATTGCACGAAAACGAAAATTACTCGAAGAAAAGCAACTGATCGATGATAAAAAGAAATATTTCAAGCGCGGCGAACTCATAGCAAAGAACACTGAAGAAGTCCTACAGAAAGTTGGTTACAAAAAGCAGGAAAGCGTTGAGGCACAAGGGCAATCCGAGCAAGGAGGCTTTAATTTCGCATCTGAGGGACAGAATATATTGCCGCGCATTGAGGTAATACGTCGTTTACGTGAGCGCGGCGAACCAATTTTACTTTTTGGCGAAACGGAGCCGCAAGCCTTTCAGCGTTTGCGTCAATGTGAAATCTCACAGCCGGAGTCGAATCGCGGTTTTCGCAATGATTTCCAAGAGGCCATGGAACAAGTCGATCAGGCCTACTTGCAAGAAATGTTTGCAAATGCGCCCACTGCCAAAGAAGACAAGAAATCAGACTTGGCCGAACTGGATGAATCCGTGTCGTGGGAGAGCATACAAACCATGGCACATAAAATGGGCCGCGGCAACAAGGAATACGATATGGATGTGATTATAACGCTGTTAACATTTCTGCTGAAGCTGTGGAACGATCAGATTGCAAATTACTCAAAACAAGAAGAAAATGTCAACTAAAGTGAAGATGACGCGCGTCATTTATACACAATCGAAGGAATATGTAAAGCCGCTCTTTCGCAAGCTTAAGCATCACACACTGCCCGAGGATATTTTAGATAGTTTACGTGACATTTGCAAACATCTATTAAACCGCAATTATATCAGTGCAAGCGATGCTTATCTAGAGATGGCCATTGGTAATGCACCCTGGCCAATTGGTGTTACCATGGTGGGTATTCATGCACGTACCGGACGCGAAAAGATTTTTTCGAAGAATGTGGCGCATGTAATGAACGATGAAACGCAACGCAAATATATACAGGGTTTGAAGCGTCTGATGACCAAATGCCAAGAATTCTTTCCCACTGATCCGTCTAAGTGTGTGGAATATGTTAGCAAAAAGGATCGAGAGTAAAAATTTAGTCAAAATTCAAAACATATGTAGTTTTAAGTTACACACAAATTAAATTTAATTTTATGCAACTGAGTAATTTATGGAACATGTTTTTTTTTTTTTAATATTTAGTGCGTTCGAGAGTCGTTTATAGTCGTCTATTTCTTGCCCAGCTCAGCTGCGCGTTGTGAGGACTTTTCAACAGCGTTGATAAGCGTGGATCTGTAAATAAAATTAAGAATAATTTTGTACAAATGAATTGATCTTATATGATTAAAAAGTAAACTACCTGAGTCCTCCCTTTTCCAGCTCATGAACACCTACAATTGTAGCACCACCGGGTGAACAGACTTCATCACGCAGCACTGCCGGATGTTTCCCAGTCAATAAAACTGTTTTTGCTGCGCCGAGCAGTGTTTGTGCAGCAAATTGTAAAGCCATCTGTCGTGGCACACCCTGCTTTACGCCACCATCCGCTAATGCTTCAATGATGGTGTAAACAAAAGCCGGTCCACAGCCACTTAAACCACTGACAGCATCAATCATGGTCTCTGGCACCTGTTGTGCCAGTCCCAATGAATTAAGCATTAAATGCACCTTTTCGAGATCATGATGTGTCACAAAAGAACCACCAGAGTAAACAGTACAACCCTCTCCAACCTGCATGGAAGTATTAGGCATGGAGCGTATAATTTTACGGCTGCCTATAAAGTCAAAATGCTAACCGAAACAAAATTTTTAATTTTTTTAAGTAAAAAATTTTATTGTCGTTACGCACCTCTTCCAGCGATTTCAGATTTACGCCCGCTAGCACCGAAACGAACAGTTTATCATGATCCTTTGCAGTTGGTACATGTTTGTAACTTAGTTGCGATGCACACACAGGCAAGATATGCGGTTTAACACAGATAAAGATTATATCCGATTTGTCTAAAACTTCGTAGTTGTCATCAGTAATGCTAGCGCCAATGTCGCGCCAACGTGAAAGATTTTCGAGATGCGGTCCGGAGACAAGTACCTGACTTGCCTTAACAATGCCACGTGAGATTAATCCAGAGCCAATGGCGAAGGCCATATTACCACCGGCTATAAAACCAATACGCTCATCAAGCTTTGCCATATTTGTTGTTTACTTATAAAGATGCTTCCGGTGTCGTGGCTTTTCTTAACTTTTTGATTGATTAGGCAATCTGATTTTGAGTTGTGATAAGCTGCAACTTTTTTAATTTTGTCGTTTGTGTGATTTTATTTAACGCATTTAATGTTTACTAGTTTCGCTTTGAGTAGCACGATTTATTTATTTGTTAATTATTTTTTTATGGTAGCGGCTTTGTCTGGATTATAAAGTTTATTTAATTTTATTATATTTGCGCTGATAAAAACCACTTACAGACTGTTTCCACACAAAACATTTTTCGCATTTTTTGGCATTTTGCAAAGGGCGATTTCATGATACGCATGAACAGCCGTTTTTTTTTGCATTTAGAGAAATAAATAAAAAATATTCAAATAAATAATTTCTGGAGTTCATAACACATTATATTTTAAGTTTTTCTGCATGTTACATTAAATTTACTAATTCTGATTATAGATAGCCCGCATAAAGCCTTTATGGAGTCACTCTGATTCTGATAAATTAAAGTCCGGAACCATGGGATCCATGCGACAACTTCGAAAAAACCAGGAATGGACGGAACTGAGGAATAAAAAAATGTAACATGTACTTGCATGATAGAGTCATGTAACCGGTTAAGCTTCTTATATAATAAATATGGAAATTATATTTATATATAATTATACAATTTCAATTTCTAATTAGATAAGCTCTATTTAAGAAAATTAAAAAATTTGCATAGCATATTATCAGATTTATTTATTTTATAATGTTAAAACTTTAAAGCAGTTCATTAGAGTTTCTTCTGCTGCGATGGGGAATAAATTCTGTTCTCACTTAATTTGGACTATTTTGCTTCTAATAAAAATTCTTGCCATAGCTTTGGCTACAACTGACTATTGTGACAAAAGTCTTTGTCCAAGAGGAGTTAAGCATTTGGCCTGCAATAATAATCAAGTAAGTTTCATATTATTCGAAAAAAAAAAAATTGGTTACTTAATAATTTTGAATTTATCAAAAGCGTCCATCTAAAATATGTGCCCCATGCTCTAGACTTGAAAAGTTAAATGATGAGATACGTCATTATATCGTTCATCAGCATAATAAATTGCGTAATGAAGTGGCTGGTGGTAATTTTCACAATTTTAGAAAAGCTGCTCGCATGCGTACAATAGTTTGGAATAAAGAATTGGCCTTTCTGGCAGAGCTTCGAGTAAGGCAATGTAAGGCGAATCAAACAAATTGCTTGGCAACTGATGAATTTCCAACCCCGGAGAAAATACGATATATAGTGGTTCGCGTGGAAACAGTATTATTAAAGATATCGGTAAACAGTTTAAGATTTGGAGGAGACAATACAAATACGTAGATCCGAAGACATTATCTCCATGCCATGAAAGCAGTAGGTAAGTAAAAAAAGTAAAAAAAAGGTGTAGATTATTCTTATAAAAAAAAAAAAAAAAAAAAAAAAAAAAAAAAAACCCAGTTTTCAATTAACTTTCTAAATAATTGATTCTTTCCGATTGATCGAATTAGTGACACCCTTGCTATACTTAAGCCATCCCTGTATATGGTACATATATGTAACTTTATTTAAAATTTGTTAAAACTCTCTTTGCATTTTCTCTTTTTAGTGAAGTTATTGACGATTTTCTTCAAATTATAACGGATCGCGCTGATTATATTGGCTGCGCCATGTTTGTTGAGCCTAAGAAACAAGGAGAGTCTTTTTATCTAACATGTCTCTATAGTGTTAGTATCGAATCATGCCAAAGAGCTTATAAGCGTGGTGAAAAGCCCGGATCTCGCTGTAAAACTGGAAAAAGTCGACATTATCCTAATCTTTGCTCAAAAAAAGAAAATAAACATCGACCACCTAGTAGTACTACAAAGGGACCAAAGACAACGACAACTAAAATCAGACCAGATTCGAGTGATTCTGATAGTTTTGAAAAAACAACAAGAGGTGGACATTCTGGAGAATCTGGAGAGTCAACCGATCCTGATAGTTTTGAAACCACAACAAAAAGAAGACCACCAAAACCACCAACAAATTCAGGAGAGTCCACTGATCCTGATAGTTTTGAAACCACAACAAAAAGAAGGCCACCAAAACCTCCAACAGATTCGGGAGAGTCCACTGATCCTGATAGTTTTGAAACCACAACCAAAAGAAGACCACCAAAACCTTCAACAAGTTCAGAAGAGACTTCAAGTCGACCATCTTATTCAACAGAATATTCTACTCGTTTCACTACAGTAACAGAGAGTTTAAGTAACGCCATTGGAAGTTGGGTAAAGACATTTAATGCTAGTCATGGAATTCTAGTTCATTTCAACCAGACAAATGATTCTAATGAATACCACGACAAACTTAATGTGAGCTTAACAAATATTCGTGAATGTCCTAATTGTGGCAACTAAAAAGTGTTTTTGTATAAAATATCTTACAATAATAAAGATTGCTTTATTTGATTGACAGTCTGTATGGAGGCTATACCTAAAATTATTTTTTGACCTTCCAATTTTGGGATATTTCATTGGGAAACAAGGACGTTTTTATGCAAAAACTCAAAATTATGGGGTAGATTTATATGGGGATACCCCTTAAAATGGAGCTGGAGAAATAAAATTAGTTTATGATTCCATACCGCTCAAACATTTTTTAATTAGGCTTAAAATTGAATATGGTCAAAAATTTGAATTTTAAAAGCAATACTTTGGATTATATTTTTGACTTTCAATACGGAAACCTTTCTCCTGTATAAGACCATCATTTAGTTCAAAGTTTCTTTTTAGCAAAATAAAATAAAGTTTTTTGTGTAACAATATTATTTATTGTATATTCGCTATATATGTATAAATATATATATTTCTTTATGTATATATTGTATATAGTTACTGAAAATACAAATCTCTAGTATTTTCCTAAAAAAAAATTATACATATCATAAAAAAATATTTAACATTAATAGAGTCTAATATCGTATTATAAAAACCTATCTAATGTATTTAAGTCTCTGTGCAGAGTAATTGTTATTATACAATAATATTTACAAACTAATTTAAATTTAGATTTTAAATACAAATTTCATTTAAAGTTCTCTGTCTCTCTTTGCAGTTGAATATTGTATTTTTAAGATTGAATCACATAAGATTTTGCTAGTTAGGTTAGTCCCTTACTTATAGGCTAATGACTGCTGCATTTGAATAATTTATTATATATAAATATTGTCGTTTTTTTTATAGATATTTAATTATTTTTGTTATGTTAAAATATATACAGGGTGTTTTTTTATAGATTGTAATTGCGCTTTTACTTAACTAAATGCTTTTACTTAATGGCAACAAAATTTTTATTAAATGAATTAATTTAAGTATAAACACTAAACTAAACGATTACTAATTATGCTTAAATAATTAAGTTAAAAATTGGCAACTAAAATAGTTTATTCTTTTTTTTCTTTAAATTAAATTTACATAGGTTTGGCCTTGGAAGCAATAGTTTTGGAAACGCTGCAATATTTGCGAATTTTTTTTACTTTTGTCAGCCTTTACAGTTCCGTTGTTGTTTCAACTTCAGAGCGATCCAGATCGTTAAGATATGAAAAACCCATTTGTCCATAGTCACGTTTGCCAAATGTGACATTTTCATTGGTGGTGCTTATATGACTTAGGTCACCATTGGAGCTGTAAAATTATATAAAAAATTTTTATTATTTTAAAATATTTAAAAAAAAAAAAATCCAAAAACTTACCGCTGAAAGAGTGGATTCGTTATAGGCACTTCACCGCCATAAACTCGATTATTACGTCCCAGCGTATTTGTCATAAGCTCACCCGTGCCGCTATTGTTGCCACCATTTTCATTGGCCGAAGATACGCCACGTACTACACCATTTAATTCACCAACGCCACCAAATGTATTACCACGTCTGCCCATGGTGCTATATGTATTCTGTACATTAGCCAAATTATTACGACTGACTGCATCCAGTTTATAGCCGCCATTTTGATAATGATTACTGTTTTGATGTTTAATGCGTCCCAATGTAAGAGTACCGGATAGGGTACCGTTAGCTGCAGCCGCTAAAGGATTTGCATTATTACGCGCATTCATTTCCAGTGTACGATTGAACGTATTCTGACGATTGTTCAAAGTCAAATTGTTATTGTTGTTCATATTATTTGCTAGATTATTTAGATTATTGTGTCGTCGCAGTGTCGCTATAGTTGCTGTTGTTGCATCCGAATGCGATGGGCTTGACTGTCCGCCGCTGTTCTCTTTATGCGTTATATAGCTGACATTATCCAATGAGAATGCATGATTTTTAGCGCTGAAATCGAGTTGTAGATCATCATCATTATCTGGCGGTACAGCCATAGCAAGCATTTGAGTTTCGTACTCTTTCATATTGGCTACAGTATCACCGGCATTGGAGGCCTGTGAGTTTACTATAACTGGATCATACCGCGTTGGGCTGGGCGTGGAATATTGGCGCATGCGCTGCTTGAAGTTTTTATATCTGCAAAGAGAAACATAAACATTAATTTTGTTAAGATTGAATTAACATTTTAAGAACTACTTACTTTGACCAGGAAATGCATATATAAATAATGCCAATGGTACCCAATATGAGTATTATAAGCGAAATGGCAATCAGCGTATAGGGAAAGACTTCATCATCCAATGCTATGGCAGCCTTAATCTGAAAATGTGATGTTAAATTATTTTCTTTGATTTTCGAAAATATTTAAAAAATTACCTTGTGAACCTGTTGCTTCACCTCGAGTGGTGCAAAGATACCTTCTGCTGTGGCACGTGCCACAGTTGATGCAGCAAAGTTAAGCTCAGAACGCGCTGTAGGCTCCAGCAATGATTCTTGAATAATTGTGTCGTTGCGTTTTAGAATTTTCTCTGTTTTCGGATCAATTAAATAGAACCAAACATCAGTGGCAGCTGTATTCTCCATAATTGTACCGTTATCATTAAGAAATTTACGATTGCTAAAACGTTCAATGCCGCTAACTAAGCCGTTTGTCTTCTCCTCCAGCAGCTCCTCTAAGCCGGCATAATGATTACGCAACTCGTTGGGTGTTGCATCAGAGAAAGCTAATGCCATACGATTTGCATCGGTAATTTGATTGACAACAATGCGCGCACGTGTGCGATGTGAGCCCATCTCCTGGCCATCATTGTCGCGTGCTTCCACGAAAAATATTTTAGGAAAGCTGGTGCCATCGCAGAAGAGTTTTGCAGTGCGTAGTATGCCAGTGTCCTCAGTCATGACAAAGTAGCTTGTAGGCTGTAAAAAACAGAAAAAATAATATTAATCAGTTCAAAATTTAGGTAATCAAAAAAAAAAAAAAAAAAGAACGTACCAAGTTTTCATCGCTAATGTTGTTGTCTTCATCATCGAATATCTTGTAGCGTATCATGCCGAATTTACCCGAATCTCTATCCACAGCACGCACCTGCAAAATGGGCGCATCAATATCCAATTCGGGCGTTACAACTGCATAGAATGTATCCTTGCGTCCGCGTAAACGATTGAAAACAAATTCTGGAGCATTATCATTTTCATCCTGTACTATGATCTTCACTGTTGTCTGACTCTTTTGTGGATTGATGAAATATTTATGCGATACCAAGCGCAGCTCTAGCGTGTAGCTTGTTATATTCTCATAGTCCAAATGCTTGACCAGTTGTATGCCACAGCCATGATCCTCAACGGTGATCTCAAAAGTACCCAGTTCATTGCCACGCACCACTTCACATTTAAAGTTGACATTGCCCTTAGCTGATTTCTTTGAATTGATAATTTGTATGAGTTTAATGGTTGCATTAATGCCCGTTGTCTCTGGCACACCGGTTGTATAGCTATCATCGCTGAATGCCAGACCCAAGCTCTCTGGATTCATAATCATGCCACTATCCATTTTACTGTCCATCATATTCTCAGCATTGGGATCAGTTAGTAGATGACGCACATATACGGGTAAAGTAGTTACGGCACTCAGTTGTGGCTCACCCATGTCATAGGCACGTATGTCGACTTGATATTCAGTATCTTCTTCCTTACGCAATTCATCACGTATGCGCACTGCACCCGTATCAGCATCAACTTGGAAGTATTTCAAAGCTTTGCCACGGCCCACCATTTCATAGCGTACCACATTGTTCGGCGAAGTGCCATCTTCATCGATGGCAGGCATAGTGGCTACCACATAGCCAATGGGTTGATCATCACTTACGGTAACCGGTTCCGGCACTGTCATAAACTTCGGACGCATATCATTACGATCCTCTACCTCAACGACTAAACGTATTGTATCTCCCGGACCATCACCATCATTCTCAATTGTGCCAATGATGAGTTCATGTGTGCGTTGCTTTTCATAGTCCAAACCTTTTGTCGTCCTAATTTCGCCGGTGTTTGGCAACACTTTGAATAGCTCGGCATCACCTTTACGCAATGCATAAGTAATCTCTGGCATGCTGTCCGGATCGATTGCTTGTACAGTAGCTACCAACATATTTGCCTCATTCTCTGGAATGCGCACATCGATGCGTGCGTCTGTAAATTTAGGCACCTCATCTGGCAAATCGCGTAACATGACCGTAACGCTAGCAGTGCCCAAACGTGCATCCGGTGCGCCATCCTTTGCTGTGACAACAAATTTATATTCATTTTGAGTTTCAAAGTCCAATTGAGTGGCTGTGCGTATTTCACCCGATTTGCCATTGATCACGAACGGAATATCGTTCGGTAGCGAGTATGTTATTTCAGCATTGATACCCTCATCTGCATCGGTTGCATGTACAATGCCCACGAAGGCATCCTTTTTGCCTTCGTCCACTTGGAAGATATATGGCAGCGTTGATTCATCGAATTCGGGATTTTTATCGTTGATATCAGTCACTTTAATATTTACAGTAGCGCTACTCGAGAGTCCACCATTATCCTCGGCCTTGACAATTAGCTGATAACGCGTAAGACTTTCGCGATCCAGATTGCGTATAACCATAATGACACCATTCTCTTGACCAACCGCAAACTGACGTAGATCATTGCCAGAGACAATAGAATAGACGACAGGATCATTCTCAGGATCATCTGCATGAACTACAGTTACGGTTGCATTAATTTCGGCGCCTTCGCTTACTTGTACCTCGTAAACTGATTTGCTAAACTTCGGCGGCTTTGTATTTGGACCTGGTGTAACGCTAACCTCAACAATAGCCTGCGACGAGAGTCCGCCCGTATCAGTGGCCTGCACTGTTAAGCTATACTGCTCGCCAGCAAGCAGACGTCCGCGTGTTTCTAGTTCACCGGTTTGCTCATCAATTGCAAACTTCTGCATGCCATTATTCGAGACATGATAAATTGAATATGCTACAATTGCATTTGGTCCTTCATCATTATCGGTGGCCATAACTTGTGTCAGAATACGCTTCTCATCACCCGCTGTCACTGAGATTGGTGGCACCATGGCCAATTTGGGCGCATTATCGTTAACATCACGCAGATGTACTGTAAGACTAAGCGGTGCACTGGCAGCATTTGTTTTTGGCTCACGTGCTACCACTTGGAATTTATAGCGTCCTGGTGCCGGTGGATCACGATCTAGTCCTTCTTCGTTGACAATCAGTATACCATCAGCGGTGACATTGAATGATGGTGTAGTCAGTTCATAGATGTAATCCGGTTTGGGATCATCTTCACCCAAATCGGCATCGGTGGTCTTAAACGATACGGGACGTCCATTGACATCGAGCACCTTTGTGCCAATGGCTGAATTTTCATCGACATAACCTTCAATTTCCGTTGCAGATATAACTGGCGGATTGGCATCAACTGGCTTAACAGCAATCGTTAACTTTGCAGTGGTAAAGCGACGCGCCGATGAAACTTCTTCCGCCTTGACTATTATATCGTATTTCTTTGCCGTTGATGTATCTACAGCTTTATATTTGCTTCAGTACACCAGTCTGTTCATCAATCTCAAAGTAATCTGCATAATTTCCGGGCATGCCACTGGCAAAGGAATAGCTAATGCGTGAATTAATGGTATCTAAATCGATGGCCTGTATACGCTCGGGTAGCACTGTAAGCACGCCCTGAAGCGAGGCCTGCTGGCACAGAGGCGGTATATTCGGGATTAATACAAGCGCCATCTAGTAAAACGCAGCCGCGATAGATAAACGAGGGATCCTGATCATCTGAATCGGCTATATTAACTGTTAAAGTGGTTGTTGAGGATAAACGCTCTGAGGTGTTGCGCGCACGATCCTGCAAAGAAGAAAAGAAAAAAGATTTGAGACAAGTGATTAATTATGGCAGTCTGCATGTTGGAATGCGTTTGTATAAATCGTCTACAAATTTTCAGCTCTACTTTACATGTCAACGTCAACTGAGCCAGCGGCTGCAATTCAATATTTTCATTTTATTTCACTCAGCTTAGTTGCATTTGGAAAACTTTGACAGTGCCCAATGTTGGTTGTTTGGTTGGTTGGTGTCGTTGTAGCGGCACTGAATTGAGCCGACTTGACTTCAGTTGAATTGCCTTGCCAACTGCAACTGCAACTGTTGCTGAATAATTTGTAAATGCCAATGGTCCAACGTTCGCGACAAGCATTAGGAAAAATAAAACCTCCCAACTCTCAGCTCAGTTTGAATCGACTATGTGACAAAAATACAAAATACGCAATTATTACGAAATCACCTAAAAAAAAATCGTAAAGCAACCGAGTCGGTCGATTGCTCCCTGCATTTGTCAGTTGCACATGCACATCCCGCGAACAGGATTCAAATTGCAGCGCGGTTTGCTTTACGCATTTTACAATAAGACAGACAGACGAAGACAGACAGACAAGCCGTTTGATTTCGGTACCAAAAGTCCATTCAAATCGCTGTAAATGTGCACAAGTCCATAAACTTTTGCTGCGACAAACTGCATTTGCGGTGTGCAGACAGACACCAATATTCAACGACACTACTCAGAGCCTAGTCTAGTCTGCTCGCTACTCCATTTACAATTGCAAATTTCCATTTGGAAAACTTTTTTTGGTTTGCGATTAAACATAATTTATATTATCAATGTAATTTTATTTTTATTTTTGTTTTAAACTTTGCAGTTACTTTTTCTGTGCTTGCACAGATACATTTTGTTTTTGGTGATTTTCGTTGGAGACAAAATATTTGTGGATGCGTTTGCTTGTCTAAATATGGCGAACAATTGTACAAAATGGTTTACATGTTTTTTTTTTTTTTTTTGTAACCTTTTTGTAAATTTTTATTGAGTTTTCGATTGCTTTTGAGCATTACAATTTAATTGCGTGAAATTTACGCTTTCAGGGAAATTGTTGAAAGTTTGAGTTTGAAGTATTTGTAAATACAATTCAATTAAATGTTAAAGCTTGATATTTAAAATTACAGATACAAGGAAACTTAAAAATAGATACATTTTTGTCCAACTTTAGGGCAACTCAGGCACATATGAAAGAGTATAGACGAACATGCACATAGTTTCGGTTCCACCAAAAAAATACTGCATACATTTATAATTGTTGCATACTATGACCCTCACACTTTATCTAAATATTGTATCTATCTGTTTATGTATATCTGTTTCCATATAAGTCACATCTATATTAAGCTTATATCGCTATATTTTTTGGACAAAACTAGACTGTGCTAAAGTATCTTTTCATTCTGTTGTCTATCATATCTTTTAAAAGCAGAAACGTGATGTCACAAAAGTGCCGCAAAAACCATCGCAATATCAATTGCTATTGCACAGACTTACAGATATGGGCAGCAACAAACAAAACGCTCAACACAAAATACAAAAATAAAAAATCTTTAATAAGTTTAAAGCTTATAAGGACAAACAAGATACATTTTTATCTTTTTTTTATTTATTTTTATTTAGTTTTGACTGTGCCAAATATTTAAAATAATTTTAAAAAATTCAACATTCAAATTGCTGCATAAGAATAAAAAAAAAAAATAAATTATTGCATAAATGAAGTTGTTGACATTGAAGTGCTTAAACTGATCTAAGCTATTTTGAATGCAATTTCCAATTAAGCATTGCAAACAGTAGCTGTGCATTCAGAGTTAACATAATTAACATGTCAAGCAAATAAACTGTAAAAATGTTGTCTATTTTTTTGAATTATTTTAATAAAAATTGAAAAAAAAAAAAAGACAAAAAAATCTTCCGCAATGTGTTGTCATTCAAAATAATGACAGAAAAATGCAAAACAATTTTAGTTAGCGCTGTAAGCGTCTCTTTGACTCGAATTGTAAATAATTTTCAAAACAATTTTTTTTTAAACTAAATCACCCCCACGCAAATGAATTAAAAGCTGTTGCAGCAAATAAAGTTAAATGTTGTTAATTTTTTTTTTTGAGATTTTTCGTGTGAGATCATTAATTGCACAACTCTAAAAGTAACAGAAGCAATAGTAAACGAAATAACAGCAACAATTGCTCGTTTATAAGTTACAAAAACAATATCTATAGCATTCAATTGCTACACGCCAAAGTAATTCTCAGGCTAAGACGAAATTCACTTGAATAATTACAATTGACATCAAACTGCAAGAGCAACACATTTAACAGAGCAACAAGATTTGAACAACATTCGAGACGACGACGACGACGACAATACAACACTTTCGATTTCCGCATAAAAACACTTTCGATTGAAGTCGAACAACGAGACAGCTGGACGGACAGACTAGTGCAACAGATTTTAAGTATTAAAGCTAGATGAATGAAATGCATAAATGGACAGACAGACGGACAGACGTTCATTTAGCAAAACAGCCGCGTGCAAAATGGGAAGAGAAAAATTGGTAACATTTGACATGTTAAATGTTTTTATTTCGTCTTTTTTGTCTATTTTTATTGAGATTTCAAAAATAGAAAAAAAAGCTGTGCACATTTGCAGTTGATTAAGTACAACTGATGTTGGCGCATTAAATGAGACGAAATAAGTGCAACAAAAAAAAGCTTAAATTGTTCAAATTGCTCGCTTAACAATTTAAAAAAATAACAAAAAAAGGTAGAAACTTTGTAGTAAATCAATTTTTTTTACACTTCATATGAAAGAATTTAGCTTTTGTAGCATAAAATTGTGATAGCTGCAAGAAGTTGCTCGAAAGTTATTTTGTAATTTTGTTTTTTGAAGCATTAATTATGCAATGACAATAAATATTTCTGCTCGTTTTTGCAACTTTTCAAAATATTTGATTTTTTTAGTGAATCAATGATTTGTTCAGGCAGAACTTTATAGATTTTTGGTTGCAAATTCGTTAAAAATTGCTGCAGTTTTGATTAAAGCTCTCAAAAATTAGTTAAAAATTAAATGGATATTTTTATTTTAATTAATTTCAATTGGCTAAGTTTTGTGTATAGAATTTATGTTGGAAAAAGATCAACTCTAGGACCATTATGCATAGTAATAATCGAAGCTGTTTCGAGTGACTTGTGCTGGTATAGAATTATCCTTATGCTGGTATCGATAACTGTGCTAGTATCGATACATTCAATTACTTTTGTCATTTTGAGTGATTTAACAACGAATTTAGCCTCTATAGTTGTATTTGTAGCGTATACAAAATTGAATACAACTTATTTGCTGTTTAGTCAATTTAAGCCACTAAATGCGTTGCTGCATTTTAAAAGAAAATTATAAAAAAAAAATACGAAAAAAATTAAATTAGAAAAAATTAAATTTGCGAACATTTGTTTTATACCCACGGGGATTAATTTTATTTTGGTAATATTTTTTTTTTTTTTGTTTTTATGCGATTGCCACTAATTACTGAATTTTTATGCAACAAATGTAGATTTCGTTTTTATTGTTGCATTGCATTGTTTTTTTTTTTTGTTATTTTTTTTTTGGTAATTGTTGCACGAATTTCTGTCGAAGTGTTGCAGCTTTTACTACAAAGTAATTTAATGCTTTTATATATATTTTTTTTTGGTGCGGGTGCCTTTGGCATTTAACATTTTAGCCAAATTATTTTTATTGCAATTGGTAATTGCAATAGGATGCATTTAACGAGTATTTTCGTGGTTAACGAATCTAAATAATGAGTTCGAAGGTGACTTGCTAGTTTTTTTTTTTTTTTTGTTCCGTGTAAATGTTGCATATTAAATTCATTTTTCTTAGAGAATAACATGCAAATCTCATGTTTCTTAAAAAAGCATAGCAAATGTTGTTAACATAAAAAACTACACAAGTAAATACTTTACACTTATGCCACCTGCCCCTACGTTTAATGGGTTACACACAGTAAAATGTGTTGCAAATAAAATTTATGTTTATAAAAATTGTTTGACAAAATTAATTTTCAAGCTGTCACTGAAATATGTTAATAGTCGCTACATATTTATATATATGATTTTTTGAAAACGAAAAAAAAAAAAAAAAAAAAAAAAAAAAATCTGTAAAAATTTCGACATTTATGTGCTGCGAATTCTTCATAAATCTGTTGGTGGTGTTAACTGCTGTGCGTGTATTTGTTGTTGTTGCTGCTGCATACTTGCTGCTTATTTGCAATGCTGCATTCTTGCAACTTGCAACATGGCAACATTTCTGTGCATGCATTTTACCAGTAAACGAAAATAAAACAAAAATTACACATATTGAATTTTTCGTTATTTTGGCAACAAATATCAAAAAAAAAAAAAAAGTTGGCATCGCGTGTGTTGTATCTATGTCTGTTATCTGCAATCGAATCTTTTTATTTATGCACAAACACGCCTACTTCCACATGGCACAATGCCGCACGTCCCGCTAAGCTATAACGCCTGACGTCTGTTCCCCCCTTACAGACGTACTCGTACATATGTATCTATTGGTAGTCAATAGTTGCTAGACAATTGTGTTGAGTTTGAATTTGGCATGCAAAGTTTATTTGAAAACAATTTGAAATCCTGTTTTTTTTTTTTTTTTTTGTTTTTTTGCAATTGCTGTTGTTATTGATCGCACTTGGTTCGGTGTTTGTTTGCGCCGTTGTTGACCAAATGTGCCTCACGTCTTGGCTTTTTGCTCAATTAAAGTGCGTTTGTCTTTTTGGTAGGTTTGCATGTTTAAGACATTTCGAATTTACGCCTATATTTTTTATTTATTTTTATTTATTTTTTTTTTTTTGGTTTTAGTTGCTTTTGGCAGATGTGAATCTTTTCTTTGCTGTGGCGTTGGTGTTGTCGAAGAGAGCTGTCTGACATCAGAACGCCCATTTTTGTGTGTTAATTAAGCATATTTTATGAAGTTTAGCTTGCTGCAGATACATACATAGTTGTTCTTTTGGTTAAGCTACAATTTGCTTAATTGCTTTTGAACACTTGTTTTTTTAAAGTTGTCTAATTGCGTAGCAATGATTGCTAATGAATTGGTTTGTTGCTGATTTTATAGATTTGTTTAAAATAGAATGAATTTACTAAGGATTTATTGACACTGCTACAGCTCAAATATTATTTCTTATTATTTATTTAAAAAAACAGAGAAAAACTTAAACTTTGAATGAAGCTTCGAATAGCTCTCATATGATCCACAGTGGCGTAGATAGTATTTCTTGAACTAGCTCATTAAGGTGACATAGCCCAAGTTAAGAGACTAGGTAAGGATTTATAAAAGATTAAGCTAAAATTTGGAGGTGAGGGTTTGTTATAGTAGCTTGATCCTTATTAAATCGGTAGTGTATACTTGGGGGGACATTTAAAGATTCTTTTTTCAACTTAAAATGAATTCTTTAAAACATAGTCTTTTCATATAAAAACTAGAAAATGGGCGGTATGTTTCAAAATGCTCCATACAAAAGATTTATGTATTTTAATAATTTTGTAGTTAATAAAATATAAAAAATTTTCCCGCTGGTATAACAATGTATAAATTTGTTTTCCCACATTAAATGATAGCATCAAATAATGCAGATGTTACAAAATTTAAGCTTAAATAATTTTGTTCAGCACAGCAATTGAAACTTTTTATAAAAGAATGTTGCGAAAAATTTTATTTCAATAAAATTTCATTAATTTTCAACTTGATTAAAAATGTAGATAAACTATTTCCCTCATTAAACGCGTTGCGTGCGCAAATCTTTTGTTTCATTTTTGTTTTGGAAGTTGCATAATTAATTTCGTATTGCGTATAAAAGTTTGAAGCACAAAGAAAAAAAAAAAAAAAAAAAAAACGAAATAATATTGAACAAATTAGTCAAAATAATAAAAAACAAAAATATTCTCAGCCCGTTTACTTTGCAATTAATTTATTGCCAATACTTGAAAGCAATTTGTCTGCTCTACAAAAAAAAAAAAAAAACCTAAAAAATAAAATCAACAAAACTAAAAATGTTGTACTTGTCTAGCGCGTTTGTAAATCGAGCTTTAAAGTTTTCTGGCTATAATTAATTTAAATTGTTATAACTTGGTAGTCAAGTTGAGCTGCATGTCCGTCTGTCTTTAACAGTCACTGTATAAACGTTTGTCGCGACGTCTGTTAGACATGCCAATCCAATTTGAAATGTGAAGTACACAATAAGTTGGGCTTAAAGCGTTTGCTTGCCTCAAGCAATTGTTGCTGCTCTCAGCTTAAATGCAAAAATTCGCCTGCTGCTGTACTAATGATTGTAGGTTGTCGCGGAAAAAAATCTGTAACAAAATGAATTAATTAGACAAAAAAACGTCGACATTGCAGGTTAATAGCGAGTCAAGTGTGGTTCAGCAGCAGCAAATGGGTGGGTGTCTAGACTATTATTAAATAGCAACAAAAACAACAAGAAGCTTTATGGTTGACATGCGTCTGGTATTTGTTGGTGTCTCCTAAAGAAAAAATTATTGTGAAAAAAATTGTTTTTCCCAATCAATGGGTGGTCAAATTACTTGAATAAAAAAAATGCAACTAAGCACGACAATTTTCATTTTTTTTTTTTTTTTGCTCTTGTTATCGCTGATGTTTGTTGTTGTTGTTGGCTGCTCTTGAATGTTGCTGCAGCAGCAGTGCAGCTGAAGATGTTTTCACGTAGGCAAGCAGAAAATTGCCAACACTAAATCGTGCAACTGTAGCGCGATTTTAATCGTGAATCATAACAAAAAAGTTTCACTTATGAGTTGCAGCCGAGTGAAATCAGTTCAAAAAAATTGTAGTAGAAGCAGCAGGAGCAACAGCAGGCGTTATTGGTGATGGTGAGAGTGAGCAATAAGTTCATTAAACTTGTTACCAAAAAAAAAAAAAAAAAGAATTAAACAAAAAATCACGTGCTGCTACCAAAAACCTTTAAAAAAAAACACAAATACAAAAATAAAATATAAGTAATAGCAACAACAAAAAGTTGCATGCACCAAAGGTAGTAACAGCAACAGGTACCTGCTTGGAATTTGTTAAAATGTAGCAAAACAGCAGCAACATAATATCGAGTGCAACCCCCACACAGCAGCAAAATTTTTGTTTTTATTTTTTTTTTTTTTTTTTTTTTTTGTGGTTGTTACAGCATTAAACTGATTACAAACAAAATGTATTTTGTTGTTGTTGTTGTTTTTTGTTTGTTGCTATTAAAATTGTTGCATGCACGTACAATGCAGTAACAAGAAAATGTTGCTGCTGCTGCTGTGCTGTTGTTGTTACTGCTGCTGTTGCTTCAGCATAAAGGATATAAATCGACAATAACAATCACAACTGGAGCAGCAAACACGAATTTGAAAGAAATAATTTACCAAATCAAAGCAAACGAGTGAATACTGTCGAGTGGGATTTTTTCTATTTTTGGAAGCATTGCATGCAACATGCAGCAGCAAAAAAAAAAAAAAAAATATATGTATTACAAAATATTATTGAATTATGGTGTTGCACAGTGATTTAATAGTTGCAAAGAATGATTTAAAATATAAATGAATATAGTTAAATAATTATAAATAATTTTTTTTTAAACAAAGGGACAGACGGACAGCTATTGTTAAATCAAAGAATTTCTGGTTGCTGTTGGCTCTTAAAAAATAGTTGACCAACAAATTTTTTTAATCTATTTATTTTTGTTCACAAATTTCTCAATACAGCACCACTGTGCGGCATTGCAATATGAAAGAAAAAATCCATCGTTTTAATCATTTATCAAAAATTTTTTTTATTAAATTGTTTTTTTTTTTCTTAATTTTTTTGTCTACTCTGGTCACTCGCTGCACAGTTGCGCTTTATTGTCGCAACATGAAGCAACAGCGACAGCAGCACAAGCAGCAGCAATATGTTGCTGTTAGGAATATTTCGTTAAAGCAGCAGGACTAAAGAGAAATAAATCATGATTAGCCGGAAATATGCTGCAGTTGAAATTAACATATTGTTAGTCGACAATAAAAAGCATAAAATCATTTTCAAATTGTTAAGCGATAGACCACACGCAAATCAAGACAATTGCAATGAAATCGAAGCAACGAAGCAAAAATCGATGCAGTCAAACGTAAGCAATTTAAAAAATAATTGCAACAAAACTTTTGCACAAATCATTATAATTTATTCTTATTTTTTTTTTTTTTTTTAAGTTTAAAGATTTTTCATCGCTTCAAGATCTATTTTCATTTTATTTTTGTATACTATGTTGCTTGTTTGCTTGCAACACCTTGCGGCAAAGACAAGCGATCGACAAGGCGCAAAACTGTCTGACAGTCGCTCCTGTTGTCTGTCTGCCTACCTGTCTTGGTCTGTCTGTTTGTAAGACAACATAACGCCACAAAATATGCTGCTTGTGTCGTGTTTTTGCCATCTGACTGTCTTCGTCTGCCTGTCTGTCTGTCTATCTATCGTCTTGCTCGTGTTTGCTGCCAGTGCAGTGCCTAAGTCTGAACGGCTGCTCAAGTAGTTCACATCCGTCGTCACTGTTGCTTTGGGTCATGTTGCAATCATAATTCCACACTTCACTCTCAAAAAAAAAAAAAAAAAATGTATCGCAAAAACGCACTCACTAAACTCATTCGATCTGCTGTAGCAGCGCGCTGTAATGTTGCAACATTTTCAGTCATATTTCTACAGATCGTCGAACGAAATGTAAACCCTTGCAGTCATGCTGCATGTTTTTGTTGTTTTTTTTTTCTTTGCAGTTGCTGCTGCCGCCGCCTAAAATTTGAGCACTTTATCGATTTTGCAGCATAACAGAATACTACAACAAGATTTTTGTATGCCATAGCAAACACTTGCCGCCATCAAGCTGCGTTTTGCCGTGTTTCAGAGGAGTGTAAATTTTGCAATGAAAAATCAATTGGATCAAATAACCAAAAAGTGCAAAGTTTCTATAAATCCAATTCACGGATTGCATAGAAAAAAACAAGTTAGATGCCGCCGCGCAAGTAGCAAGTGTATGGCTTCGCCTTCTTACTTACTTACTTACTTAGTTGCTTGCTTACTATTATTATACATTTTTTTTTGTTTTGTTTTTCATCTATTTTGTTTCGTTTACTCGCGCGCCTTGGGGTCATAATTTAGATTTTGATATTGAAAGTGGTAATGGCGCGCAACAAGCAGCTCAACTCAGTTCAGCTCAGCTCAGTCAGTCAGTAAGAAAAATCGTGGACAAAATCCAAATGCTTGCTTAAGTGGAGCACACTCTGCTCGGTTTTTGAATTATGACTTTGTAAACTGGTGTAAATTACAATTAGATGCCGTAAATATTTTCGTATAAAAATGCCAAGTAAATCAAAGATTTTTTTTTTTTTTTCATTTTGTGCAGCATGCTTATGGCTTGATTTCATTGGTTTCTTGTTGGTGGTGGCGTTGGCGTTGAAGCAAAAAAGCAAACGTCTAAAATTATTACATTATGCAAATCAAAGTGATTAGATTTCTTCTGCCTGATTTTGCATAAATGTTTTGCAATATATTTATGAACGACAAGTGAGTATGGCAAACGGAATATAAAAAGAGAAGGTAAGAAGGAATGTCTGCATTGGTGTGGCTTCAAAGAAATACTTTTGAACATATTGAAATAAGTTGTTTTGTAACTCTCAATCTCCCTTACAATTCGACAAAATTCTTCAATTGTTAAAAGATAATGTCCTCCAGATTCTTAAAGCATTAGTCTGAAATCGGATTCCAAAATTCGTGTTGAACAAAGACTTAAAAAAAAGTTATTTTTAGCTTTTTAAACTTATTGTGAATTATAATAACAATTTGTTTTGTTCATATTGTAAAAAACTGCAATGGAAATACGGTTCCTCTTGGCCCCACTTTAATGTTACGAGGGTTTTTGCTATGGAATTTTAGAGCTTAATTTCAAGATTTCATAGTGACTCAAAAACTGCCTACACAAAATTAAGACGTGATAGAGAAATTCAGATTTCATAATCGAAATATACGAAAAATCGTTTCAGAAGCAGGTGAACATTATCTTTTAACAAAATCACTGTTTAAATGTGTTATAAAATCTCAAGCTTTTCTAGTTTCGCCAAATCAATATCGAAAAATTTGTCTTCTAATTTTTTTCCATAATAGTCAGTCAAGTTAATAATCCGCATAAATCCAGCGATTCCGAAGACTATGTAAGAAACCAACCAATAAATTTGTCATCTAGACTCTCCTAAGCGTACAATTGCTAAAATTTATTAAAATATATTTTTTTTTGCCATTTTAGGAAAAAGTCTTCACAGAAACATATTTCAAATGTTGTGAAAAGCTTTTTTTATATTTATAAACTTCAAATTTGCATTGATGACTCATATGATCAATTAATCATACTAGTTTACAACCAAAAAGTTTCTGGGTTCTCATGGACCTATTTCCATGTATTTTGGAGCGTAGACTCCAAAAGTGGATTGTAGTTTCTTAAGGATCGTTTTCGAGATATCCTCAAAAGCCCTGATTTCTAGAGAATGGATTGTTCCAAGCAGCTGACCTGTGGATTATTTGAAAGGTAATTACTTTTTTTCTACGCGACGATAATATTTTTAAATATAAATTGAATATTTTTTGTGTAACATCCTAAAATACATGGGAATAGATCTTTGAGAACCAAGAACCATTAATAAAGTAAACTAGTGTCATAATAAAAATTACTTATTTTCTTTGACTCCTAGATTTGAACTTTTTGGATTTGAATTATATTTGTCTTTCAAATAACATTCAAATGTTTAGTGCAATACATCTCAAAATATCATTAATCGATACTGCTGATTAAAAAATAAAAAAAAAATTTAAATCTCTTGTCAATGTTATGCATATCTCTATAAATTCAGTCAAGCTAATCGTACTTAATAATACGTTTAAACTAAAAGATATTTATTAAAACACTAAACACATGCATACATAAGCACAAATCAAAAATTTATATATTTTTATTTATCTAACAAAAGTCAATAATAACAACTGCAAACAACCACAAAACGAACTAGAACAGAAAAAATTAGGAGGAAAAATAAAACACTCAAATCATGGTGCATATCAATTTCGAAGTAAAAAAAAAATATCTACTATATTTCAGTCAAATCAATGCTACACGCCTGGGAGAATTGATTTAGATTTTGTCTACATCAATGAGATACATACATACATACATACGTACATACAGCTTTATCTAAAACCACAGTCAGACTGTCAGTTAGCGTACTGTAGGCTGGCACTACTTACATATATACTCAGATATTCAATGCGCGGTAACACTAATCAACGGCTCACGGTTACAACAACAACAAATACAAAAAAAAAAAAAAAAATAATGCGCATTGAGCACGTTTGATCTAGTTTACATTTTTATATTTTTTCTGAGTATCTTGTAGATACTTTATTGTAGCTCAAAAAAAAAAAAAAAAAAAAAAAGTCAAATCATTATTGTTACATATAGCACAGTAATGTCTGCACAAAATTGAAATCTAAGACTCAAGAGTTTTGTAGCATACAAAAAATTTTATTCAAGTCAAGTAGTTTGGGTGACTATGCGAAATTCAAGTTAACAAAAAAAAAACCACACAGTGCGAAATCAATGCAAATTTCGTTTCATTTTTTTTTATAACTTTAATCCCAAAAAATATGAGCGACAGTTGTATTTGAAGTCGTTCGACAGTCGTGGCGCTATTATTATTTCTAATTAATGACAATTTATTGAGCATAATTGGAATTTATAGGCGAGTGTAGCGAATGCTTAATTTGAAAATTGTTTAAATGCGAAATTGAGTTAGTTTTTTTTTTCTTTATGATTTTGTAAAGTTCATATTTGTATTGTTAATTTTTAAGTATTTTAATAGCACATTTTTTTTTTTTTTGCAATATATCGAACGGAAGTGCAGCATAAAAAATTGTAGAAGGTTGACGAATTATATGCATATTAATTTAATATTAAAATTTATTTTTTATACGCTTTGATAAGTTTTTTTTTTTTTTTTTTTCGATTTAAACGTTTTAGCTATAACAATTTTTTTTGCTACTACTTCAGCTGCGCTCCTAAGTCAAATTTAATTGAATTTCAAAGCCATTTAGTGTAGACAATTATTTTTGTAAATTACTATGAACAGCAGCAGCAGCAGCAGTCAGGGCAGACCAGTGGTTCTCTATCGCTTGGCTTTGGTGTTGTTGTTCTTCTTCTAGGCTTGTTTGTATTACATGCATACATAGATACATACATATATAGTATATCATCTATTGTAGATCTCAATATCGATATTTGTATCATACGCAATACAAAATTGATCGCATCTACAACTTATGTTGCGCACGCGTGTAGAGAGGGTTGGAACAAAAAAAAAAAAAAAACAGAGTTTGATTGAAAAACGTGCTCACCCAACACAAAAGTCGTCGATTTCAATCTATAGAGCCCTAAGACGCCTTTGGGCATCCAACATTGTATTTTATTCTGACCGTCGTCGTCGTCGTCATTGTAGTCAACGTAGTCATCGTTGGCGGCGCTAAATTGAAAATTAATTGAATAAATATGTGGCTCTGTGTCTGCGTTTCTTTCTCACTCTATAATGGAATATGTAAACATTATACACTATTGTATTTTATTTATACCTACATAACTAAGTAGTACGAACATACATTTTTTCTAGCATAGCCATTAAGTAGCTAGACCTAACCTATTATTGATATGCTTCATTTTTAGATTTTTATAAACGAAAATAGTTTTGCATTAAAATTAAAGTCTAATTTTATGTACATTAATAAGCAACTGTTGTGAATTTATTTAACCTGTTCTATAATCAGCAGTTTATTTTAAAGATACAATATCTTAAAGTATTATTTATATAAGATATTTGCTTGTAATTTTTGTTGTCTAGAGTTGGGTGTAAATTGGCAATTAATTTTTAATTAGCGCTTGATAAACTCTTTAGAATTTTATATTCATTAGATATGCTCGTTTCTATTAGAACTTTCTATAGAACTTGCTCTTAACTAACTACTTTGACTGTCTTTTCATCCGCAGTTGCTTCCTTTTCAGCATGATTTATTGTATGTGTTAAATTGAAAACGCCTCTTTATAATTTCTTATATAAATACATTATATCTGATGCTAAGGTTTGAATTACTCTGTTTGCAGCAGTTGTTCTTAACTACTAAAGTATATATTTATGTAGCAGTTTTTGTTGCGTGCTTTTATTATTTTTTTTTTGATAGCGGAAAATAGAATTTGTGTAGGTGTTTTTTTATGTAAATTATTGCTGAGCATTTTAACTTAATATTTTTTGATTAAATTTTATTTTGTTGCAAAAGTTATTAATTTAGTTGAATTTTTATATGTATATGTTATCACATACATTTATATTTTTAATGCTGTACATAGTAGTGTTGAGTAGCAGTGTGATTAGCTTTAGCGACTTGAAAATCGCAGTGACTGCAAACAGTGATTAAATCGCAGTCGTAAAGTATTTATTTGAGTGAATAAAAACGCTAAGCCAGAATGCATTTATGCTAGGTGGTGTATTCGTATTCGTATTCTGTCTCTTTCTATTTCTCTCTCTATTCAGTTTAAGTTGTCAGTTTGCAAGAAATTTTCTCCTTTGTGTTTTTACGCTCTCAGTACTCTTTCAGTTGAGTTGACAATTTAAACAGGCAGAGAAAAAACAATACACCACTTTGTATAATTGCATCTTGCACCGAGCCACACACAATATAATGCTTTTCTAGGTACTAATAGATTTTTGGTATTATCTAGCCATCCAATTAAACTTTTTGAGATCAAATAGTCATTGATATTAAACTAATAGAGGCCATGATGCACCTAGTAGGTGTAGTATTCCACAACTGTTTTTTTATTTTGCTAACATATTTTGGTGAGTTTTATTTAATATGAAAGCAAACTGTGGTGAAGAGAGTATAAAAATATGTTTATCTCACTCCAGCCTTCGGCGAAGCTATATGTTACTATGTATATTAAACTTATGTTAGCAAGTAGAAGCGGAACTCTATAACTGATATAATGTGATAATGATGTGCTAATCACCAAGATAATTTATTTAAGATATTGGTTAAATTTTTAAGTATGAAAGGGGCATTTTTAGAAAAGTTTATTACAAATGAAAAGAGTCACCTTAAGTCATCTAGTGTATACATGTATATATGTATTTCTATCATTGATGTTAAAGCTTCTCCTTCTTTTCCACTCTTCTATGCAGCTTATTGGTTAACATGTTAATAAATAAAATACGCATATTAATTAAAAAAATTAATTAGTTAATCAAATAATTTTTACTATTATCGTTTTATTATTATTTTTTTAAACTTTAATGCTACTCAGCAATAAAAGTATCATATGACCTCAAAGCAAAGTAATTTGCATAAGTCTTTAAAATTTCATTGCCAAGTTGGCTTCGTTAACTTTATTCACTTAGCACTCTTGGCACTCTTGCTATGCAACTTTATTTATGTTAAATTAATGACAATTCCGAGTGTTGAATTTGATGTCACGTTTCGTAAATAAGCTCAAATTCAAGCTAAAGCAAAGCAAGAAAAACTTTGCACGTGACTTCGTAGAAGAAGCTACCATGGAGTAACTCTCTTACTCACTCAGAAAAAAAATCAGTCAATCAGTTGTTGCAAGCTATTGGAAAACCAAAAATGCTGTTTGACACTATTCTTACACAAAAAAAAAAAACCATGCTAACTGATCAATCGATCGATTGAATTGCACAAATCAAGCTGATTGATTTAAAAAACAAAAAAAAAAAAATAAAAATAAAAAAATAAAATTGAGCATATAAACGAGCGATTGTCAAAGCCAAATAAATTGCTTTTCTTTCTTTTTTATTTTTTTTTTTTTTTCGTAGAAAACGTTTGCCATTCACCGGCGGCAATAAAAACGGTACAAACCGTAAAATGTTTATTCCTTAACTTTATGAGAAACTTTATTAGCCAAAAAGTGTAAACTGAACATATTTGCAAATAGCTGGCAATTCAAAGAGCCACGTTCAGACCACTTCGTCTGCTGTAGATGCTTCTTCGTCTTCGATTAGCATTTTAATGACAAAATAATGAGCGTGTCGAGCGGTATTTGCAATACTATCAGTCAGTACACAGTAAAACCTCAAACTCTTTAAGTCTTAAACTGCAAAATTTAAGCTTTTGCGCAAACGTAAGACAAACTTTGGCGTTCATATGTCAATTGCTTTGACACTAATTGAGCGTGCATTTTGAAAGGTTATACTCATTTATAGGTAAATATTTGCATCAGACGATGAGAAAAAAAAATTAAATATTGTAGTAACTTTTTGGCTGCATAATTAGTTTATATGTATGCCTGTATGCATCTGCAACACATATAGAGAAGGTATATACGCCTACGGAGTTATTGAATTTGCATTCAAATGAAATGCACATGTCGCTGTCCCTGTCCCTGTCTCTGTCGCTGTTAAGCACCTGTGGCAGACAGGCAGGCAAATCGTTTGTGTCTGATAGGAATTTCCAGTGAATAGTTTTCAATATATATGACCACACATAAACCCCATGGCGTTCTAATAAATATTAAATTCGACATTTCTCTTGCTGCTTTAAGTCAAACAAACATTGGCGATGGCAGTGCGAAATATTGTTGACAAGCGTTGTACTTGCATCATTTGCTGTGAAATGTTAAACGCCCATGAAAAAAGGGGTAACAATTCAAGGCATCAAGAATAAAAGCGGACAAGATAGAATTCAAATAACTTTGACCATGTCCGTACCCGTGTCCACTTCATACATACAGCTGGCTGTATGTAAATGTCAAATAAATTCTTTTGAAATGTCATAAAGCGTAGACATCTTGGCTTGGCTTTTATACGTTGATACGGCTTCGCTCGATTGCCCAACGTTTACTTGAATTGCAAAGAAATTATGCGCATGCGCAGCTGCTCTGCATTTGAAAAAAACTTGCTGTTGCTGTGACTTGTGTTGCTGCTGCTGCTGCAACGAAAATATTTGCGATATTGCTGAAAGATTTGTGTGTAGGCTATGAATTGATGATATTCTTATGGTGTAGCTGTTTTTTTTTATTTTTTTACTTGGATGTATTAAACAAATTTAATTTTACTTGTACTAACTGAATGCACCATTAATAATTTGGCATGTGGTTTGGAATATCATATTCTGTAGCACCGCCATGTATGATACTGCTATCTAGAGACGTATATTGTAAGCCCTTTCTGATTAGATTTCTGCTTCTAACCCTAGTCTTTGTATGAATCTAATCATTTTCATAGGTTCGGTTTTCCTAAACGGCTCTGTGAAGAGTATATATCCTCCTAAAATTGACATCCTGCTTCTGGCTGTAACTTATCATTCTGATAGAATTTTCATGTGTGTCTCCCCCATACTAACAAAGAATCAGCACTCATGAAAGCTTGCCCCTTATTACAGGTGTTTCCTAAGTCGAAAGTGGCCCGTTAGGAGGCCTATTATGATCTTAAGCTGGCTTGTCATGTGCCCTATCTTTAAAACCAGGGCTTATCCTGGGCCCGTTTCCCCTCGATTCGTATTGGGCCACTAAGTGTGTGGCTCCCAATGGAGACAATAAGGTTCTGGGCCTTTTAGATGGGTTGCGAGCCCCCTTCCTGGGTCTGCTTGATTCATACCTGGGATGTTCGAGTGCCCCAACAGTAGTACTCTGCTACGTTGTCATAGTACATTCAAAGTAGCTATAGATTCTTGTACGATTCTTGGACTTTACTAATTCAGGCTGCAACGCCATGAGGAGCTACTTTAACGTCTGATAATTTTGCTATATCGCAGTTATTGTAGTTCTTGTACAATATTGATCTGCACTCAACGAATTATTGCACAGATTTTTGCCTGAAAGATGTTAGTGAGTCTTCCGAAGGGTTCCCAAAGTTTTGTTCTTGGGTCAGCAACACCTAAACAGGCGCCTTCGGCTTTCTAAAAACTTGAAAAGTTCTCAGCATTGATTTAAATCGATAATTCCGAAATAAAACTAAATGGTATATCGAAGACATATAAACAAGTTTTTTAACACACAAACTTAAGTAAGCATTTGCATTACTTTTTCATTTATTTTTTCACACGTTATATCAAAATGTTCCCACATGATTATATGCATTTCCCTAAGGGAACATTACATTTGAATAACTCAATGCATAAAAAATAAAACCACAAAAAAAAAGGAAAAAAATTTTAACCAAAAATGTCGCAAGTAGCAACAATTTGTTAAAATGCAAACTTATACAAATAGCAGCGACAAGAAAAAGAAAAGCAGCAATGTTGCAGCAAATGTTCTATAACCATTTCAGAAGCATCAAATTCACATACAATATGCAACAACTGACCATATCTATATGCAGCTGTCTTGTCGCATACAGCAGCCTGTCTTTTGTTGCATTTCGCGCATGCGTCAATTGCGCAAAGCCATATTTAGCATTTCTTTAGCAGCAGCAATAGCAACAACAGGAATAGCATTGCAGCGGAATCGAATAAGAACCGCAAGGCGTCAAAGCATATGCAACATAGTCGTATCAAATATGTACGTATGTATGTATGCATGTATGTTGCAAGTGAAATATTATTACTGCCTCTGCTGATGTTGTTGCTGCTGCAAGAATAACAACAACAACGACGACGATGCGACATTTTGCCAACTGAAGCGCAAAACCGTTGACTGTTGCTGCTCAACTCAACTCGTCTTAGACTAAGACTTAGATCGGTCTAAGCATAGCTCAATGCGGCAAAGATTTATGGTTTTACTGTGCTGCATGGCAAATTAATCCAGGAAGTGAATTTGTAAAGGGTTTTCAGTTAAGAAAGACTTTGAAATAGAAGTCAATGCGCACATGCCACATGAATCTGCGCTTTGTACTCGTATCTTTTACTTCACTCCACTCCACTGTGTGTGTGTTTGTGTGTGTGTCACTTTTGTATGTTGCATGCGTTACATGTTGCTGCAACCGCATTGCGTTTAGGCCTTGACATTTTTCAAATGCAGTGAAGACATATTTTGCGATTGCTATTTGATTTGATTTGTAATTGATTTATGTATTGATGTGTCATCTCGTTCGTTCGTTTAGTTCGTCGATGTCCTTTGATTTGCTATAGTTTACTTACCGATGCAACGATGGTCAGATAGTAGCGTTGTATCTTTTCGTAATCCAACGTTTTGGCAACCGTAACCTGTTGGGAAGAAATAGATTGTATTATGTAGTTTTAGTAGCGGAAAAATAACAATAAATATAATTAATAGTAGAATTAAAGCAGAATTATGGCATTTCTTGCAGCAGCTGCTGCTGTTGATTTATGTTGCATGCACGTTTTACAAGCGGCATACATAACACACATATACACGTAAGACTGATGAATTAGCGCGCAACGAGTCATCAATTGTTGTATTTAATAGCAACAGCAACATCAACTACATCATTGTCATTGTCAAATGTTAGCTAGACAAAAGCTACGTAGCCACGTACTATTGTAGTTGTTGTTAGCTGTGGGCGGCTTTGATTTGAGTAGCTGCCGCCGTCACTAGATTATAAAGATTTATTTTATTGCAGCTACTCTAACGTTTGTAGTCAATCTTAATTTTTCTTTTTTGTGATTGATTTCGTTTTGATTGGCTTTGGTACATATGAATTGTATTGTATACATTCGTCTGTTCACTCACCTGTCCCTGATGTGGAAACGATATTGCGAATGTGCCATAACCATCAGCAATAGTCATTTTTTCATCTTCAGTTGTATTTGTGCTGCCCTCGACAATGAAGTACTCGACAAGTCCATTGACGCCGGCATCTTTGTCGAGCGCTTGTATATGACGAAAGATTGTTGTGCCGACTGGGGTGCTCTATAAAAAACAACGAAAATGAAATCAGTAATTTCTTGAAAAACAACAAAGCTTGAAATAAAAATAAAAAAAATAATAATAATACATAAGGCAATATCTTAAAACTTCACAGCACCTTCAAGCTTCATCAGCTTGCTGCTGCCGTCATCATTTTTACATCGCATCATCATACTTTGTAATCGTAATCATCACTCATCATTATGTTGCTGCTGACAGCTTTGAGTGCGCTCGCTGCTCGCTGCTGCTGCTGCTGCTGCGGTTGTTGCTGCTTCATTTCGCAGAAAATTGTTGCGCGCAACATTTACCATAAATTAAATTTGTTGCACTTTAAGCACTTCTACTACTATTTATGTATGTAGTCTATGCAGTCTTTAAAAGATTCTCTAGCTGCCATTGCCGCCTTCTGGGCCTTTTTTTTTTGTTTTGCGACAACAGTTGCTCTGGTAAGGTAACTGCTGTCAACGTGCATTCATTCTTGTGTTAAATACTTGCTGCACTCTAATAAAAATTTGAGTGCTTCAATTGTGATTTTTTGATACGCTTCGGAAGAATGTTTTATCGATTTTCTCAATACTTTTCGAATAAATCTTATAATCTTAGAATTCTCACACAGTTTAAGCATATCAATATGGGATATGTAGTAGTCTTTGTCAAACTTGTGTTGACGTATCACATCCGATCACGCGAAACTATATTGCTGTGCTTAAACTGTTTGAGAATTATAGACAAGAAAGAATTTATTTTAAAAGATAATTTACTAAATTTTAGTGATTTCGAAAATGTGAGCCATTGAAAAGACATTTTTGTTGGTCTTATTTTGAGGTCTTACATTGTTCATCGATTGTTTTGGAAACTGCTGCATTTTGTTCTGGAGTGAATTTTTCCCTTATGTCGTTGCAATGACCGTCTGTCTGTTTGTGAGAGATGGACAGGCGGACATATTTTAAATAAAAAAACGGACCGATTCGAATTCAACGACCTCACCAAATTTGTTTTTTTAGACCCCTATACCCGAGGGATATATTAAGTTTGTGCAAATGTATGTAACAGGCAGATGGAGGCATGGTAGACCCAATAAAATATTTATTTTCTTGATCAGCATGAATAGAAGAGTCGTTTTTTTTATCAAGTCTGTCGTGCTGTCTGCCATATGAAAACGATTATTATGAAGACTATAAGAGATAGAGCCTTCAAGTGCTCAATTACAAAATGTTTGTCTCTAGACCCATTTTAAGGTCTTCTCCATATAAAAATGTTTGCATAAAAATTCTATGTTTTTTATTCTAGGAACTTCAAACTTAGTATAAATTATAGTCCCAATGAAATATCCTAATAAGGGTAGAACCAAAAAATCTAGGTTTCGCCCCCTTAAAATTTTCTCCATTTTTTTCAAGTTTTTGTATATAATTCCAATACAATAAGGTATGGTATTAATACAAGACATACTTTAAGATTATGTACAGGGTTTCTTGGAGTCAAGCATACACGACTTCAGCGTTCTTTCTGGTTTCTTATGGTGTAGCTGTGATTTTAATGTTGATACATGTGCGTAGGGTATATAAGATTCATCAATTTTAGCGACATATGTAATCTATTCCCATCTGCTATTGTTTTTGTTCTTTTAAAATAAATATTTATAAGTTGCACATTGTCTATGAATGCAGTTAACAATTTCTGATTGCTTATGAGAAATTCCTTAGTTTAGGTAGCATGTTGCTTACTTGATTATCTGCATCCTTAGGGAGTTGTGTAGAGAATAAGAATTGCCATCATGTAATGAAGTAAGTGCAAAATGTGTAAATTCTGACAATGCAATGCAATGAGTACATAGAACGCATTTTAAAAATGAAAAAAAAAAAATAAAAAAATCTATAAAAATCCATTAAAAACTCTGCCTACTTCTACTTTTACCAGACAATTCTTGGAATACCAATTCTAGAAGTTGCCTCAAACAGATCACACAGCCCGAAATAAAGATAACTGCAGCATGGTTGGCGATGACCAAACAATAAAACGATAAAGATTGTTACCGTTTTATGTTGAATAACAAAAAAAAAAAAAAAAATAGAAAGAAAAAAAAATTCTAAATACAAAATAAGCCAAAAAATGGTAAACATATAAAAATAAAAAATAAATAGAATTGCATAGAATTGCAGAGCAATGTCAGAGAATTGTAGAACTACATAAGTTTTAGGCATTGTTTGTGGTGCAGCAAGCCAGAACAAGAACTACAGAGAAAAAAGTGACTGTGGCAACTGTTAACAGTGTCTAAATACAATAACAACAACAACAGCAGCAGCAACAGCAACAACGTGCCGAGGACGACCAAAAGTGCAGTTATGTAACGGCACAACAGGCAACAACTCAAGCGACTAGACTGGGCCAGCCCAACATTGCATTCGTTTCGATTCAAGTTGCAACAAAAAACAGTTAAGAAACCAAAAAAAAAAAAAAAAATGGAAAAACTTTGTGGCAAGCGTCTGTCTATAAGTTCAATAAGAATTTTTTTCCTATTGTTTATTTTGTTGTTGTTGTATTTCTTGCTTTTACTCGCTTTTGACTTTAGTTAGAATTTTATTGTTGTTATTGTTGCGCCTTTTTTTTTTTTTTTTTTTTTAATGCTGCATGCAACATGTGCGCTTCATACTTTGCGCCTGCAGCATTTACTGCTTTGAGTCGGTCATGCTCGCGCGATTTTGGCAGCATACTTCAAGCGACAAGATACTGTCGCCTTACTTCATCGCCTTTGCTCATGGATTAGGGTTTTGATTTGTAACTTGCCTACCTATGTATGGATTATTCGTACTTTTGAAGACTGCATTATTAGAAATTTGTTTATTTTAGGGTGTAACTTGAGTCAAAGAGGGAGAGAGAGAGAGAGCTGCAGCGATAGACAGAGTCATCTGTATAGATTCTGTTTTTATACCCGTCACATATAGTGTGAACGGGTATTATCATTTTGTCCGAAAGTTTGCAACGCATGGAAGGAGACATCGGAGACCCTATAAAGTATATATATTCTTGGTCAGCTCGATGAGACGAATCGATTTAGCCATGTCCGTCTGTCTGTCCGTCTGTCCGTCTGTCTGTCCGTCTGTCTGTTGCGATGGCTGTTACTCGAAAAGTTTTAAATATATTGACCTGAAATTCGAAACTTAAGCTTTTTGTGCTCCTAGTTAGTTTGTATACCAGAACCAAGGTGCCACGCCCATTTTAGGTATAGCCCCCATACAAACTTACCGTTTTTTTCCGATTTTTGTATAAAAATTGTAATTATTTATGAATGTATTCGCTCCCAATTGTGTAAAAACATTTCTTTTGTCATCCAGTGTCAAAACCAAAATGCCACGCCCTTTCCTTTTTTTCCGATTTTTCCGATTTTTGTAAAAAAATACTATTTATTTATGCATATATTCACTCAAATTTGGTTAAAAACACTTTTAATGCCATCCAATGTCAAATCAGATGTGCCACGCCCATTTTTGGTATAGCCCCCATACAAACTTCCGACCATTTTCGATTTTTTGTATGAAAATGGTTATTATTTATTCATGTATTTACTCCATATTGGGTAAAAACTCTTCCAATATCATGGTGCCACGCCCATTTTCAGGTGTTTCTTGCATTCAACCTTACCGGCCATTTCAGATATATTCGAGAAATATGTTGTTATACATATCTGTATTTTTTAGCTCAAAATTTGAACTTAATATTGTGTGTAAACTTGGGTGACCACTGATGATTACACATAAACTCTTTAAAGATTCGTGTGACGGGTATTTAGCTTCGGTTCTACCGAAGTTAACGTTTTTTCTTGTTTTATTTTTATTTTTTAGGTTTAAAGTTCAAATTGTTGTTTACTTTAGTTGAACCCGGCAGTTTATCACAGTTTTCTATGCTTTATTGTGCCTAAATTTTACAATTTTTTTATTTGACTATTTTGACTTTGGTAATTGGAAACTACAAATGCGACTTAGCTGAGTTAAGGCGCAAGTGTGGGAGAAATTACTTTTGCTGCTGATGCTGCTGCGACTGCTGCTTGCAGTTAAATGAAGAACTTTATCTACAAGCAATGCTTGTTATTGTTGTTGTTATTGTAGTTGTTGTTGTTGTCGTTTGACTTGGTTAAGTGCGATAAACATTTAGCTGCCTCTTATGCTGCCGCATCACTTCGTGCATCAGGTTGAATTGCTATGTTGTTGTGTTGCTTGACTGCAACATTTGTCTTTGTTTTGGCATCTTTTACTGTTTGGCCTGCTTTTGCAGCTTGTCGTAACATTGTCGCACAACTTTAATATATGCAAACGGAACGTGATATACTGACTGTGGAAATGCATTTTTTTCCGTTTCTGTTGTTTTTTTTTATTTTATTCTATATTTTTTTTTTTTTTGTCGCAGTTACAGTCAAATAAATTTTATTTCATTGTAGCTATACTAGTGGGAGTATACAGTTGTTGGTCAGGAGGTTGAGGTGGTGCATTTGACTGTCTTTTTTGGTTAGATTTTTATCAAAAGCACGAAATTATTTGTTTGGCATGCAGTGTAGATGATGAAAAAGATGTTGATTCGCTTGTTGACGCTGCAGAAGATTACGTTTATTTTTTTGTGTTTAAGGAGACATTTTTTTCGGTGCTTTTTATTTAAATAATAACTAAAACCAGTAAAATCATGGAATATTAAATTAAATTTTATATATAAAAAAAAAAAAACAAAAATTTAATAATTTAATTACGGCATACTGCAGGACAAATAGGCTGACAGATATTGGAAGTAAAGACGATATTGTCAACTAAGAATATAAAGGGTATTCAATGCCCTCTTCCGCACTCTACGTGTACATATATTTAAGTATTTCAGAAAATGATTTTAATTAAAAAAAAAAAAAAAATTTTTTTAATAATAATTCAAAGAATAACTAAAGAATATAATAACTTCGCTATGACTTTTATAATAGATACAATTTCAAATGTACAACTTTGCGCTAATTACGTGCTAAATGAGAAATCAATTCCCTTATGTATGCCACAGAAACGTTTTACCAAAGTTGAAAGAAAAAAAAAAAAAAAAAAAACAAATAAAAAAAGTAGTCGCACGAGCATTTGTAATTAGTCTGAGCGCATAGCGCAATTACGCGCAAACTGGCGCAAAAGGAAATTGCAAACAGATACAAATGTATCTAAAGCGGCAAGCAAGTTAGTCAGTTACAATACAAGCAGTCAGTCAGTCGGTCGCTTGGTCAGCAAACACACTTTTATACAAAAATTAACAATTCAGTTATGCGACAACTGAACAACTGCAACAACAACAACAACAAAATCAGCAACATTTCCCCAGAGCATTCTCAACAAAAATAGTCGAATCAAATAAAAACAAGCAGCAACAAGTGCTGCAGCACAAATTCTTGCAACATTCTACAATAACAAAAAAGAAACACACAACAGCAAAAGATGAAGCAAAACAAACCAATTAAAATGTTTAACTGGAAAGATGTAGCCAAATAAATAAATAAGAAGCGAAAAAATCTTGCAATAAAATAAATAAATGAACTCAACGCGTTGCACTTCAAAACTATTGAAGCGTATTTTGTGCCCAGTGCGAGCAATTAGCAAACAACAACATTTGCTGCAAGTACAGTTAAGCGTTGCTGCTGCGGTCGCTGCTGTTATTGCACATGTTACCACAAAGATAAAATTTTTAGTTACCGCTTATGCTGTCTATAACGTTGTGTCTGTCACACCCGCCGCTATTGCTGCTGCCATTGTTAAAAATGCTTTAAGCAAGATTTTGCGCTATTCCCGCATTTGTCACAATTTAGCAAATTGCTAATGAATTATGGAGTCTATCGACAGTAGGGCATCGTCAAACGGCTGCCACATGCTGCGCCACGAAAGAAAACATTTTGCTGTCCAGTTTAATATCTATCGATGTGCCTTCTATGCTCTCATGACATCATCACCCACAACTAAAAAGCAAACAGACAAAAAAAAAAAAAAAAAAAAACGGCTTAGCAGTATGTCTAGAAGACGCAGTAATAGATACACTGACAGACAGACGGACATTCGCTTTATCAAAGCTTAAGAATTATGCGCAGCTGAGCGCTAAAAACGCTAAAGAAGCGAACTGCACACGCAGCAGCAAAGCAGCAACAGCTATGATAATGATGACAATGCTAGCGTCTGCAAGTAGCAAGGAGCAGCCTTTCTTTATTTATTTAGGGAGAGACTTTCAGACAGACAAGAAGCGAGTGTGTGGCATGTGGCCAATGCGGCAAATATATGCTGTTGTTGTTGTTGCTGTACATATTTGCCTGGTGTTGATATTCATCTTTATATTTCGCTTTAAAATGCCATATATGACGCGCGCTGTTGTTGTACATTGACCGAGTGCCGCCGTCGTCGTTGTCGTTGTTGTTGTTGTCTGAAGCTGAACTTAAAACAAGCCAAGCCAAGCCAAGCCAAACGAAACGAAACCACCACCGCCCAGAACAGAACAGGCCAAGCCACTTTGCTCTTAAGGACTTTGTACTCAAGAAAAAGAATAAATATAATAATAAGAGAATAAGTAAACGTTAGCTTTTATACGCTACAAATGCGCTTTTGAAGGGCATATTAGTTTGAAAGAAACTTCAAAAAATCGAAGCAAATTTTACAAAAATTAAAATTAAAATTTTAAAAATTTTCGTTAAATTTAGGCGACAGCTTTTCAAATTTTTTTTTTTTATTTAAATAAATAATTTTCTTATATGTAGCGTATACGAAAAAATGATGACCGCACATGTGTTGTTTTCTTGTCGTTAACTACAAAGGAGGTCGTATTGGAAAGTCGCCAAAAAGAAGCGCAACTTGTCCGTCTGTCTGTCTGTCTGTCTGTCTGTCGATGTGTCGTTCTATTGTGAACTGCCCGCCTGGACGGCTGCCATGGATTGGTTTGGCTTGGCTTGGTTTGACTATATTGCTTTCATGTTCTGCTGTCGCTTCTGCTTCTTTTGCGTAATGAATAATTTATGAACAAAATCCGCTTGCGCACATTTATTCATCGCAGCAGCAGCAGCATAATACATGGCACGGTGCGTTTTACTCCTTTCCAAACATATTCAAATTGCTTGCATATGTTGCAGTTTCCTTGCCCTACCTCCAACTCCTCTTTTGCTATTTTGGTTGAAAGGCTTCGTTGTCGTCGTTGTCATTGCGGCTTTGCTTGATTTGCTTGCAATACCTTTGAGGATTACACCACAACAACAAAAACAACAACAATAGCAGCAAAAAACAGCAGCGACAAATTTCAGAGCTCACAAATTTTTATGTCAGAAATTATTCAAATTTTTTTACGGTTTCGTTTTCATGGAGTGAATTTAAGTTGAATTGAATTGAGTTAAGCTGCCATGTCAATCCAGTTCATTTGTCTGTTAAATTCTTACCAACTAATTTAAATTTGTCGAGCATAAATATTTTGCGATTTGCTTCATTTTGATTGAGTTATAAGGCAACAAAATGTTGATCGTGCCTACTAACTGTGTAACTTTTAAAAGTTATCGAATTGGTCAAAAGTTAAATGGTATTTTGTCAAAGGAAAGCTATCAGCGGCAGGTCTGCTTAACAATTTTTGTGGTCAAAAATTTTTGTGTATTACCTCAACGGGTGCAATGTGAGTGAGTTCGTGCTTTAGATATTTGCCGCATAATAAATAACATCACAAGACAGACTAGCAGGCAGCCAAATATATGGACAGACACACAGACAGACAGACATATCAGCTAAACTTATGCAAGTGGCATACCGCGCGCCGTGGCTAACGTTGCGCATTTTGGTATTTAAAATTTACGCCAACTCCTCGAACAGAAAAAAAAAAAAAAAAAAAAAAAAAATGTTTAAAAAAAAAAAAAACAGAAGAAAATCTTTACAAAATTGTGCTGAAAGTTGTGCAACAGGTTGTTTTGGCGTTTTATGTTGCATGTGGCAACATGGACGACGACAACGACAACAACGTCGATGGCGGTGGCTGCAACTGTGGCAACATTTGACCAAATTTGGTGATAGCGCATAAATAGGAGGGAAAATAATTAATTTTTACTATAAATGAATTAGGAAAAACAAAAAAAAAAAAAATTAAGAGAAAATTAAATAAAAATAACAACATAAAATTTTGATTAAGAAACGAAAGACTTAAGCAACGAACTTCCGCTTAAGTTGTTGTTGTTTTCTAGTGATTTCTTAAAAACTTTTTTTGTAGGTTTATTCAAGTGAAACAACAACATAATAACTGCAGATAATATGAAAATATACTTTAATGCAATAATAATAATAATAAAAAAAAAAAAACTTCAAACAAAAATCATGCATGTAACTGCAAATATGAAGCCATGCATCCGTTGACTCTTTTCAATACATGCCATGCCAAAATATATATTCAAATGGCTCACATAAAAGTGAAAGTGTGCACAAAGTCATCAAAAAGTGCTTAATGCGATTGAATATGACGCTTTAATTTGGTTGCATTTGCTGTCAGCCAACGACGTCTCTGGCTGAAAGATCGTTTGGATTAAGCTAGCAAAAGTCCATTGGATGGAAAACTCTAATACATTTATTACAGCAAATGCGAAAAATTTGCATTTGGTTTCTGTTTTTTTTATTATTTTTTTTTTTTTTTTGATTATAAAATTTTATGCATTAGCTTATGTCATAAGCAGAAAGTAATATATTAATGCAATTCCATTACAGAAAGAGTTATGACGCTGACAGAGTTTGATCATTTTGTATAGCAGTTGGGGTCAATTTAATAAAGATGTCAGCAAGATGTGAGTGAGCGTTGAGCTTTTATGAATAAAAATAGAAAGGATAAAATTGTTGGCAATAATTGAAAGTTGAAATTTTAATAAAAGGAATTTTCCAGAATAATATCGAAAATAAAGAGAAGCAATAGAGGCCATTAATTAAATAAAAATCCAGTAAAGTCTTTTGTATTAAAAATCAATAAAATTTAAAAGCGTTCATTAAAGGAATAAACCCAACAATTTTAAGTTTTAGGCAACATGAACGTATTTTTTTTTCCTCAATAAAATCAGCATGCCAAACCCCATGTTTTTTTCAAATAACAATAATTATTTTGCAAGCCTTTTTAAGTGCTTGGATTCCACTTGTCTCTTCTGAGTTAAGCCGAAAATAGAAATTAATAGTTTGTAAATTGCAATTTGTTTAACTGAAATTGCTACGCCAAACAACAACAACAACCACCGACAATAACAACAATTTCAATTCCAAAGACAAACAATTTATGAACAAGCTAAAACCCGCTTTTCTTTCATTATTTTTGGGAGAGACTTAAACTGTTTCTAGTATTCGATTTTTTTTTTTTCTTATGGCAAACAAAAAGCAAATAAATGCCTAAAACCGCCAACAATACATTTTGTAATACAAAGCAATAGCAGCGAGTATAGCATTTGCGGCAACTTTAAGCGTTTTTACCACAAAAAAAAAAAAAAAAATAAAACAGCAAACGGCAGCAGCCTTAATCTAAAATGTTGCGGGTAAGTCGGCATTTTTCTATGCGGATTAGTTGAGTTGAGTTGAATTGAGTATGACTTGCCTCAAAGTCGTCGTCTGTCCATAAGTCTATCTATCAGTCGTCGGTCTTTGGGTCTTTCCGTTTGCTGCTACTGCTGTGAATGAATCGTATCATGTAATTAAACACTTAATCAAAATTGCTACCTTATGCGTTTTTGTTGTGATAACCCCGTTTTGTGGCCTGTCTTGCGACTTTGAGAGTGTTGAACTTGTTGTTGCTGGTTAAGTGTGGGTCTAATTTGCAAGTGCCTTTCAAATACTTCTTCTCCATACTTTAAAAAATTTAACATGTTCATTTAGTTTTTGGCGGTCTTTCAATTTGATTTGCTCTGTTGTGTTTGTATGTAGTAGTTAAATATCTAACAAAGCTAACATATATTATTTCTTCTATACACATGCTTTATACTTTAAATTGGTTTTGTATTGTGACGAAACACCCACCGAAAATTTGCGGTACGCTTTGGTCCATTGTAATCGTTTGTATTGCTAGTTAAATTAAGTGGCAGGCTTACAGACAATTCGAATTGTTGCTGACGACTTTTTTTTTTTTGCTTGTTGAAGGTGGAGCTGCTTTAGCAAAGTAAATGCTTTTTCAAGGTTATTGTTTACTTGTGCATTAAATTCAACTATCTAGCATTTTTTTTTTAATGTTTGAGTAAATACCTAGTTAGAAGTTTGTGGTAGAAAAAATAATTATTAGCGAATTGGTTCTTTATTAGAATTAAGTTGTATTTAATCCAGCAGTTGTCCATGCTGATACGCCCATATAGGTTAGGTTAGATAGGTCGACGCGAATTTTCGCGCCGTCCCCGGCTAGGCCCATTGTGATACCATATGATCCCTCATTTTATTTCTTCCAACTCGAACTCGCTCGATTTCCTTATGAAGGCGGCTACATCAAACGACTGATGCAATCTCTGCCAGACAAACGAGAAACGGCATATTTTCCAAGGGCTGGGCAGTGACTGAGAAAATTTTCTACTGTCTCCTCCTCTTCCTCGTTTCTACAGCTCCTACAGAAGTCATTTGATGCTACCCCTAGTCGGACGGCATGTCTTCCAACCAGTAAGTGTCTCGTGATTGCTCCAATCATCATAAATAGAGTCTGTCTATTATGGCGCATGAGTTGTACTCTGACCACGTAAGTTTCGAGAAATTACATTTGGTATTTGTGGTCCACCTAGTCTCCGCCAGTCTGATTATTTCCTCTTTCACTCGCAGCTTCAGAAAAGCCATGGGAATTCCTGTCGAACTCCTTCCTGGAGGAATAACTTGGTCAATCTATCTGCTTCGCAAATATCCCAATTGGCACTGGGAGATAGTTTTAGATGTGTTATTGTAAGAATCAAAGCTTTCCATCGATTTAAGAGACGCTAATTGATGCCATGTTTCTTAACCCTCCATCGACTAATCCAACTGCAATTAGCTGTAATATATGGCGTCCTAAGTATACGATCTCCAGACTTATCTATCGTAAACACCACTAATTATTTACCATATTTTTCATTGTTTTTCAAAAATTTACTTTCTGACAAATATCACTGACCTATTGCTGCCTTCATGTGTCTTTTGGTACACGAAATTTCGTACATTACAATTCGTTTGAATGTGCTTTCTCTAACGCATCCTTTCTCCTCAAAACATAGCTTATACTGAGATTTGGGTTAATGACACTTGAAGAAATATGTTTGTATGAATGTTTCGCGTTAAATAATTTCAACTATGCACTCAAAACATGAAACAAGCTAATGGCTTAATTGGTTTGCCCACGGCAACAGCAACACCAACTGTTGCTATTGCAGCAGCAGCTGTCGTTACTGTTGCTGTTAGTGATTTGATGTGACGAGCAATTGCTCGTCGCTGTTTATTACGAAACGCATTAATCTGTGTCAGCTACTGCAAATTGTTGTTAGCCAAATGCTAAGGCCCACACGTTCACATAAATCAAGTGCAAAAGCAATGGTGAGGCGAGCATTTGCCAATAGAGTTTTTTTTAATTGCATTTCACATTTAGCATGAAGTATGTAGACAAACTTAAGCATTGAATGCTTCAAAAGGGCAATCGTTAATTAGTTAAAAGGCGAGCACAAAAGTATTACTTAAAATCCATTAGCACTAAACTTCACGGACAACAGCGACGAGTTTGGCGTGGTCAGCTGGAGGCTTTCTAATATGTCAGCAAATAATTGAACGTTAATAGTTAAAGTAAATAATTAACAACTGTCAATATATACTAAAAAGAGATAGATACATACATTTGTGTTGCATGAAGTTGCAACATGTTGCTGTTGCATGCGCTTCATTAGCGGACAACCAACAGCGTTCGTATGAAGTAGCAACCAGCGTCAACAAGCGCCTTCACCTGCTATTCACGCTGTGCCGTTTGACTTTTTTATTTTGTTTGTGGCAGACATTTGCTTGTATTAGATAAATGTTGCACTGAGTGCACTCACATTCATCGACAACATCATACAAACGTTGTCATCAATGCCGCCATTAGAGTTGTAGCTTGTCTCAAATGTGAACCACTTTTTCAATGTAGCATGTATTTTTTTTTATTCGATTTTCACTTTGTAATCAATGAAAATATCAGAAAAAAACATTTCTATAAAAATTTGCGCCTAAAAGTGTTTTGCTGCAATGCAATGCAACAATTTCTGCCTCTTTGCCGCTGCTTTATAAGCGACTTCAAATAGACACCTGCCAGACAGACACTGCGCTTGTTGTCTTGTTACAGTTTTAAAATATGCGCAAACGCTTTAGGATGTTTTAATGGAAAATTAGTTTCCTTAATGCTTTCGCTGCTAGTTGTTGTTTGTGTTGTTATTGTGTTGCATTTTCCTTGTGTCTTTTACTGCTCGCATTGCAGTTTTTTTACTGCTTTTGACCAAGTAGGTCGTTCATTGAATTTTCTTTTTCTTTTTTTTTTTTTTTTTTTTTACTATGTTGCAATTTTATTTCCTGGCTATACAACCAGTTCTAACTTTGGACTGTCAACATACATACTGTAGCTGCATATACATAGTTTGTAGTTACAATCAATTAAAATTACAATAGGCCAGCAATAACTTCTACTTCTAACTCTCTATTAGCTCTTTTGAAACTTTTACTACAGACAAACTAAGAAACATTTTATTGACTCTTTTGACTCAACTTAAGTGCTTCGTATATATAAATGATTTAATTGCTTTCTAAAATTGTTCGTAGCGACATTTCTTTTAATTGACATTTTTTTTCTTCAATGCTTTGTTGCAATTCATGTTCTTTTGAACTATTTAGGTTGCGTTGGCTATAAATTCTATGTCGAAATGGCGGTGAAAGGTATGCCGACTTCTATGCGGACTTCACAGCAATCAATTTTTTTTTTCTTTCTTTCTTTTTTTATAAAATAAATGCTAATTTCCCACGCATTTTATTTGAAGTTAGCATGTTTGCCATTTTCTGTTAAAATAAAAATTAAGTTTTATGCCAAATATGCGCACGCAAATTTATTAAATGATGAAAATGATGAAAAGTTGCAAACTTGTCGCATGTCATGTTGTTTGTCATGTTGTCGAATTTGCAACTTTTTGTACATTTTTTTTCTATTTTATTTTATCTCAAATAAATCTTGAAAATTTATATTTTTTTAAAACATTTTTCGTGTAGTCGCTTTCCCTTAGGCGATTGCGTATATGAAAGTGTTTCATGGTTTTACTTAGATTGCGTGTATTGCAATGAGTAATTGCATTTTCTAAGCGAAAATGTGCCAAACATTTCTTGTTTAACTAATTTTAGTTTCACGTATTTTTGGCCAAAGCATTACAAACTTTAAAGTATAATGGAGTAAAAAATAAACAAAAAATATGGAAAACTTCAAGAGCAAACGAGTGACCAACAGTATTGATTAAATTAACAGTATCGATAGTATCAATAGAATCGAATTAATTAATAGTATCGATTGTGTCAATATCAGCGATAACATAAATAGTATCGATTATGTCGAAAATATCGACTATTTCGACAATATTGACAATATCGATTATATCGACAATATCGACAATATCGATTATATCGACAATATCGATTATATCGACAATATCGATTATATCGACAGTATCGAATACATCGACAATATCGATTATTTGTCGACAATAACATCGATTATATAAAAATAGCGACAATATCGATGTATACATGGACAATTAGTATCGACAATATTAGAAAATTCGATAACAGCGATAGTATTGATAAATATTGATTTGATAAAAAATATCGATAATATTATTATTATAATTTCTATAAATATCAATAAAATCAAAATTAAGAAAAAAACCAAAATATTAAAAAAATAAAATCAAAAATTTCCAAAAAAATAAAAAAATAAAAAAAATAAAATTATATGCTTCCTTAAAGCTCAATAATATCATTACCTTTTACAATACCAAATTTTTTTTAAGTTTTTCAATACCAATTATAATTTTTTTTTTTTTTCTAACAAATATTCTACAAATAATTCCATTAAATTTTCAACTGTTTTATCTCTACATCAACTATTAATTTTAAGCATTAATTAAACCACTCAAAACTACAAAAATAAATAAAAATAATAATAAACAACCAAAAAAAAAAATCAAGGCGTTCACAAATTCTTAAACTCATGACTCAGTTTGGTTTTATGGCAACTTTAAGAACGCATATAAAAATTAAAAATCGAAATAAAAAAAAAAAACTTTAACACACCATAAACCAAAAACAAAAATAATTTTGGCAAAATGTACATTTTGCGCGAACATTTAGAATATTCATTTGTGTGACTTAATAGCGTTTAGAGTACGGCTTATGTGGGCGTTAATCCGCTATAAATACCACCCACTACAATTGAACGAACGAACGAACAAACAACATTACCGACACACAGCAGAATTGCGTTGGCGTACAACTTAAGCTCTCCAGATTGTTTACAGAGTCATAGAATTTTATTTTAATTGTTATTTATCTACTGCAACCGAATGATTGAACAAAAACGACAGTAAACGACTTCATACCATAGCGCTGATTATTATTATACGATATTATACTCATTGTACTTGTACATATATCAGTTATAATAGAAAGTTAATATTATTAGAAATACCTCGGGACAGTGACCTCGTAGGGTGTGTTCATAAAACGTGGAGCATTATCATTGACATCTGAAACGCGCACAATGATTGGAATGTTGCGTTTCTTATTTGAAGCGCGTATGGTACGGGAAACCTATTGAAGAAAAATATAAAGAATAGATATTTATACGGGTGTCCCCAAACTTTTTGACAACGTCGTCGGGATAGATGGGTCAGAAACCTGTTTGTTCAGCGCCATCCATCTTATACGTTTTCGTTATTGTCTAAAAAAAGATTTTGGAAATAATTAACTACTTTTCCAATTTAAAAAATTTCATTGAAAATTACTTCAAAAATTTTTATTTTTAAAAGTGGATTTTGTGTTTGAGTTGTTTTTATTTCGGTTTTGAATTTCAAACACCGAATGGTATGTGTCGTACTACGGCATTAGACCCGATTGCTTTACTTGTACATATTTCACTGGTTATACATACCCAGTTAATAGTCTTTCAGGCAACACTTGTCCGTTTGCAGTGAAACGGGGGTGTTTTAAAAACAGGCGAAGGACGAAACGTAGGACATCTGAACATGAAGAAGCAGCTGTTTTGGAAGCCGTTTCAAGCGTTCCATAACAAGTGTCAGAAAAGTTCGCAAGGTACAGGAATTTTACCTCTTGACGAAAAATATAAAAAGAATAGATTTGGGAACTTATATATTATAGTAAAATAAAATCATAATCATGTTCAATTAAATCAGCGTTTCAAGCGCGATTAAATCGAACGCGTCGCGTAGTCGTTAAGCTGTTGTTTAACTTGTTTATTTTTGTAATTTATGATTTACGGTTTCGCGAAGCAGTATAAGTTCCAGATAATTGTCTAGCTAGTTAATGACTAACTGACTGACTGGCTAGCGGTCATCACTCATTAACGTACATGGATACTCCCACTTAATTTATGTACGCCTTACAGTTACATCCTTCGATCGAAGTGAGCGCACTTAACATATTTTACTCTCCAAACGCATGCGCACCAGGAAATTATAAAAATTTCTTTATTAGAAATCATATATTGCCTGGGCACTTCTCAATTTTAAGAAAACTCAAAACATGTTTTTTTCGTTACTCTCACCTGAAAAACGATGTGACTCAGATTCTCTTCGTCGCGATCCAATGGCTGCAACAGTTGCAATTTTTTGCCGTTGAGCAGAAATGTCGGATGCCCCTTTGGGAAGACTAGATCGAGTGCAATTTCCGTGTAGGGATCACCGTAAATTGGCAACTCTGGTGGCGTTGTCTGTTGTCCAATAACTGTTAGTGACAGACGGAAAGAAAATAAAAAAAAAAAAATAAAGAGTACATTAATATTAGACAGCAGAAGACTTTTGAATAATTGACGTAATTTTTTCAATTGGCGCAGTGCAAATAATTGCTTTAGTATCGATCGTAAGTACTGCGTAAACTAGTTGCTTGGTTGGTTTGATGGTTGAATGTTTTATTAAGTTGTTCTTGTCTGTATTTCTAATGCTATTAACTGCACAAAACTACTTAATAGTCTTACTAAGAGGCTTAAATTAAAAGTAATTAAATAAGTAATTATTATAATAAGATTTCTTTGGAAGATAACGTTCGTTGTTAGTTGTAATTTTATATTGATGTTGGCTAAATAAGTTGTTAAAGTGGATAAAGAATTATTTCATTTGAAAACTGAAGACTGTTTTAGATTGAATTTGAGACTGTTTACAGACGCAGATATTAAAATAAAAAAATTAGTTACTCACATAAAATAATGATTGGTAATAAGACATTATTTAAGGTACAGGGTATCTCGCAGTCGAGTATACACGTCTGCAACATTCTTTCTATTTTTGTGTGTAGAAAATGCGAATCTCTCTTATAAGCAAATTTAGTGCTGGCACAGTTTTTCTTTGTTTTTTCTTTTAAATTTATGAATTCCAGTTGTAAATCTAAAATATTGTATCTAAATAGTAGTTCAAAATTTCCATATGCATATGCAGAATGTAAAAAGCGTGCTACCAAAAATAGACGCACCATCTTTCGATTCGATATTTGATTCGATTTGAACTACATTCTATGCAGATTTGCACATACGCCAAATTTCAACAAAACAACAAAAGACAAACATCCTTTCTCTTTGGCAAAGACAGCCAAAGACAAGAGGTCAAGTCTTTGTCTTTGTTCCAAAAATGATGCCAGCTTCCAGTTATGAAGCACATGTATGTAAAATAATACTAAAGTGGGTAGAACGGACAGACGACATACATATGTATATGTGTAGTATAAACGCAGAAATCAATAGAATGTACGAGTATATTGCATATTATTACCACAATTTAAGAAGACCAAAAAAAAAAAAAAAAAAAATGCTAAACTAAACAGCAAAATAATCGCACCGTTGCTCTGATTTTACAAGCAAAGCAGCCAATAATTGTGTCTCAGTTACAAGACAGGGCATGGTCGTCTGTAAAGGAGTGAATGTACAGTAGCAACTGTTGCTGTTGCTACAAAGTGGTATTCTCGTCGTCGTTGTTATTGTTGTTGTTGGCTTTGTGGCAGCAAGTTAAGGTTATTTTTTTTGTATCTATAGCTTTGGCATTTTATAGCTTTTAGTTTAATCTATTTCTTTGCGGTTCGCCCTTTGTTTTTTCGGGGGTTTAAATTTTTTTTTTTTTTTTTTTTTTCATTTAAGATTTTATTATATTTTTTTATTTCTTTTTTTTTTTTTTTTGGTGTTTCTACTGCGCATTCTAACTTTGCGCACATGTCAAGAGTATCTACACGTAACTGAAGAAGGCAACAACATGCCCGCAGATACACAAGTTATAATTATGGCATCGGTTGCAAGCTGTCGTTGCTATTTCTGTTACTGTTGCTACTTTTGCTATAGTTAAGCTTGCCTGCGGTCATTGCATGTTTGCTACATGCAGCATGCATGCTGCTTCTTGCTGCATCACTATCTTCTATTGGAAAATTGTTGCTGCTGTCCGTTGTATAGAAATTATTTTGTCGTTTGCCTTTTTATTGATATTGAAGTGTAGAATATACTTTTTTTTGCTCATTGCTGCTGCTGCTACTGTTCATTAAAGGTGAAAAAAGGAGGGAAAAAATAATAATATTTTTTTTTTTGCTTTCGAAAAAATTTGGCTATATTTTTTCAACTGCTTGCGGCCATTCACAAAAGATATCTACTTAAAAAAAAGAAAAGGAAAATAAGAAAAACTTCATGGCGAACTAGAAAAAGCAGAAATGCTTCATTGCTTCTAAACTGCCAAAAGATAAGAAGGCAAAGGCACGCCAACGCTAAAAGTTGCTCCTATTGCTAAATGTTACAAAAGCACAAAGTGGAAGCTGCAGCAATTACTTTTGATCTGCCAGCAACAATCTTAATGAAAAAATCCCAAGCATATTACCAACTCTAAAGAAAGAATAAACTTAAGAACTGAAGATGGCAAAACCGCACTTAAGTTAGAACAACGCCTTGACAGCAACAGCAGCAGTAACAGCACAGCAGCAGCAGTAGCTGTGTAGAAAGAAGAGTTAGCAGTCTCTCAACTTAACTCTGCTGCATGTTGCACGTTTGCCAATAAGAAAATTGCCGACTTACTTGCTAAGCTTTTTTTTTTTTTTTTGTTTTGTGTTTTTCATTCGTGTGAGCGTGTTCTGGATGCATTAAGTTGAAGATTTATGCACGTAGTGCATTTATTTTTCGTAAATATTTGCAAATAGCCATTTACAAGTTGTTCCATTTACTAATGATATGTTGTGCGCAATATTGCATATGGCAGCAATAGTAGCAACATGCCGCGTAACACTACCAATAACAAACATACACACACACACACACACACCCAGTAGAACGTTGTCAGATATGCTTATTGTAGTTGTTTTTTTTTTTAATGTTTTTGCTGCTGCTGCCATTTTGCAAAATATTTCATTTTGTTTATTACATGCAAACATTTTTAAACTTCATATATTGCAATCTAAAGCAGCCAACAACAACAGCTGTTGCAACTGTTGCTGTTGCTGCTGTTGCTTTTGTTGCTGCTCTTAGCAGCAACAAATGCTAATAGTCACGTAAGGTTTTTGCGATCGACTCTACTTGTTCGATCGTTCCGTTCCTTTCGTTTTTCTAGTCGTTTTTATTAATTTAGATTTTTTCGTTAGCGATAAAAATTAAAAACCCTTGATGTGCCTTAAATGGTGTTGAAAATTGTTGCTGCTGTGATGCGACTACATTAAGAGCGACAGCCAACAAAATCAGCAATATAAACGAGTGAATAGTCGCTTTGCATGCAACTCTGATTGACTTAGAACATTTATTTTATTTTTCCTTAAAAAAATTTTTTTGAATGTGAAAGTGTTTTAAACAAGATCAGCTACGATGGCGTTCGGAACAATTACTAAAAAAGAAGCTCTCAACAAGTTTTACAAAGATGCTTTTATATGTATTAAATACATGAAAACGTACTAGATAGGGTAAAGTAACCTTAGAATAAAAAATAAATGTTTTTTAAATGTTTTTTCAGTTCCCCTTTAACTCCATTCACTTATTTCAGAGATTTTCCAAAGTTAATTAAATTGTTTATTGATGAGCCATCTTTTGAGGTTTGGGAAGAGATAAAAGTCCAAGAAAGCCAAATCGGGCGAATATTGTGGATGGATCATTGATTTTAGCCGTGGTTGCGATGCTCTTGTGCGTTTGTGTTTTTGGTCCGGAGTCCGGCAGGATAACCTTTTTATGTGCATAATCTGGTGCTCAGTACTAATCTGGTAGCTCGCGCACCTTCACTTTCCGGCCAGCTAACACCATTTTTTGATTATATGAGAGAACTAAGGGCCGTATCGCACTGAAATTTGGCATGCCTGCCTTAATACGAACGGGCTTTAAGGCACCATAACCTTCCTCCTCTGGCGGTCAAGGAGGTTACTTTTTACCCCACCTAGTAAGAGGATCTTTTGGAATCTGAGAATTTAAGCTAAAAAAAATACCAATAGTACTGGCTTGAGTTGATAACCGTATTGACTTTTTTGTTGACTAGTCCGAATCAACCGAGAAATACCCTGTACCCAATACTACATTAAGTTATTGCCTATCTTGGTTCCACTCTTTTTAGTATATAAGTGTTTCTAGCTTCATATACACAATGGGTTATCATAATCTCTAATATTTCGGACCTTTGAAAATCCCTTGCTTGCAATTTTTCGCAAATGCGTTATTGGGGCTTTTAACTCCATTTACTATCTACTGCAAGATGTGACGCGTATTAAAGCTTCGGTTTTATCGAAATTAAGGTTTCTTCTTTATTTCATTTTTACATAAGAGTATATTTAATTTAACGCACTTGTCATGTTTTCTATTAGCCGCAAATACGCAAAGTAAATGAACATGAGTGCTAAAAAATGGTTTAACCAAAAATCTATTAAACGTTCGAAATGCCTTTCGAAAGTAACAAACTACTAAATGGGAAATGCCTGAAATAGTTTGTCAAGCAAATGAACTACTTTAGCGTAAATGGGCGAATACAAGTGCGGCGGCGGTTTGTTGCATGGACAGCGCAGGACAGCATAGCGCAGAATTCTCGATGACAGCTTTAATGGCAACTAATGCTGGTAATAAAGTGTACTTTGTGTACAGCTACTTTGAAGTGGACTGTTGCCATAGTGACCGTCCGTGGCCATTACGATTAACATCAATGAATGTTGCACGATGAAAGCGTAGCATCCTTCTACTACTACGTTTACTAGCGTCGGCTTCATTGCATTTTTTTTTTAAAGTATTTTATGCGCGCACAGACATGAAACAATTTTATTATAATGAGCAGTTGAAGCGCTACCGAAGTGTCTATTAAAAATTTTTAGAACAAAAAAAAAAAAAAAAAAAAAAATCAAAGTTACGCTGTGGTGAGCATCATTAGGCTTTTTTAGAATTTTTTAAGCGAACAAAAATTGTCTCGAAAGGGTTTCAAAGTCGTCTACTAGTATTGAGTGGAATAAAGTCAATGAATGTATGAATGAAATAGCATAAAGTCTAATGAACATGCGGCATAGTCGTTCGACAGTCAGACAGACAGACAGACAGGACAGGACTGCGAGATGAGAATACGTTGCGAACGGCTGACGGCAAGAAAATAATGTTGTAAAGGTGGGATATTTCGCCGCCTCGTCGGACAACTTGATTTTATGCCCAGCAGCATAGTTAAAATGAACGATCGAATTAAACACAAAAAAAAAAAAAAAAAAAAAAAAAAATAAAATAAAAAATAAATAAAAAATAAAAGTCCAAAGAAGTAGCATAAAATAAAGGCTTTACTCGCATTGAACTCGGCTAGTTTTGAGCGCCTGTCGCAACTGACACTTGCTAGGCTTTGGATTTAAAAATCAGAGTATACTAGATTTATGGTAATATATGTAACAATCGCAGAACGATTTTATGGATCCAAGAAAGTTGATTGGAAGTGAAACTGGCACAGACTCTAAGTATTCTAAATACTCAAACCATTTGGAAGAGTATGAAAATTTTGTTACTCGTGAATGTTAAGTTTTTTTTTTATTTGCTGATTTACTTGATTTACTTTTGCTGCAACAGCGCCTGCCTCAAATAGTTTTTAAAAATGTTTTTTTTTTTTGTGGTTAATGTTGCCGCAGCAGTCGACGCAAAGCGATGCGAGGCTGTGTTGCATTCAAATACAATTGCTGCTGACAGCTGCCGAACACTTTCGTTTACAAGCTGTCTTAGCTTTGTATTGATATTGCATTTTGTTTAGTGGATCTATATATAAAATATATTGAATATAAATGCAATATCATCACCTTCCATTTTGCGTACTCCATATATATGTGTCTGTCCGTCTGTCCATTTGGCTGCTTGTCCGCCTCTGTCTATGCTTTGTGGCAATAAATCAATGAAGAACATCATCAAATGTATCTTTGTTTCTTATTTTATTTATTCACTTTTTTTTTGCGCGTAAATTGAGTTTGAATGCAAATAATTCATAGTCTTTTACATTCATACTACACACACACACACACAAGTATAAGTATATTCTTTGACTATGTTCCCCCAATTTAAGCTGTTTCGTTGCATTTGCTACAGATACTTATTCGCTTTTGTGTTGCACATTGATTGGTGTTGCATCTTTTACTGCAAACTTTTGCAGCAATTCATTCTTGTTGGTTGTTGCAAAAACGATTTTTTATGGCTGCTTTATGGTTTGCATCCATAAATCTTTGTATTTGTTGCTCTTAAGTTGTAGTTTTACTTTCGTCGTGTAAATCGAATTTATTATTATTTTTTTTTTTTTTTGGACTTCATGCTGCATGGGAAGTTGTTGCGAAATAAAATGATTCTTAGAATTTATTTAAATGCAAATTAAATGTGTAAAATTGGATGCCTTAATTTTTTTTTTTGATTAATTCAAAATTAGGTAGATATTCCCGAACATATTCCTGATTAGCTTAGTTCTTAGTCCTTCCGAGTGAATATCAACAGAATCATTGCCCATGCGACAAAAAATAAAAATCGAAAGGGATTAGACGAACAGATATTGATATAATTTACTAAAGGCCTTTGTCACTTGATGTAAGAGTTTCATACAATATTTCATGGTTCTTTTTTTCGAGCAACCGTCAAAATTTAACTGAAAATTTCTAAAAAAATTTTGTACAGACTACTCGTGACATCAGAGTATGGAAAGTTAGAAAGTGTTGCCACATTTTTCCAATTCCAAATTTTTTTTTGTAATACAGACGAGGTGGCGCAACAAATTTAGAAATCTAGCATCGTGTATCCAAGACCTTAGTATATTTATCTAATTGCTTTTGTTGTTTATCTAAATTTGAGAGAAGATTCCATTAGTTCGAAAAAATTTCATATTTTTTGAAAAGGCGCAAGGAAGAGCAAAATTGATGGCTACCAATGTAAAATATACACTTTATATAAAAAGTGCTGCGTAATAATTTGTGAGCAACATTGTGAAACTTGTTCTTTATAATAACCGTCATAACCAGTGTTGCCGTTTTCTTTTTTCCCGCTAGATTTCTTTTTCCCGTTGATTGCAGGGAAAAATTCAGCAAAAAATTAGTTATTCTGGTTTGTGTAAATTGTGATAAGTATTCTGATATGGGGCTATCGGACCTCTTGAAAGGTTAATAAAACAACTGCAAGATCAAAATCTAGTAGAGATATTTACGTAGTCATATTTTAAAGCCTATTACTTTCTATCATTTTCATCTAAAGTTATCCTCCTCAAACAACAACTTTTAAATGTAATGGTCTGTGCTTGTACATTATTTATGGAGTCGATCACATAACTTTTCATCTTAAAACATAGTTGGGAGCTTATGTTCAAATTGTATATTTGTATTCTCTATTAGCTCTATTATACAAATCCCTCCAACTATGTCCTTTCCTACGTCTGCTCTTCTTCGTTTACATTTAATTTAATTATTTTTTGCATATAAACATTTAATATGTTGTATCTTAATTTAATTTGTTAAATTTATTAGATTAAATAACTGCAAAACATGTATCTGATAAACGCAAATGCATACAAAACGAAAAACAAGCGTCTCAGATAAAACTGCAAAGCGTTAACATTATAAAAAATATATTGAAATGAGAGTGGATAGCAAACAGCGACAATGTCAACAGCAATAACGAATGCGTTGTACATGTTATATTTAATTCAACATTTCTGTAATGAAAATTAACGAGTGCAGAATTGCAAATAAATTTTAAACAGAAACGCCAGAGTAGAGTGGCAATACCACAGAGAATGTGTCGTCCTATGCAACATAAACTGCATGAGTTCACCAAGGGTCTTAGAACCTTAAGATGCAACGCAGCAGCAGCAGCAGCAATTAATGGTAATTATTTGAAATTAGCATTTGCCGCGGCTTGTGTGTGTCTGTCTGAATGGAGTCGATGAAAGGTAATTTAATATACTCGTACATATGCATATGCAGGCTTTTACTACATCCTCGATGTTGCTGCGTTTTGCTGCATCTTTTGCAACTTAATTTCCGGTTTAGCTGACTTTGGTCGAACTCTACGTACACACACACACACACACACACATATATGAAAATATCAAATGATTTATATAGTTTGTAAACGGAACTCGTTGGAATAGGGTTTTACGCTCGCAACACAAAATTTATTTGCGCATTTTTACTGTAAGCGTAATTGGACTTGTATAAACCTAAAAAAAATTTATTTTTTGTGCTTGATTAGCGGAAAATACTTATTCTAACTGGCCTGTAAGCGTTAAAACCATTAAACACTAAAAAATAAATGCATTGCAAAATAATTTCGAATTTTATTGGATGACCAAGAGTAAGTTTTTAATGGTTCGCAGCAATAGAAGCAGAACAACATAAAAATATATATATACGAGAATTGGCCTTCTAAATGTCGAAAAGAAGTCAATGTCCAACGATGATGTTACAGCAGCTCATGTTATGCTTTAATGTCCGCCTATTCTTTTTAAGAAAAAAAAAAAAAAAAGGAGAAGCCATCAAACTGTTTGCTGCTGCTGCTATTGCTTTAGTTTTCAGCTTTATGCATGCAGCATGCAGCAGCCATTGTCCAAGTCATTCAAGTCATCGTCAACTGGTGGTCCATCAGTGCAGTTGAGAAGAAGAACCTTTTGAGTACCTTTCACAAATGAATTGCGAAATTGAAATGGTAATTGCTGTCGGCATTTAGCTATTATGCACTTGTGCTATTCCTGTACTTCAGTCGTCAATGGAAAATTTCCATTGAGTTTTTTCATCATTTTTCAAAATTTTTTTTTTGGCATTACGGTTTTAGTTTGTTGCTGTTGTTGGGCGCAGTCTGATTTAACTGACTAATAGTCTGTCTGTCTGTCTATCTGTCTGTCTGCAACAAAGGAATTGCATCAAATTTTTGTTGCGATTTTTTATTTATTTTGGCTGCAAGAAATGAAAGTTGTTTTATCTTACAACAACAGCAACAATAACATTTCTTTAACTATTCAACTGGATTTGCCAATTCAAAGTTCAACTCTTTGCTTTTATCTTTGTTTTATAACAAATAATTTCATTTCAAATCAGGCAAAAATCGCGTCTCATCTGCTTAACTTTGCCTGCGGTTATTTTTTGTTTTTGTTGTTGTTGCATATTTTCATAATCAAATACACCCGCAATCATTTTTGCGTTGCACCCTGACTCGCCTAGGTTTTCACTACATATAAATTTGCCATTGTTAACTTATAATTTTGTCTTTGTTAAACCGAATAACGCCGTCGGCTTTAACATAGTTGAAGGTGCAAAATGTATTTCGTTTTACACTAAAAGAATTTTATTTTAAACACACAAAGCAAAGAAGACAAGTGTTGAAAAATTCTTATAAAGAATTTCTTTAAGTGTATGCACAGTCTTAATAATAGTTTGCAACATTCATGGCAAGTTCAATGTATTCGCATGCTGTATGCTATTTTATACGTGTGTGTGATTTTGATATGAGGCAACTAAACTATTCATTCCATCCAGTTTCGATGTTTCGCATGTGAACGAACGCACCTCAAGAAGAACGAACGAACGCGGCGGTATGCAATTTACGCTGCGCGCCATAAAATTGTAATGCTAGACGCCTTTAAATGGCGTCACGTTGCAAACGTTACGGTGAGACAAAAAAAAAAAGACGCACGTATGCAGCAAAAACAAAAAAGAAAAGAGTTAACGCAGCGCAAAAGGTTTGTTGAAATTGCCATTGAAGCAGTGATTCATTTATTGTGGGTTAAAATTACTACAGGATGTTGTTGCATGTTGCTCTGTATTAGCAGCGGCGGCTACAGCAACAGCAGCAGCCGCAGCAGCAATAGTAGTTGCAACCACAACAACAACAACAACAATATTATATGCTGCTGTTGCCATTTTTATTTATTGCAAAATATCTAAGATAAGTTCATTTCTGCCAACCAATGCCCTCTTCTTTTCTTTTTCTATTTTTTTTTTTTTATTTTTTCTATATATGAAACAAACCAAGTACGAGTATGTTTACCTGCATGCCGCCCTCGCGTGTGCATGTTGCTAAAACATCTCCTGTTGCAACTGCCACTGCTTGTATTGCTGCTGCTGCTGCTGCTGCTGCTGCTGCTAAATGTTGTTTAACTGATGTGTGCGTTGATGTTGCTGATAACTTTACTATTGGGGCGTAATCGTTCTGCAATTTACAATACAATTTTTCTTCTACTTTGCTTGAGTTTTTATAGTTTTTATGTCTTTGACTATTATATCGCTACAATGTTTAATACAATATTTTTCCTTCTTGTCTTCTTGTTTTAATTTTATTTTTCTTTATTTTTTTTTTTATGTGTTTATTTGGTTTTGTACGCTGTATTCGCAACACACAGCAATTCATTTGGCAATGTGCAACATACTACATACTACACATACATGCCTGCCAATGAGGTTAAATATTGTTTGCAACGCGATTTGATCGTGATTAATGATGCAGTTGTAATGCAGCAATCGATTGTTGCAACTTAAACTATTGAAGTTTGGAATGAGAGTCGTCGTCTGCATGCATGTGGACAGTAAAATTGATGTTCGAAAAATTATGATTTGATCGCGCACAGCAGTTGAACGAAAAAAAAAAAAAACAACAGAAAAAAAAAAGATGCGCAAACATTTATGTAAATGTAATTGTGCAATTTATTTGCGTAACAAAAAAAAAAAAAAAATAAATGATAAAACGAAAGACTTAAGTAACGAACTTGATACGTGTTTTAAGTGCTACACAAGTTTTTCAAAACATAAAAGAACTCTGCAGTTGAGTATGCTCCATTATGAGATACTCTGTACCTACTTTTTATGTAACTTAAGCTATATGCTATTCTAGAACCATTCTCTTCAAGAATTCATAAAATTTTCGACATCTTGGGAGTACTTTTTATGGGGACTATATATTATAGTGGTTCTATTTGAATCAATTTTGTAGAATGGCTTAACTATGGTGGGTATAATTAAATTTTTGTTTTGTGTTAAACCTAATTGGTACATATTGTTAGGTAAACCTTTCGTAAGTTTAAATCTTTTTGACTCCTTAATATTTATTATTACAATTAGCTATTTTTTAAAAATTAAATACTTACAATCACCACGACTCTCTTCGATATCCAAAATAATATTCGTTTGTCCCGTTTCAACTTCACACATTTGTGATTTGCCAAGTATACCGGCAACATTTTGACAGCAGCAAAGTAATAATATAGCAGAAGAACAGCAACCGTTGCCATCTCGTGGCCAGTGCTGCCATGTGTGTATCTCGCGTCATGACTGTTAGCTGAAAAAAAAATGTAAGAAAATTGATTAGAATTTTTTTGCTTTGAATTTTCATTAGCTGCGCAGCGTTATGTTAAGTGAAATTATTTAATTGAATATAATTATTATGCATTTAGCGAACGTCTCCATTGCATTTTAACTGAATGACTGCTTGCCATATCTGTCACTCATTTGACTTTCAGCAATTAAAAATCACTCATACATATTAAATTTTTGTGCAGACTACAATTACCAACATAAATTATTAATTCAACTGGGTAGCTTGGTCGTCAAGAGTTAAAACATTTACTGATAACTAATTTTAATGCTTCACATTTATGGCAGTTGATGGTAGCATTTAAGTGCAGCTTACACAAAGGTGTGAGTCATGCGACACAAACGTCTCAGAATTAGATACATATAAAGTTTTAATATTAATAAAAAATAATTATTTTAATGTTAAATGAAACGCTTTAAACGTAGAAGTTATCTACACTTTTTATTAAAAACAATATCTTTGACTTTGAAACTGTTGAAAAGTTTTTCTTCTTAGTAATGAAAAGATATACAGATACATTACCTTAAATGGTGCTATATAAATATACAATAAACATTTAAAGCAACTTGCAACGTAGACTTCTTTTTTGCTACTGCATTAAATTTTTTATGGGCATTAGATGATAAATGTCAAGATGGCTGCTAAATGCGTTAGTTGAAAAAAATTTAATAAAATAGTTGTAGCTTCTTTTTCTTTCAAGTCAATTTTTTATGCTATATATTCATTGTGCTATAGAAATTCGTATTCCAGAGTTACTAACAGCTAAAAGGAAAATTCGCATAGTCGTTGTGATGATTCGGTCTGGTATTGTGTCCATAGCTCTCTGTGATTATTTTAAAATTTCTGGTCTACTTTTTTCATGATTTTGAAAATGTTTGAAACTCTGGATCGATGTGTTATTTTACACCGGACAGACGGTCAAGTATTTTGTTTAGCAATGCAGTAAGTCTTACTATTTTTTCTTCGTTTTTATCTCTTTACATACAAAGCAACTAAAGTGAGCCATCATGCGATTTCAGTAAGATAAAAAACTTCCATTCTATAATGTTTAATACACGTTAAGAGTATCAAAGCTTTGGTTCCATCAAATTTAATTTAATTTCATGTTTAAAGTTAACAACGCGCCTTGCACCTTTTTGTGTGCTTTAACCTAAATTTTCGGCATTTTTTCACACTAACGAATTTTTGCAGCCAGAAAATAGTTTAATTGAAAAACGCTTAAAAGTAAATGATCAAAACATAAAAAAAATAACCAAAAATTCCAATTTTAAAGCATTAGTGTGCTTATGCACACTTTTCAGAGTTATAGTTAGTTTAAGAAAGAAGAAAAAAAAAAGACCTACTAAGCGATCAAGCGCATGAAAATTATAAAATCGTGCCGAACATCATCAAGTGGCACAGGCCAACTCGTTCACTCAGCCGCACATCCTAAAAGCCCAGAGCAATGGAAACTTTTTTTTTTTTTGTATTTATTTTTCGAAGAAAGCTAGTGAAAGAAACAAGTTAGTGCGCGCGCATCATAAGACAACGTGCCACATTCCACTTCCTACAACAAGTTACGAAAAGTTCGTAAAAATAAGAAAAAAAAAAACTTTAAAATGAAATAAAAAAAACTAGTAAAAAAATAAGAACAGCTCAAAAGTTTAACAAAATGAAAAACGCTACCAGCAAAGTGGCACAGAAGGCGACGATGGTGACTTCGACGACAGGCGACAGGCGCGACTTGTTGCTCGTGCGCTAACAGCTGCAACTGCTGTTGTTGTTCTTGTTGTTGTTGTTGCTATTGCAACATCAACAACATCTTCTATTTCGCTGCCAATAGATCAGGTGTACATTTAGTGCTGCTGCCCACTTCATCAACTGTTTGCAACAAGCGCTTTTACCTCTTTTAAAAAGAAGCAACAGCAGCAACAGCAGTACCAGAAGTAGCAGCAGTCGAAGTCTCAGCAAATGTATCGAGAACACTTGCTGCCAAGTACAGTTAGAAGTGTATTTTGAGCTCACGTTGCCTGTCCCTAAACATCTTGCGGCATATACTGACTGCTGCTGCTGCTGCTGCTGCAACATCCGCAGGTATTAACTTACAGCAGACAGTTTTGTTGCTGCTGTTGTTGCTGCTTTTCGTTTCATCGTTTCTATGGCAGTAATTGCCGCTGCAAACTACTTGCGCTACAGATAACTCTCTTCTAGTTTAACGGATTAGAATTTCGTTAAGCACTTTTAGACGCTATCTTTCTTTTCAAACTTTTTTTTTTTTTTGTTTTTTTTTTGTTGCAGTCTACCTTTCGAAAGGCACAAGAAATAAGATAGTTGTGCACATTTGCATGCTTTAATAAGTTTGACAAGAAGTGCAGGAAAAGGAAAGGAAAGGTAAGAAAAAAAAAAAAAGAAATAAAAAGACTTAGACAACGAACTTGATATTTACGACTTTCGCCCAAGTTTACGTATCTACTTAACGTCGCGTTTTGTTCCTTTATGACAAAAATTTCCGCTATAACAATGCGCTACAGTAACTTAAAATTGAATTTTAAATGACTACGCGTAACATAAAAGACACTCGAATGGATTCCTTTGAGTTTAAGTTTAGTGGAAAATAGAAAATGATTGTTTTTTCTTTAACAATTTAAATTTTATCTTTACAAACTCTTTTTTAAAGTATTTTAAAAGATCTTAGCACTGATCTTAAGATTTCTACCATGAACGACTTATTGTAAAATCTTTTATGAAGACTTTCCGGTGTTCATTGTAGTTTGAATTCCAACAGATAATGAATAAACTGGCAGGAGATCATTAAGTTTATATTGGAGTTCGATATGGCCTTTTTATGTTGCAGAAACAACTATCAATGCAAAATATTCGTGGTAACGCCTGATTGAATAGAATATTTCTCTATATGTATTCTTTTTGAATATTTTTCTTTAAATCAACGCTCAAGCTGTGATTAACTGTTCGAGAACAGTGCTTTATATTATATTCCATATCATTCTTATCACTCAAAATTTGAATTTTGAAGTCTTTTTAGCAGGTATGAAGCCTTTTTTAATATAAGGTATTAAGTTTTTAAGATAAACTTCTCCTTTAATCGTAAAGATTTTGCGATTAACTTTTTAAATTGCAAATTTTGGTTCTCCGGCAATCACAAATCGCAAAATATTTTTATTTCGTCTATCTTTGTACTTTTTAATATTATTGAATCTGAATTCGAATTTCAAATCAATATTTTCTACTCATGCCTGCATTTAAAGAGCAGGAAATTTAGTCAAAGTAACAACAATTTGCGATTTGTTTTGACCGATAACCTTTCAATAAGTAACCGATAGTAGATTTTTGTCATGCAATGAAACGTTTTGGAAATGAAACATAACTTTTGCGATTGCCGAAGCACGAATAATTAAATTCGTTCGAATTTACTAAATCGCAATTCGGAAAATTTTTACGATTACGGGAACAAGGCTATACCTATATGTATTCTATTTTATGTGCTTTGAAATTTACTACTGCTTAAACTTTGGCTATTTTCTCATTTGTATCTTCGGCGTTGTTAAAAAATATTCATTTAATTTGAAAAAAAAAAAAACAATAAAATGGCATTGATTTGGTTGTTGATTTTTATAGAGTTGCGCACATCTGCTACATTTATTAAAACTACGAAAAATATAAAATGTAGATGAAGCGAAAAATCTCCGTTGCAATTTAAGATGAGCCGCGTAAATTTTGCTGCAGTTATTGTGCCACACCGCCTCTCTTCTACAATAAATGCCACTACTAAGATCGCGCTTCATAAAATAGCTTAAAAGCTAAAAACATTAAAGACAAAAAAAAAAATATCTGTGGAAAGAAACACTTGTTGCTGTTGCTGTTGGTAATGCTGCTGCTGATGATGTTACTTCGTGCCTCATCATGACTTTAATGAGGTTCAACACTTTACCGCGTTCTACTGCTTTACTGTATTTTTTTTATTATTTTCTGTTGTTGTTGTTGTTTGCTGTGTTTATTGTTGTTTGGTTATTGTAGCGGTTCATTTAGTCTCAACTCTAAATGTTGTTGTTGCTGCTGCAAATGTTGCACTGTGGGAAGCTTTTTTTTCTTCGTATTTCATTTATCCTCTTAATGCAGCGGCACAGTGAGGCAGCGCCTTTTTCGAATATATTTTTTTTTTTGAATGTGTTTCATGCTTTGGAATTTAGTTTGAAGCTGCCACAACAATTTATGTGATGCCAGTTGTCCAATTAGATTACGAAAATAAAAAAAAAAAAAAAAAAAAAAAGTATGCAACGCTGCGCATTCATGCTGGACAAGCGTTTGATGTGAATAATGTGGCATGCACAATATTTACTATGAATCTATAGCAAGCATTTGAGCGCACAGCACAGTGAGTTCGTTTCATTGACGGAAGTATAAATTTCAATTGAGTGCATCAAGTTTGAGTGCGTGACAATTGAAAAGACATTCTTGCAAATAAAAGAATATACAAACATGAAATCAGTAAAATAAACAAATACTTTGCAGCTGTTCCACAATGAACAAAAAAAAAAAAAAAAAAAAAATCTAGGTGCAACATTTGGAACGTCTTCATATGAAAGTTGTGCGAATTAAAACTTGTTTTAAAACAGGCGAATTGTACGCTGTGATGTGAGCATAAAAAGAAATTAAGAACACATAAATCTTTCTGTTTATAATCCAATAAAATTCCAGTTGATTTGTTCGCTATTAGTGAAACACGATTTAGAAGTCTGAGATGAGTTCATATAATAAAAAAAGACTCATAAATTATTACTGTTCATATTATTGCAGCTTTACTGTAGCAACTATTTTACCAGTGGCAACCTGAGAACTGAACCAGTTGCAATTGGTGTTGATTTACAGCGTCAAAACCAATTGAAATCGGCTGCATCGAATAGATTTGTGGTCAACTGCTGTGCTGCAGCTAAGTACCGTTAGATTATGATTGCACATTCCAGTTGCAACTCTCAAGTTTTGTGTTGTTGATTTGTGGAAAATTGTTGCAGTCAAATACTCATAACCCGCCAAGTCATTCAAATTGACTTTACTGAGTGAGTGGAAAAAAAATCATAAAACTAGTTCAATATTTTTTGTGTTTGTATCTAAGAAAAATCTAGCTGCTTGCAATAAATATATAGCTTCACAAACTTTATATAACATTTTTTTTTTTGCTATGTCGCTTCTCTTTTAAAAACTCCCACGAAATTGTAATAAAAAAAAATTGCTTTCAACGATCAAAAAAAAATTATTTTTATATAAATAAAAATGTACCTATATTTTATATATATATATATATATATATATATATATATATATATAAGTAATTATGAAAATAAAATGCTGTCGATAGCTACACTCACATATTGGTAATGTGAAAATTATGCAGCGTCATTAAAGTAGACATGCCCCATCATTATTATGCTTTGATAGGTTTTTTTCTTAAATTTTATCGATATTTTCTTTTTTTTTGCGCACGATTTTTTATTGCCAGCCGCAAAGAAAATCAACAACAGCGATCAACAAAGATTGCAAGTCTTTATTGGCTGCTGGGAAAATGAAAGGAAAGTGCTTTAGAAACAAAAACAAAAAAAACTTTCAAGCAGCCGCTGATCAATTCAGTTGATTAGCGGCAACACGCTCGGTGTCGTCTCAGTGTGTCAATGAGTATCTCAGTTAAAATATATTTTATGGTACAATATATGCGAAAGCTGTTGAAAAAAGGCGGTCAACGCGATACTTATTTTAGTTAATTTTGAGACACGCTGTATATATAATTTTTAATTGAGTATTATGCGCAAATGGAGCAGCTTAGTTTCTTGATGAAAGGCAAATTTATATGTACAAATTTTCAAGTGTATGGCAACGCTTTTAATTAAATTTTTTAATTTCCAACAATAATTTTATAAATAGCGTAGCAAATAAAAGCTTCGACTATATTATTACTTTTTTCTTTTTTCATTTTTAATATTTTTTTTTTTTGCTTTTTGTTCGGTTAGTGTCAAAAGATATTTTTATGCAAAGTATGACACGATTATGCATAAATCAGCAGATTTAAAACATTTGACTTTTAGAGCCACACATTGACTTGCTGCCAGACAGCCTGACTTTGGGCGTCTTTGGTTTGGTTAGCAGTAAACACTTTTGCTTACACTGTGACGCTTTTGGCCTTCGAGGTGTTGTTTTTTTTTTTTTTTTTTACAATCTAACGTAGCTGGCATATGCAGGTCACTTAGGTCACGCCAACTGTTTAAACTATTAAATACAACGACAACGAAGACGACGACGACGACTTGTGACAGCTACGGCAGCAGTAGCCATTTATAAGTTAGTCATTGCGCATACGCCATGTGTGACACTCTGTGTGTGTATACGATATCTTGCATTGTACATATTTATTAAAGATGTTCAAATGATTTGCATCTCGAGTACGTTTAGGCAATATTTTACAGCATTCAAAAAAAAAAAAAAAAAATATATATAAAGTAAGTAAAAAACTACTTCAATGAAATAAACAATTTAAAGTTCAGCGCTATTTTGGCTTCTTTGACATACATTGCAGTATGCAGCCGTAACGAATGCAACAACAACAAGATTCAGTTTGAACTTAACTCTCAAGTCATGTAATGTCAGCCAGTGCCAGTCAGGCAACAAACTAACTAAATAAGTGAGTAGAAAAAGGAAAAAGACGAGCGGCTTTTTTCAGCAACAAAATAGACGACGCTGCAACATTTTGTTGCATAGTAAATAATTATGCCTTAACTCTACTTTTTTTGTTTATTCTTTTAGTCATTTTCATCATCGTCATCAACGCCGCTGCTGCTGTGGCTGCTGCTGCTTCGGCACTTCTAAATGGCAACAGGTGCAGCGACGCTTTTTTTTTTTTTTGTTGTGCCACTAACTGTCAAAATGTTTTAACGGTGGTTTTCGACTTGAGCAATAAGAATTGTCGTGCAATAAGAATTGTTAACTAGTTTCAGTAAAAAAAAAAAAACGTTCACTTCATGCTTTATTGCACTCATTGTGAGAAATTTGAATTATTCGCATTAAATTTATCATTCTGCATAATGATCTCGCGGAAACTCTTTTTTTGTGCAGCAGACTCATTCAATTTAGCCAAATTAATGACGCTTAACACAATTTGATATTGTTGCTTTAGTTTGACATAATAAGTTGTTAATACGTTTTTTTTTTGGAAATTGGAATGTTGTTCTCCTAATTTAACTGTTAATAAATAATTTAGTTTTAGCAATTGACTTGATTAACTGCTAAGCTGCAGCTACTATTTATAGTTTGACTGCCAAATTACTGCTCGACGACAAAGTCGTGCAATTTTTTTGGTGACACCGTAGAGCTTAGAGATCATTTTGATTGTATGAAAATTTGCTCATATGCTCTTGAATATTTATAACATAATGATCTTATAGTTCGTTGTTATGAAGCTAACGATTTAGAAATTTGTATAATTTTTAATTGAAGCAAGAAGCATTTTGAAGTTTAAAAATAGTCTTAGAAAGTCTTAGAGAAATAAAGGTTGTTTATTCTTCCATGTAAAAGACTTTTACAAACTATAGTCAAGACAAGAAAACATCAAACTTTCGATTTTAGATATGGAGTTACTTATTTCTAATATTTTCCAAGATCTATACAGACTATGTCCGCTATGGGCTTTGAAACCATTCAAGCGATGAGTCTCAAATCAGTTTCACTTGAATGGTATCAATTCAAGCATAATTATAGACCACTAAAACAATGCATTAGGCACATTAGGTTCATTCATGTAGTCGATTTTCTTTTCCTACTTTTTTTTTTTTGTGTTTTTTTCCCCAACTTTTTGGTCAGCTGCAATTTAAATAATGGTTTTTTTATTTAATTTTGTATGTTTTCATACTAGCCCCAACAAAAGTACAAAAAAGAAAACGAAAAGAACAAAAAAACAGCACATGTAAATTCTTAAAGAGCCGAAAGAGCAGCCGAAACGATATATTAAAGATAAAATTTAAATATTTGACGTAAACAAACCCTTTTATAACTATTACAAAGCAAAACGCCTACGCTTTTTATATCATATTTCATTAAAACAAGAAAAAGGGCTTATTAAATTACATAGGAAAAAATGCACATCACTCATGTCCGAATATGCAAAAAGAATTGTTGACGTAGTAATTATTTATGGTCGATTTTTTCCTAACAAAGTTATCTACCGACAAAGTCATATAGTATTGTTGTTAATATTAGCAAGCGTAGCTAATTAGCGTAAGTTGAGCTTTAATTATTCTTGTACAATGTAACTACATCTATGTACACACTGTAAACAAAATGTTGTATCTATTTTTTAAGCTAAAAAATAAATATGTACGTCACATGTCTAGTTAAACTTGGGAAAAATGCTGCATAAACTGAGAACCAAAAGATGAGACAGACGACTGCGCATGCGCAGCAGCAACAGCAGCGCAGCGGTTGCTTTTAATTGTTTGGGTTACGTCAAGTGTGAAAATAAAGTTGACTTTTTTTGATGTAAAAATGCAACACTCAAGTGAACAAAAAGTATTCTGCTTAAAATGGCAAATAAATTAAATCTTTTTTTTGGTGTGTGTGGTCACTTTACTAAAAAAAATGACTACTCAAAAATATTTCTTTACATAAAATATAAAAATTTTGTTTAATTTATGTCGCTGACGCAAAAAGTGACGTGCATAAAACAAGCTTTTTGTAGAGCTACCACAAAACTTTTATTAATAGCGCGGCTATTGAATTTAAAAAGAAAATAAACAAATAAACAAACAGAAAAAATCGTTAAAAAACAACAAACTGCAACATGTAACCTTTTGGCATTTTCAAAGCAATTTGACATTAAAAGCATAAACGAAAAATCAACAAAAATTCACTGCTGCATTTGTTTGGGTTGTGTTGTGTGGTATGTAGCTGTAAGCGTATTTTACTAGTCTGGTAGTAAGGTAGGTAAGTAGCATCATGCAACTGAGGCAGCATTCACAGCAGCAGCAATAGCAACGCCAACGCCAATAACAACAATTGAATCGCATCTGCAACTGCAACTTAGGCAGCAGCCGCAAAAAAACAATAACCGCCAGGCAAGAAAAAAAAAAAAAAAATAGTTTTTATGTTGATATTTAATATTTACAAAACATTTTTCCCAGTTTGCATTTTTAACTCAAGTATTTTTTTTTAAGTCTTAAATTATACAAATTCATTTAAGCGAATAAAAATATCATTTAATTTCACTTGTAAAACTTTTACTTTTATTTTTTTAACGCTGAATAATAACAATTGAAGATGATTTTTTTTTTCGAAAGTCAGAGCACCCACATGAGGGATAGTGAAACTAGACAGACAGACGTACATAGAGAGAGAGCGAGAGAGACAGTTAATAATAAAGTCAAAATCATTTAGAAAATAATTTCGCGCTTGAAGACTTTCACTACGTTTAATTAGAATAAAAAAAATAGAAAAAAATAAAATGAATAAGTTGAAAGCAAAGTGTTATATTGTAAAAAGATCAGTGTCATCATTAGCAGCCATTTCAACAACTCTACGCTCCAAGTTTTCTATTCATTTTTCTTTTTGAGTTAATGAATCGTGTTGGCCAGGAGGCTATTATTATGGCCCGTGAATATAGGCTGCCAGCAGTGTTGGCGCTTATAAGCAGATATGTAGCATGTACATTATTGCCTTTCAAAATTTGCTGCAGTCATAATGAGATGTAAAAAAAAAAAAAAGCGCGCTTTGCTACATTCAAAATTATTCATCAATCAAGCATTGACAGCGTTTAATTTTCAATATGAGTAAATACACTCAGAAAAATTAATTCAGTTTTTGAATGAAATATTAAAGAATGAATGAAGCATGACATTTTATTTCCCAAAACAAAACAGAAAAATGAATTTATTGTAGGCAAATGTAGGCAGCGTAGATATTTTAATTGAAATATGACGAAATTGCTACTTGAAAAACTTGAGCAATCTAAATTTCATTTCATAAATTTACTTAAATGTGTGAAAGAGACAAAAAAATATGATCTATACAAAGCTTTTGTTCAGAAGCATTTGTCTATAATTTAATAATATTTATCTCTCAATTAGAGTTGATCCTGACCCTGCTCATCTCAATGGACAATTTTTTTTTGTCCCTATTCCGAGTTTTTCAAAATATGTTCGTGGGTCCCATGAGTCCTAACATTTTTGAACATGCAGAAAAGGTTGGACAATTTCCATAAAGTATATTCATATATTTTTGATCAACATCGCCAGATGTATCTGTCGGTCAATCGTATGAAATCGATTATATTAGAGACTTCAAAAGATACAGGCACGAAACATAAATAAATAGATAATGTAGAATCCTCCACAGGGTAAAAACGTCTTTTCTATCGCAATTTTAAGTGTTAATAGCCAAATAAGCTTACCCGATTTATGTTTTTGGGTTTTGTCTAGCCTAAAAGAAAATATACCAACTTGGTTATCAGTCAGTTTTTTCCCTACAAATTTTGAACTTTTTTACATTTTATAATTGACTTAGCTTAGAAGCACCATATATTATGTGCTGCATAAATTAAGGAACTGTCGGGACAAGCAGTATACCGTTTTGCCCGCCAATTTTAAAAATCTTTCACGATAATAGGTGCTATTACGAAATTTTCACAATCATCCCATGAGGCCCGGTGTCCTGCGCACAGCTCTACTCAGAATAGTTTTAATAGTTCAAGGAGAACAACCAAAATATACCCTGAATGTTTTGTGGTACTTTTAAAATGGAAATGCATATAGTAGAGGGAGAGCGAACAAATAGTAAAATAAACCAATTAAAAACTTTGTAATTCTTTCGCGGAACTGTACTGTAATTCCGAAGCGGGGCAAAAAAAATTAATAAGCTGAGCACAGAGTCAAGTTGCTTTGGACTCTGAGCCCAAAGTTTCAAGTTTGGTGGTTCAATCTCTTATTGTCCCATTATAACTTTGTTTTCTTTTTTTCAGTGTAAAAAACCATTAAAAAACTGAAAACTTCGTATTTTTAAATATTTTTTTTTTTTGTTTTTTGGCACAAATCATGTGAGTCAACAAGTTCAAGTGCATTCCAATTTATGTTTGCATGTATAAAAAAAAAAAAAGCTTTCATTAAGCCGCCACCATCGTTGTTGTCGTTGTTGAGTGCTTCCGCCTTGGCTTACAGCAATCAATCACGAACTACTAGAGTCACTAATCCAACTACTTGTATCTTATACTACGTATATGTATTTCAACTCAACACAATACAAGTGACTGTGGGCTGTTCTGGTTTATAATACTTAACAAATGCAATACACAAAAACCCGATACGCTGTCTAACAGGCAATTTGAATACGAAAGCGCAAATCTAATAGAGCTACAAACTTCATCGATCTGTGAATACAATAAATACAACTTACAACAAAACTCAAGAAAAAAAACTCCTTCCCATTGAGTTAGACGCTGCTGCACGCGCAAAAACCGTTCTCGCATATTTTATACCAAAGAATCTGGTTAGTCGGTTTAGAGCCAAAAGCTAAGAAGTATGCAACATGCTGCGCAATCGATCAGCCGTTTAGCTGTTGTTACATATATAAATGTTGCATGCAGCACGCTGCGTTGAACTTTTTTTTGTTTTTGTTTTTTTTTGTTTTTTGCTCGCTTTCTACTTTTTTTTTTTTTTTTTGCGAAATAAATTTCATCTCATGCTGTTTCTAATGAACTTCTTTCAATAGATCTTTCGTTCGTTTGTTCATTTTGTGTATCTTTGTTATTTAAGGCATCTAATCTTATCCGGATTAAGTGCGCTGCTGCTGCTGCTTTTGCTGTCGACTACCGTTATCTTTTGGCCATTAATCCGTTGCATAAATATTGCATTGATTGTGTACAACATGTTGCAAGTTGCGTATTGCTGCAAGGAAATAAGTCTCTCACAAATTCATTGATTGGAAAAGCGTTTCCTGAGACTACAAAAAAAAAATTGTTATTTAAATTCTTATTTTGCTTCTAAATTATTTTAATTATATATTTTTTTTGGAGATCTTCGCTTAGAACTTTCAGCCAGCCACACACTTTGTTTCAACAACTTTTACAGTCATAAATTATACGAATGTGCTTGGTTCATTATTGTTATTTATATATTTTTTTGTTATTTTTAACAAACATAAATTTTTGTGTCTTTTTGTTTTCTTTTTTCTTGCTAATTAAATATGCGGCAAAGCAAAAGAAGATTATTTGCTGCGTCATTTGTTAACGATTTTCATACATCTCATGGGTTGTATGTTACTGAAAAGACTTAGTTCGGTACATGTGCTTTTTATGTTTATCTTAAAGATTTGTTTTTTTCACGCTGAACTTATAAACAACTTTTGAGATTTCTAGTATCTAATGCGCAACTGTCTGGTAATGTTTTATATAATAATAAAAATATTGCTGCTGTTGCTCTTGACAACGTTCTTGGCTAATGGCAGTAAAACTACTTTAGCTTCTTGTAATTAAAAATGTTTTTCTACAATATATATTTTTTTACTGTTTTGTTGGTTTTTAATACATTATTTTAATGCTCGGAACGCCTTCAAATATTTCTTGCTGATTGATTTTTTTTTCTTGTCAGCTTAATTGAACGCTAAAGGAATTTTTTAAATAGTTAATTTACATTTATAGTTATTTGACATAAAAGCGTTTTATAGATCTTGTAATAAAATAAAATTCATTGATTAGTTGTCTATTTACATACAAATTTACAGAAAATAATTAAGTTAAATTTAATGACGTTGAGTTATTTTGATTTTTTATGTTCAATATTATCGTTTTTTAACGAAATAATTAAAAAATCACATAAAATTTTGTTTTAAAAAATTTGATTAATTTGAGTTTAGATTAATCAGTTAATCATGACATAACAAGTCATGGTAACTTGGAAAATATTTTTGTGCAGCTTTGCCATACGTTCGTAATGCTCATGTCGGGGCGTGCTTCTCAAGCGGCAAGCTAAGAACGCTGCAAATAACTTAAATATTGACAGCGGTTCGCAATAACTTTGAACCGCTAATTTGGTTCAAGTACCGGTTTTGCATCGAAGTGTAATTTTTTGAAAAGCTTGCCTTTTCCGTCCCAGAATAATACAACCAAAAATCGAAAAAGTTGAAAAATTTTTGAAAAAAAAAAACAACAAAATATTTTTACCTCGAAAATACACACAGATAGCATCTGAAATGTTATTATTTTTATATATTTTGATCGAAATGTCTAAGTTTTTTCTTTCCAAAACCAGTTTAAAAAATAAATATCGATTCATAGTTACTGAGTTATTGCCAAAGGACAAAAAAAAAATAGTTTTTTAACCATAAGTTCAGATTTTTGTAGGGTTCTACAAATTAAAAATTTGCAGGTTTGTTATACTCAAAGAGACCTACATTTCCTGCTATAAGATTTCTTAGCTGTTTCAACTTTTTAACCCTTTTTTTAGTTGCATAGGTGGACCCGACGGTCGAATCGAGACAAAATACGTAGGTCGACAAAATACGACATTTTTTATATATATTTTTCATCGCTGAATGCGAATCTGGCCTTAAAAATTTACCATCGAGTCATGATTTTTGTATGTGTTCAAGAACTCAAAATTTGCTATCGATTCCGGGTTTTTCGACTTTTTTGTAACGAAAGGTTTAAGCTTAAATCTAAGCCTAATTCGGGATTTCTTACTTTTCAAGTTCATCCGCTATATATGATCAAAGACAGTTAAAAACAATGGTTTTCAAACTTTAATCTTTTTTTTTTTTAGATTTCGATTTAAGGTCAGATTCGAATTGAGCGAATCTATAAGGTGAGCCCAGTCCGATGCTTGAATCATTTTTCTTGTCTATCTGTGTACAGTATAGTTTATGGATTCCGTTCTTAAAAGTTTTCCTATCAATTTTTGTTATGTAAAAGTATTTGTTTGTTTATATACAAATCAAAGACACTTTTCATATTTACATTAAGTATCGCTGCAAATATAAAGTTTTCCAATACTACTCGTATACAAAACCAACCAATCCCGTCATTTACATTGCGCATTTCCAGTTACAAGTCATTTTAAATAAAGAGATTATTTGCGGTAATTGCAAAGTGGGTGTGGCAGCAGCTGTAGTCTGGCTGTCTTAAGACTATGTATAACTGCACGAAAAACGAAGAAAAAAAAAATACGTCATTGAATTTGAACTGCAATGTCTGCTGATATTTCACTCGTCTATATAAATACACAACTTTATAATGTGTTTCTTTTATTTATTTTTTTTTTTCCGAACAGCAAGAAATGTCAAATGAATCAAATATCAACAGTTTAAAACTTGTTTTAGCCATTTGCGAGCGGCATGTGTATCACTAAATGCGTGGGTGTATCTGTATCTACATACTACATACTGCAATAGTATAATAGTCAAAGCCGCAAAGTTGTCTGACTCGAACGCCACACGCCAGTTTGCTCTACAAACATATGTAGATACATATTGTATGGTGTATATAAGAAAGAAGTTTATACTATTTTCAAAGAAACAAAATAATTCGTATGTACTTTTTTGGCTTGCGGCTGTCGTTTGTAATTTGAGTAATTGTTGTTGTTGTTCTTTGTTTTTTTTTTTTTTTTTTTTTTTTTTTTTGTATCTTTACTGCCTTTGTTTGGCTTTCTGCAATCTTAATTTTTGGCCTGAATTGAAATTGGTTAAAGCCAATTAGATTTGATTGCAATTTGAAATTGTTCTTTGATTGATTAATTAGCTAAAGTTTTTTGACTTTCTGTCTAGTTTGACCTTTGTTTTTTTTTTTGGGTCATATATACCTCGTTATATTTTTTTATTGAATAGATACTATTTTAGCATACTCCAATTTTCTTTGATTAGCTGTGAAGCTGTCAAAATTCAACGAAATATTTTTTTTTTTATTTTTATTTTAGAAAGTGCTGACATACAAATTAGTTACGTTACGCTCTGCGCACGCGTTTCAATTTAGATTTGAGATTAGTTTTATTCATTATTTAACCATATTTTTTAACTTGAAGAGGGTGTTAACGTAGAAAATTGAAAATTATAAACATTGATAATGTTTGCAATTTTTCAAAACATATTTTCAAGATCTTTATAATGTTTTAATTAAATCGTTTTTAACATTATTCCACGATAAATTTCTAATTGACTTGATATTTGTTTTAAGTTTGAAGCTAGATATTATATATTTTAAAGTATTTAACTAACTCAGTAACTAACGAGCTAGTCAAGCTAATTGTTTTCAAAGCGATTTATCAGCATTTTTTTATAGTGCGGGGTGTGCCCAAATGGAACACAGATGAAGTAGCTTTTGCTATTATATTGTAAATGAGTCTTTGTAAATTGTTGCAATTTAATTGCCATTTCAGATTATTTCAGTTGATACTCGTTTTGGTTGCGCTTTAACGCTTTGTAATGCTAATTAATTGGCAGCTTATGAGCGTTTAATAAAATGTGCTTAAGTGTAGATTTTTTTTTTTTATTAGAAATTAAGGTAGCTCATTTTAAATTGTAAATTCTTGTAAAGGTTAAGAAAAAAAAAAATATTCTTAAGATCAAATCAAATAAATTTACACAGTTTGATATGGCAACACTCAAAGGCTAAAATGACAGTGACATTGCGCATGTGCAGCATCGCCATTAATTCAAAACTGAAGATTATATTTACTAAAATGTGTAGAATAGATGTGGGCATATATAGCAGTTCTACAGGAAACAATGGGCTCTATATGCCATTGCGATATCGGGAAAAGTAGTACGCAGAAAAATTCTCAGTTCAAGGGCTCCATTGATGCTCAGTAATGAAAGGAATAATTAAGTGCAGCTACACTGTGAACAACTAAATTCTAAAAATTCCGCAAAATATTCCACTTTCAATTGAAAAAAAAATCTTTTAAAATAAAAAATATTCAAAACTTGCACACCCTCAATGTGCAATGCTATGCATTACCCTTAAATCTATTTCTACTTTTTTGTATGTAGAAATATTTTACTTGTAGCATTTGTGGCAGCGTAATTGGCGCTTCGCTTTGGCAGTCTTGTTGTACTGCATTCCTTTATATAAAAGACTTTGGCGAAGACGTCGACGACGTCGTCGACAATGTTGATCAAGTTGAACGCGTTCTTGTCTTGTAATGCGTTGTATGCATGTAAGTTGGCAGCTTGGCACAACAGCAATAACAAAAACAACAAAAACAACAACAACAACATTGACATGCTGTTTCCGTCCTCAAGTCATTGTTGTTGTTGGCATTGTTTCTTCTGTTGTGCTTTTGCTCTTATTATTGTTGTTGCTGTTGTTTTGCGCCCAACAGTAACAAGTTGCACGCGAAATGCATTCAAATAAGCTCGAATGCCTTTGATTCCTAGCACTCAACATTGTCTATATAGATATATAGTATGGTATGTATGTATGTATGTATGTATGTATGTATGTATGTATAGAAATATATATATCTTGCTTTGGTTTTTGGTCAAACCACGACAGAGTCGAATCGCGGTTGCTGCCAAGCGCCAATTATGCCTTTTGTTGCATATAAAACTAGTGTTTGTGTTGTAGTTGTGAGTTGTTTTTAACCAGTATAGTATGTCTGATTGTTAGTCTGATTGTTTAAAGCTTTGCCTATTTTTTTATTTTTATTTTTGGCTGCTTCACTGGTCTGAAGTCTGAAATTTCAGTTTGGGGCGAGTGTAATCAGACAACATTTGCAACATGTTGCCATGTAATTAGAATGTTGCCAATGTTGCACGTTGTCTCGTCTGCAAGTCAAGCAATTTTGAGTGCAACACTTTCGATTTTCTTGAAGCAATGTATTTGCATAGCTTCATGGTTGATTGGCTTTAAGCCTTTTTTTCCCCCATTTGAAGGTGGGTAAGATGTTTACTAAATTTTCGCCAATTTATGGTGTAGTAAATTGTTTGATTTTTAATAAAATAAAATTTTATTGAAATTATAGTAAATTGGTGAAAGTTTTTATAAATATAGTTTAATATAGGAATGTGTGTAGGTAGAATGAGAGGAGGAATGAGAAGAGGAAAGCTCTGATGAAGTATAGAAGGAGCAGGAATTGGAATCTTTCTACTGGTTCCATTCACCCCATTTACTAATAAATACTCTAATATGTCTTAGTAGATGGTTCAATTCACCCTATCTTCTAATACATACTTTAATATGTATTAGTAGATGGGGTGAATTGAACCACTTAAAAGATTCGAAAAATTCTTCAGCTCTAAATTTAGAAGGGAAAAAGTAGTGACAAAAAAAATAAACGTGACCAATCTTTATAAATCTTCCCGATTTTCAGCTACAATCATTATTGACAAATCTTTCGAGTGGCTCATTTCAGACCACCTTAACCTTTATAATGTTTAGCGTTTTTTTTTTCTTTTTTTGCTTAAAATTTGTGCTGGCTATTTGACTATTTCTGCTGATGTATAAAAACATGGGCTATCAACGATTATAAAAAAAAAATGTGTTAGTGTGTTATAATTAGATTAACAGATTAATATAAAATAATATTGAAAATCTATTGTCATACAAAATTTTTTTCATGTAGATTAGTTTTTCTCATAACCTCTTCACTTACTCACATTTAAAAATACCAGGAAATGAACTGTCTGCACTATCAGCATTTGCAACTTTTACATTAAATGTTGCGCAGTCGCAAGCGTTGACGCAAGATGAGCATAAATTTCATTATAATTATGTATGGTATCTATCACATGTACATATCTCGTTTCTCATGCGATTTCAAAGAATGAAATCATAAGGAGAAGATATCATTTTTTGTTGTTGTTGTTGTTGTCGCACTCAAAGTTAAAAAGTTTGCAGAAAATCGCTGTCATCATGCTGACAGCGCGAGTTTCTGTATATTGCTTATCTATATAAATATTTCCACAGCTGCAACATTTAGTTTATAAAAAAAAAAAAATCAAGTTTAATTGTGCATTAAATTGCAACAAAAAAAATCTAGAAAAAAATTTGCAACATAGCTGTGGCAACATTATTTTTAATAAACAAAAAGAATTATGCAGCAATTAAGCGCAGCATGATGACAAATCTGATGTTGTAAGAATTTTGCTATATTATAACTATGAACAATAATTTTGTGACTTGATGATTGTTGCTATGATATGCAGACTTTGACAATAATATCTTAGAAATATTTATATTTTTTATTTTATATTGAATGCAGTTCCTTGTCTATTTTAATGTGTACTTGTCATACAAGTTTACTGGACAGACTCTTTAGCAAAAAAAAAAAAAAAACAAGCCTATCTTTTGATCTTGAGTAACAAAATGATGTATTTATGAGCTTCACGTTTTAGAGAAACAGTTATTTGGCGCTGAGAACGCATAAATAACAAAATAAATTCCATAATATTTGAATTTTATGTATAAAATAGTTTGCATTTTGCAACATTTAGCTAATCAGCATTAAATTCATGTCTCAAACAATTTGCAACAAAATTGTTCAAGCATGCATTTCGATATTTTCTCAAGTGAACATTCATATTTTTCATGAAAACAACTTACAGACAGACGGACAGACAGATGCAGACTCATAAAAAAAAATTATAATAAAATTTCAGTTATTAGTACAGCTTAGAAGCCGCACACTACTACGCTACTACTACGACTACTCACCACCAATTTGGCATAAATGTTTGTCCTCAAACCAGCTGGACAAAATGCATTCAAGTCATGTACGAGTACATACATTGATAGACAACAGTGTTGCGTCTTAAGTCTCAAGATACACAGTCTGAGTCTGAGAGAACGAAAACTCAAAAGTTGCAAATGTATCTTTGAGTGACTCGTTCGGTGATTGTCTTTATGCTATTTGAAATTATTTTATGACAGACAGACAGACAGACAGACAGACAGACAGACAGAACGAACGATCGAATTTGCAAATGGCAAAACAGTAGCAAACGTGACTGGGCCGTGGCTGTAAACGATAATGGGTCTTTGTTTGTTTCTATTTTTTTTTTTTTTTGTTTTTATTGAATTTATATATTAATAATTTCGATTGCATATTGCACAATTTGGTGGGAAGCGTAATAGTTTTACGGTTACTCGTAATCAAAATTTATAAAATCGAAAGCACATACAAAATATTTTTTTTTGTGCTTTGTTTTGAAGTTCTTTTCTTGACATATCTGCTGCTCATCAGTTTTGATTTATTTGCAACTGCCACATTTTCATATTATGCTGCTGGGTGTGTACAAAAGTTTCATTATCGCCGCAATCTGTTTGTTTTTACTTTGCATTTTTAAAATTATTTCTTTTGCATGTCTTAAATTTTAAAATTTGCCACAAAGTTTTTTTTTTTTTGCAAAATTATCTTTAAGTTTGTTTTTTTTTGTTTAAATTCAGCGCACGTTTAGTGCATAAAATATATTTTTTTCGCTGTGTCCTATTCGTAAGAAATCAACATTTTTGTTATAAATACTTGTAGCTGTATATAAATAATAAAAACTAAAAGAATTGTTCATAAATTATGTAATCTTGAAAATTATCTTATGTTCTTTTATGTTTTAGAGTAGTTTTGTCGTGCATGATTAAATTGGACTTTATTTTTAATAATTATGTCACGTTCTTGAGTTGCGGCAATTGACACTTGAACGAATTTTGTGTGTGGAGAATTAAAAGAAAAAAATAACTTAATTATTGCATATTGAAAACATTTATGAAATTGATTCATAGAAAAATTTAAAACGATTCGTGGGAACAATATTCTTTCTTTCGCTGAAAGTTAAACATAACGGATGTACTAAATTTAGCGGTGGGAAATTATCGAAATGTATCTATAACGTTTGATACTCTTAAAGAATCGATTACACAGCCACACACGTTTTTTTTTTTGGGGTAACCTCGAACTAACTTTGACATTATGACTTAAGATTCGGATTCAGCTACCCAAATTGCATATAAAATGACCCTTCTGGTTCGTCATTTATAAAAAAAAAAAAAAAAAAAAAAAAAAAAAAAACATTATTTAAAAAGTATCGATATGAATTCGAAATATCGATATGTAATTAGTATATCGATATTTGTAACAATACTATCGCCAACTGTCACAAATTTTATCAGTAAATTAAGTAAAAAAGATATGCTAATCTATATTGAAACGATTCAAATGAAATTGTTGTACTTCATAGCCTGTTTATTACTCTGGAAAATTGATCAAAAACATATATAAAACTTAATCTTTCGTTTACGTTTTTAGTTGATTGTTATATTAGAGTGGCTTCTTGAAAGATTTTGCTAGAAAACATTTACCCGTTGAGTCATTCAAAGCACTTGTGCCTTAATAAGCCTACAAAAAAAAGCTTTCTAAATTCTTTCTAAGCTATTTTCATCGGCTTTATTATGTAGCTTAACGAATGTCTACAAAATAAATATTCTATCCAATATATTATAAGTGCAGTCGACGTGGTAAAATGAAATAAGACATTTGTTCATTTGTCACTTGCACTTGTTCAAACTAAAAAGATAGCTAACACCTACATGCATTTCGTTATATTTGCTCAAAAGTAGTCTGCTTTCTAGTGGGAGTTTCGTTTTGTAGAACAAGAAAAAAATATTTTTATTTCAAAGCTACTCAAAATTTACAGCAACCAAGCCGGAAATACTTTTGAAAAAGAAGCCACTGTCTGTGTAACAAAAAGCATTTACATATGAATGAACATGTTTAACACCTCAACGTACATTTGGGGGGTCCACAATAAGATACAATATGAAAAATACAAAAAAAAAAAAACTAGTTTGATGTAGAACATTAAGTGTACAGCAGCGACAGCAGCAACATAAAAAGCAGCTAACAGCTCAAGGCGCGGCACAAGCCAAACTTGCGCCAACGAAAGGTCAAAGGTATTTCTATTTAAAATAAAATATAAAAAAATGTAAAGTCTCATAAAAGTCGTAAGAATATTTTAAAAATATTTATGCATTAAATTTTGAAATATTTTATGCAGTTTATAATTTTATGTTTTTCGTTTTATTTATTATCTTTTGTTGCTATTATTACGGAAAATAATAATTATTATTATATTTTAATGGTAATAAGCGTTTCATTTTTTTAATGTTAAAATATAAAAATGCTTTTAAGTGGCATATTTAGTGAACGAGTATTATATTGTTTGTGTGTGGCAGCAGCACGTTGCTGGTGGTGGTTCTTAAAAGAATTTTTTGTAACGTAGCAGCCACATAAAAATTCCATTAAATGTATTAAAATTGCATATTAAAATAAATTTCTCGAAAAACGCATAATCCTTATAATAATCTTAATTGCCAAGAGAATTATCGGTGACAGTCGCTGTATACGAGTATAAATGTACGAGGTTGGTTTGTTAAGAAAGAAACTAAACGAATACTAAATGCAGTATTCGAAATATGAAATGAAAAATTAGGATCTGAAATGAAATATGTACTGGAAACAATGAAATTTTACTTAAATTTATTTTAAAATATTCTCTTAAGGATAAAGCATGCTGCATATGGACTTTAATCTCCCTAGAAATCGGCATAAAAAAATTAGGGATCAATTAATCGGATAGAAACGATTAACCAAAAAATTGATTTGATAATTTCTTTTGCTCTTAACTTTGAAACTTATATTAATTTTGTCCGTCTTTTTTTAATGCTCTTCACATGGAAACTGTTATAAAATCGATAAATCGAAAAAAATAATCGATTTTTTCAAATGTTTTCAAATAATTGCACAGTGCTATGCGTTACACCATAAAAATGTTTGAAATTTGCTTCTAGTGAGTATTACTTAAATAGGTCATTTGCCTATTTGAAGGATTTTGTTAACATTTTTTTTTCAATTACTTCACATGCCACCCTCGTAAATAAATATAATATAGATTTGACGTTTTTTCAGTGTCATTTCGTATTTTCAAAATCAACGTCGATCGAGTCTTTTGGCTGCTGCTGCTGCTGCCTGACATTGATGATGATCACTGATGCATTTGCTGCTTTAAGTTGCACGTCGCTGAGCTGATACGCTTTGTTGCATATATGAATGCATTGATTTGATGATGATGAGGATGATGATGATGGTGGTGGTGATTCTTTTCGTCACGGTCGCCAGGGCGTTGTCGTTTGGATCAAGCAAATTGGAACACCCAAATGCACTCAACAACATGAATACTTACATTTGTACTACAGGACGTTGAGTCGTTATAAGTTTGTTCATTCATTCAGTCAGTCAGTCGGTTGCTCGGTCAGTCTGTCAAGCATTCGTATAAACCTAGTGGAGAATGTCCCTTTGTCTGTCTGTCGGATTGTCCAACTGATGTTGCCTCATTATTGCACTGATTTTAAGGTCGCCGCTGTCGTTGTCTGCATTTTAAATTTATTTATTTTGCTGATGCGTTTTATTATTGCACGCAATAGCCTTGATGACTGCTTTAAATTTATATGTAGAACTCTATGCCAAACGATATTTTGCAGTCAGGATGTGAATGTGAATGTGTGTAGATGTGGATGTGCATTAAAATTGTGTAAATTATTTCATGATGCATTTTTGTGCATACAACTTTTTGTAATGAGCGCTCATGTAGATAATCAGATTTGCAGCGGATACGTTAAATAAATAAACTACCTAAAGCAATAACATATATTGTATCGATCAATATACTATATACTCGTATATAGAGTAGAAAAAAAAAGAGACACTTACCTTTAGTTATGTGCCGTGTTCAGCCGTAGTTGTTGTTTATATTTTTGTTTAGGGTGCTGAATTTAAAATGTTAATTTCATGCAATCAGCAAAATGATGTGAAAACGATGCGCAAAATTCCAAATCCAAGCTTTAAGTGCTTTGGCTGTAGTATATACCAAATATGGCAACGTCAGTCAGAATAGTTTGGATGAGTTGTACAGACGCAGTTGTTGTTGCAGTACTAAAAAAATGTATCTGTAGTTTACAACGCTTAAAGTTGATGTCTTCGATGTCAAGATACAATCACAAACACACACACGAACACATAAGAAAATTGCTACTAGAGGCAAAACACTTTGACAGAACCGAGTCAAAAACGTGTTGCACAAAAACAAAAAACAAAAAATAAATAAAAACTATCTAGAACTATGTCGTTGTGTTGCACGTTCGATGACTCGTGGGACGTTGTTGTAGTTGCTGCAGTTGTTGTTTTTGTTGCAGTTGAAAAATTGACGTAGTTTATTTATTTGCAACAATCAATTTACATGAAATTTACACGCACTTTTGTGTGCCAAGTTACTGAACACACACGCACACACCACTCACACAGTTATACACAAAATCACATACATAAGTTACACTGCTTGCAAAAATTGCATTTACAAGATACACAGATACAAAGATACATTCATGATGAACCTCAAAAGCTTAACAATGTTGCAGATAATGATGCACTACACAGCTGCATAAAAATAAAACTAAAAACCAAAAAAAAAAAAAATAAAAAAAATTGAAGCGCGTTGATTGCTTTTGAGTTGTTTTTGTTGCGTTTTCAAATTGTCGATCTCGAAGTTGTCGATGGTGATAATTTTAAAATTGCTTCTATACTTGAGATTGTTGTTGCTGTTGTTTTGTTTTGTATTAAGGAACTCTTTGATGTTTGCTGCATTTTCCAGTATTGCTTTTATTTCTTTGTTAGTTTCTTAATTCATTTCTCTTTTCTTGAAGCCATTGATTGCGTGCATCATGCATGATTTTTTATTATTTTTTTTTTTAAATTCTTCGTTGTCGGTTAACTCTGTAATTAGAAGGTAGAAAAGAAGAAATTAGTTTGCGATTAGAATTTTTTATTTCAATATTTTTTCTGATGCATTAAAAATATATTAAAATAATTTTTTTCAAAAAATGAAATGCAAGCTCATTTTGATTTATTATTTAAATATTTCATTTTTCATTTGCATTCAAATATTGCATGTTGTCGCTTTAGTTGTGATTTAGGCTAGCACTTTCTCAATATAACAAGCGCCCTTATGCAAAAAAACAAACTAAATTCGATCTAATCTAAACATACAACGCCCTAATAGTCTCCTGTGGTTCAACAGATACAACAACCGATGAACGCTTAGCACTGACAATCGCATTCGTAAAGGTAAAACTGCACTGGCACAGGCACAGACACTAGCACGACATGCTCTATTTTGACTTTAATTTGAACTACTGCGCAGCATGGCAGCATGAAGTACTCATATCATTTTAAAATCCAATCCCTCTTTATAAATATATCTGAAAGTTTAGCAAACAGCAGCGGCACTAGCACCATCGCCAGCACCAGGCAGTCAGGCATGTGTCGCCTTTAGGAAAGCGCGACGTTTCGTGTATGTATCTCACTTGCAAGTGGTGCTGCTGTCTGGTTGTGGCTGTCCCTCTATCGCCAACTAACTAACTACTTCAGATACAATAGTTATGTGTATTAACTTCGTCGTTAGTTGTTCATTCATTGACTTGGGATTGCTTTCAACTACATTGCACCATTCGACACTGCAGGTGCATTTGCATATCGCTAATTTCATATCTTTTTACATTTTACTGTCCAGAGTTGCAGTCTTTTCTTGGTTTTTTTTTTTTTTTTCTTTCTATGGAATTGATTGGCGCAACTATGGCGCAGTGTCAGCTATTACTTCTTTTGGTTGACTTTTTCTACACGAATGCTATATACACACACACACACACACACACATATATTATTTTTTTTTCTTCTGTTTTATTGCAACTTAAACTTAGGCGTTTATTTACTTGTTTAATTATTTTTGCAAATGAAGCATGTTTCACGTCAATTCGAGAATTGATTACTGTGCAACGCAAATATTTTTTGTTCACATTGAATGCAGTTTTTCATTTCATTTCTGTCGAATTAGATACGAGTATGCATATGAATTCATTTATTTTATTTTTTTATTTTTTTTTTTTTTTGAATATTTTGCACAGAAATTAATTTGTCAAAAATTGCCATGATTGGTGTTCGAGCGAATGAAATTTTATGTTTTAAATTTTTTTTTGCATAAGATATGTTATAGATTGTTTTGTATTTTTACAGTTATTGTAACAGAATCATACAGTAAGGCTATTTTAACATTTTTTCTGAGTGATCGGGTGTGAGAAGTCAATAAGGAATATTAAAAGTACATTTAATAAATAATGTGGATAAGGTGACAGACTTGAACAAATGCGGCGGGGTGTCAGGGCGTATACGAATTATGGCAACAACTTTCAAAAATAAGTAGAAAATTTATTAATAGAAATTACCCAACTATGGCATTGAAATTTATATTAATATAATTTTTGTCTCTTTGTTTTCAAAATTAGCTCATGACTTATTTAGTTCCATGTTTATTTGATTAGAAATTTTTAGGAATTTAGACTGATTTGAAATTTATATTATTTTTGTTTTTCAGTGATTTTTTTTTTACTTATACGTTCCACTTGGGGAACAACCCAGTCGGTTCAATTGTGGTTTTATAATCAAAATAATATAATATAAAATGTTTTTGTATTAATTATATATATTTAATAAACTATATGATATGCATGCGGTTTGATCATTTCGGAGAACGGAATGTTTTTGTTTAGCTTTGCATTGTTTTTTACATTTTTAAATAAGTTTTCTCTTATCAAAAACTAAGCGAGATGCGGAATTAAGTACGCAAAATGTTGTTGTAAAATTTTGTTTATCTTCAGACATAAAAATAAATTATTGTTATGGATAAAATTTTATTTAAAAAATATTAAAAACAAAAACAAATTTTAGAAATTTTAATTTTTGGTTCTAATTTTTGTAATCTTATGGACAGACGGATGGATTGACGGACAAAGAGCTCAACTCCATTCGTCAAGGTGATCAAAATATAGGTTACGCGAACTTCTTCCAAAATTTTTTTATAATATTTCAATCTTTGGGACCTAGAAGTATGGCACCTAGAATGTTAAGTTTCTTCAAGAGACAAAGATAGATCGGTTATAATCATCGAGAAAATTATTATTATTAATTAGGCTCTCTTTGTCTTTCACGGAAACGATGGATCGAACAGAAAGATTATATTAGGCCAAATTTACTCAAAAGATTTTTTCATATCGTCTATATCGAAAATTTTGTTGGTCTTGCCCAAATTGTGATATGTTTTTGAAACAATTCATCATTCTGGCCATAATTCTTACTAAATTAAGAGTTCATAGATTAAGAATCACAGAAATTTTTGAACGCGAAATTTAAGGATTTTGGGTAGACTTATATGGGTGGTATTAAAATCTTTATATTCATCATCATTTTATTGTTCAGCTGTAGTTGCAGTTAGGGTATTACAACTTTGATATTTCCCAATTTACATATTATTTATTTTATGTTTTGTTTTCATTTTATGCACATTAATTCTCAATTAAAACAACTACGAGTAGTAAACTATTTTTATAAATTTTTTTTTTTCAACATTTTTATTTGATTAAGGAATTTATTACAAGTTGTTAACAATTTTTTCCAACTTTAATTAAGATTTATGCAGTAAACGAGAGTGTAAATTTTATTTGAAAAATGATTTTTAATTGACTGTCTAAACTAAATAAATATTTATTTTTTATGTTTGACAATATTTGTTGCCAGTACATGGCACATAGAGGCACTTGTTCATTCATGCAATAGACACACTGTCCATTTATAAACTTCAATCGATTTGCGATCAACGTGTAACCTAAAAAACTAAAACTAATTCTTAGAAATAAAAAACCAAAAAAAAAAAAGTAACAGGTTTCTACGTGCCTCATTCAAAATTCAACAAGCCTAGACGATAACTGGTTACTCAAGTGTTGCTCCCACTATTTGCCTTTGCCTTTGAGTTTGTTAATTTGTTGTTTTTGTTTGTTTAAATATTTATTTTTTTTTGGTTATATCGATTCAGTTCTACATATTATGGCACATGAATTAATGAATGGTAAGCTCGATATGGTAAATGTAACAATTTTCAAAAGGCACATATGGCGAATCGAGATTCTGTTTTTTTTTTTTTTTTTCGTTTGTTTTACTCATTTGCTTTTGGCTACTTAAGAAAAAACAACAAAAAAAAAAAAGAATCTATCTAAATAAATGTACAATGTATCTATTCTTAAATTGTTAATTAATTTGTAGCGCACCGTTGGGGTCAACATAGGCTAGTGGCATCGATCGATCGTTCGTTCGTTTGCTTATTTGTTCTCGCATACATTCTCACGTTCGTTCGTTTGCTTCGATTGTGCCACAATCTAATTGGAAACATATTATTCAAAATTGATTATACACCCGCTGTGTCGAAGCGCCTCATGAAACTTCCACAGCAGCTAATCAGCAGCTGCATACTTAATTTCTTTATCTACAAATTTAACAAAGTTGCAATTTTTCATAAAATTCTGCCTACACTTTTTATGAATTGATTGCGACTCATTAGTTTTGGTCTGAATGTGAACAGAGATCATTTATGGTAATCTGATTGTCGAAAAAATGCGTATTTAATAAGCATTTTTATCGTTTCAACCCACAAGTTCATAGTGTCATTGGTAATTTGAGTAGTTGAGCTCTCTGACTGCTGTTAGCCTTTTTCAAATTTAGCCTATTAGTCTTTTATAGTCTCAAATATTGCAAAACGGAAACTTAATATTTATAATGAATTTTATGCATTTTTAATGAAGCGATTAAATGTTCAAAAAAAAAAAAATATCGTCTTATATTGTGGAATGCATAAAAGTAAGCAACCAACCACACAATTTTTGAAATCAAAGCGTCAAATGTCCTTCAAAAATAATAAAAAAATATATATAAAATACAATATACATTATAAAAGATTTATAAATCAAGCCACAAAAGTGAGACTTTTTTGTTTGTTAAATATTGCATTACATGAGTTATTGGTTTTTTTTTTGTTTTGTTTGTTTGTTGATTTAATTTTTATGGAAATATTTTAAAACAAATTAATCTTAACTAAAAAAATATTAATAAAAAATTGAATAATATTTAAGGAGTTCAAAGGTCGCGCAATAATGCAAAATTGCAACATTGCAAATTATAATTGTGCTGTTCACGAAGACTGGCATCAGTGAATAAAAGAATAAGCGCAAACAATTTTATCAACAAAAAAATGTTTTGCACTTTTTGCTCGACCTACGAAAGTTGTAAAATTTGAGTGCATAAAATTGTTGCAAAAAAGCTCGCACAAAAAAAGCGATTAACTGGTGTTTTAAATCTCAAATATTTATGAAATATTCATTTTATCTCATTGTCTAGGTTGAGCAAGATTTTTCAATGAAAATTGTTAACGATTATGCAATATTAGTATTTTTGCTTTTCTGTTGCAATGTTGCACAACAGTAATTATTTTATAAGAAATTTATGTTATAGAGCTGTACCCATTCACCCAGCTGTGCAATAGAGCAACTTTATCTTGTCGACGTTTTAGAACAAAAAAAGGAAAGCTTTATCATCTTGAAAAATTGAATTACATATATGAGAAAGCTGAGAAATCGATCGATTTTGTGCGTTTATGCTAAAAAATACCAAAATATATGAAGCTGCGGTCTTAAGTTGTAGATGCCTTCTATAGAATGATTATCCGCTAAGCTTGTTTTCTTACATTTAGAGTAGATATAGCCTTGAGTTGCAATATTCTTATGTAGCCTACGATACAATACAATTTATACATTGACTTCATACGCATTATTGATTTTGCAGTTTATAATTTATTGCGCATACACAATTGTTTCAAACCAATAAGAACAACTATTTTACACACAATAAGAAAAAAAAAAAACGAACAAAATCAACTTTATTCAGCAGTTCCGTTTCCCTTTTATGCGTCGGACCAACTGTCCGTCTGTCTGTCTGTTTGTCTGGTGATGCTGCCTGACAACGCCAACATTGCTGTAAATGCAACAAATACGCAAACAAAGTGTTGCTGATTTATCGCAAACGAGCCAAACACAACAAGCGAAACGAAACTCAACGAAATGCAACAAAAGCGCATTCATTTGCTTTGTGTCTTGCAACAAAAGAGAGGTGCTGCATGTGGCAATACGCGATCAATACGCAAAATGTTGATATTAACGAAAGCAATACAACATATACAATGTATCAATGTGTATGTTGCCATCGATATGTTGCTGCAGATAAACAACAAAGTAACAGCGACTTTGCAACTTAAATACAAATACAAAAGCAAAAAAAAAAAAAAAAAGGGGAGAAAGATTTGTAAATGGGTATATAAGATGAGACGAGCAGCATATCTGATTATTTCAAAGACGCTGCTGCTGCGTATATACCACAAATGTTGTAGGGTCAGCAGCGACAGCGATAAGTTGCAACATTGCAACGCGACTGGCGCTGACTTTGAAACTACGCAAATCCGCAAAAATAAACTGGCTATTCTTGCCATTTGCGGTTGCGTGTTTCTTATTGATTTTCTAGAGGATTTTTTTTTCGTTTCGTTTTTCTTGTGAGGTTCTCATGCGTTCTTATTGCGCACAACAGGAAGCCGCAAGCGGCTCAGCTTTCCTGTTTTTTATTTTTATTTATTTTTTTATTTCGCACTGTAATTTGCCATTTCGGTTGTGTGAACCGAAAAAAGCCAAAATTGTTGTTGTTAACAACGCTTTAATTATTTCCAATTGGCTTACTTTTTTTTTTTTGGCAAACTGTAATTTTCGAACGAAAAATATTTCAACAACAAATTTTTCGTTGTTTGTGATTGTTAAAATTATTTTAAACACATGCGGCGGCTGACTCCAATCGAACTCGAATTGGCTCTAATTAACTTAATGCTTATGTTGAAAGCCACAGGGCACGGGAAGTATCGATAGAAGTGAAAATGAATCTTTTATTTTGTTTTGTTTTGATTTGTTTTGTTCCGCGATTGCACAACTTTCATTTGTATAATTCGTTTCCACTTACACTCAACTTAATGCTCTATCATAGATCAATCAATATTGTATGTAATCATTGATCGATTGATCTGCGATGTTTAGACTTAAAGCTTTAACGGCGGCCTTATGCAAATTCAATTCGTGATTGATGGCCGCCAGTTGTGGAGCATAAACTATACATGCAGCTAGATACATATGTGCAACATGCAACAGCAACAACAACAACAACAAAAGATGAAATCGAGTGACTGTGAGAGTTTAAGTTACGTAGTAGTTGGGGCGTTGTACTTGCGGCATCTTGCCAATCGCAGTACTGCAGTCTTCTTTCAGTCTTTCTGTCTGCCACAGCTGCAGCCGTGCGCAATTACCTTCAAAATATAACTTTAGCCTCGACTTTGGTTTTCAACAGCATCGCAGCAAAGCCAACTGAAGTTAGCTGTCTGGCCACACGTAATAAATTTCCATAATGAGCAAAATTTAATCTCAACCACAGACTTGACTGTTTGGAATTTTGTTTTCTTTTTTTTTTATATTTTCAAAGTTATTGACAGCAAAAATAAAAACGTTGAGTTCTCAAGTTCAAAAGCAACAAATTGCTCAAAAGAATTTCATAAGTAGCTTCTTCATTATATTTTCTACAGTTAATCTTCTATTTTGAATTCAACTTAAAATGTCAAAGTCAAGTTCAGATACATTAAAAACCAAAGATTTACTTTATTACTTAATTTTTATGTTTTTATGTAATTTAACATTTTAAACACGCGCACAAAAGTTCTCTAAAATATTTTTTGAACAATTTGTATACAAATCAAATCAATTCTGCTTTTTTATAAAAATGAATTTTTATATTTTTATATTTTTGTTTCGGTTATAAATGTTAAACATATTAATGAAAGCACACCTTATAAAAATGCTAATACCGCTTAACAAACAAAAACAAATAAAAAAAAAAAGAACGCCTCGAGATAAATAAAGCCCGAAAAAAAGAGATGCGTCCTAAAAACAAATTTAGAGAAAAACAGGTTTACATGTTTTGACACTATTAACAAAAGAATATTGGTTTGGTGTAGACAAAGCTTTTATACGCAACAAATGTTACTATAATTCTTTGTCTATGTTATTGTTTAGAACATCAAATGCAAAAATAAGACGGGAACGTTGGATATGAGCAGATCTTGAAAAAAATAAGAATTGGAATATTATATTAAATCATTAGAAATAAATGTAAATCTAATATATATAAAATTCTCGTGTCACAGTGTTTGTGATAATACTCCTCCGAAAACGGGTTCAGTAGGTCTGAGAATAGGATGTAAACTATTTTTCATAGCCCTAAGTTTTGCGTTTCATTGAAAATTTCCGGAACAACTCAACCGATTTCAATGATATTTTGTAGATGTACATTTCTTGGTTCAACTTTAAAGTCAGAACATATACAGTTTCACAAAAATGGGCGGTGGGCGTGTCGTCCATATCATTAATTCATTGTATATCTCCGAAACAGCTCAACCAATTTCAATGAAAATTTGTTGAAGTGCATTACTTGATCTAACTAAAAGATAGAATATATCAAGCTTTACAAAAATGGGCGGCGGATGTGACCTCCATAGAATACATACAGAGATTCATGTACTTTTACATGTATTGGTGGGCGTGGTTCCGTATTTTAAATGGAGGTACTTTTCGTTACGGAGATCAGCGTAGTATTTTTATCTCAATTTTTGCTTAGGTCGACTTAAGCACTTTTTCCTTTTTAACACAGATATAATAAACTAGGATAGGACATAGCTAGAATATAGGATAGGAAAACTCGACCGCAGCGTTTGTTCTTGGCTTTATTATTTTTTTTTTTTTTTTTGTAAATCGATTCTCAGAGTTTGGTGTATTTACTCAAAAATTTTAGAAACTCAACTTATACTTTGCTTTAGCGCGATATCTTTACAAGTTGTCTTAATGCACAACAAATACTTCAATAAAACTTGTAAACTCAAAGTGTGAAGAGCACGAAAAAATAAAGATAACTCAAAATAGAATTTCTCTATTGACACCAAAACGTGTGTAAATATGTACGGTATGTTGAGTGTGTTGTAAGGGCCAAGTAAGATAAACAGACAGACAGACAGACAGAACAAATAAATAACAAACAAATTTTAAGATAAACCGTCAGCGTCATCAAATAGAAACTAAAAAGGTATAAACGCAGCAGAAGATGATGATGATGACGATGTAGTCAGTCAGTCACTCAGTCAGTCTGTATTATATGGCCAACGAACTCTAAGCTAATAATTATAAAATTGTAAGAGCGACTTACGCTTGCCACGTTAAGATGGCGGAAGTTACATGTACAATTTTTCTTTCTTTTTTTTTTAGAGACTCTACATAACTCAATATGTCAAATGGTTTTCAATATTTCTGCACTGAATGCAGTAATTACAGCACGGACATGAACTGGACAAAGCGTGACATGCGTAAAGAGTCAGACGAAAAGACAAACTAAAATATAGTTAGGAGCAAAAGGTTTGCTTCCTTTACTTGATAAACAGGTCTCTTCTGTAGCAAATCATATTAGAAGTCTACAATAACAGCTTTTTCTCTAACTCTAACTCAAAGTGTCGAACTAATGTGCAACTGTTGTGAGTCCAAAAGCTGCGTTGTCATTGCTGCTGCCACAGCGAATTGAGCGGTGGCGGCGTCATTAACGCCAAAAGGTGCATGAACAACGTGCCACAAAACGTGACTAACCAAGTAGTAAAAGCTTAACCGATCAAAAGTAATAAAAAAGAAATAGAAAAAAAAAAAACAATGCAATAAGAAAAACTATTTGAAAATGACAAAGAGTTGTCATTAAAAGCTAGCAATAGCTAAGCGACACTTGCCGTTGCATCAATATACTAAATACATTAATGTTGCATGAATCTTTTAGATTGATTTCTTTTAGTGAATCGCATAATTCAAGCGGTTACTTTGAACTTTTATATTGCAAAATACAAAAAAAAAAGGAAATAAGAAATAATCTTTGATATAATAAAACATTTGTAAAGACTTCACTTTCACTTTTTTTTTTTTGTTTTGTGAACCAAATACAATCAGTTGCCTTGATGCAATTGATGAATGGTTATACTGTATGTATCTACTTATATGATATTTGCCTTTCATACAGATATGTATAAAAAGTATCTAGATACTTAAATGCATGCAAACAGCATGTAACTTGTATCTCGTTTTTTGTTCAAGACACATTGTCAGGCTTTGACCTTGTAACTTTAACTATGAAAAAATCATTAAAACTTTTAAACTTCAATGTTCAAAAATCTGAACTTGTTCTTAACAAATGACAACAAGCTGAGGCAGCAGTTTTGTTTTAAAACCATTTTCATTATTATTGACGCCAAACCTTTGAATTCATGGATTTGTAGATAATTTATGATTCTGTTTTCTGATTCATGCAATACATAAATACTTTAATATTGTATAATATAACGTATGTAGCTACATATAATTTTTTTTTATTATTGTTGTAAATGCGCTTAGCCGCAAGAGTTCATGGTCAATTGTCGCATTTTGTTTATATTTTTTGAGCGCCTACAAGTTTGAGACGAATATAAATGAATAACGTAATTGAAATTGTAAACAATCAAAAAGCAAAAATCTGTCTACTGGATTAAGTAAATGAATTGCATGGCGCATATTAATAATGTCAGTAAGATATAATACCTCATAAATTTTTAAGTTTATGGGTTGAGTTTGCTTTTGTGTGGTATCTACCTATTGTATATATGGGTAACGGCATAATTTATGATTTAATATTTAATAATTTCAATAAAAAATATAATCAGAACTGACAGGCTATTGTTGCCAAAATATGTGAGTAGGTGCTTTTTGCAATTGCTAGAATATAAGTATGAACACAGATCAGATTAGTTTGTATTAACATAAGTTTGAGCAAATGCTTAATTTATTAAATTCAGATATAACTTTGGCTCTCGATAGTCTCGTCTAGCTAATCTCGGCTATTGTCTTGGGTCTTGCAAACTGAACTTATCTGATATCAATATTTTTTTCTAGTCTTTATTTGAGGCTAAAACGCAATATTTTATTTCATTTTACGACTTATGTATATAAAAATCAATTAAATGTAATAATGGATTTAATTTTATTGTATTTCATAATTTCTATTTCCTTAAAAAATAATTTTTTTTTTTTTTCCAACATAAATGCAAACTCAGCAAGTTAAACGAATACACTCAGCACTTTGTTTTGTTCTCTAATTGTTTACTTTTTTTTTTTTGACAATGAATGCTGCGGACACTGAACTTCGATTGTCGTCGAAAGCTTTGTTTGATTGGAAAACTCTCTCTCGAAACAGCGGTCTATCTATGCCGTCCAACTGTCCAATTTTTCTGTCATTGTTTCGGCGACTATGTGTCAACGGCATCATTTGTTCTTCACAAAATAAAAAAAAAAAAACAAAAAAATTGTCTGTCGTCAGTTTGCCATATGCTGTGACTGTTTTTTCACAATAATCATTTGTTTTTACGGTCTCCCCTCCGAGTAAAGTTTTTACCCTTTTTTTTTTGTTTTTTTTTTTTTTATTTTTTGTCTCCTTAAACGCTTTTTCGACATTAACAAAAAAAAAAAAACTATTTTTTTACTCTTTTATGCGATATTTATCGTTTTTTTCATGGCGTTTTTTTGGATCTCGTTTCGATATGGCGTCTGAACTGTGTAAATGCTGCTTGAATTTCAAGTCGCATAAATGCAACATTTGTGTTGCATACAAATTTATGGTACATTTATTTTGCATTTAACTAGCGGCAAGCAGTTAAATTTAAAGTCAAATAGTATAAAATAAAAATAAAGGAAGCAAAAAACCATACAAAATATCAGCATACAGGTGTAGCGTATAGCTACAACCGTGTAATGAGTTTTACTCCACTCTTATTCTAAAGATGCAAAATGTGAACTGCTTCTAAATAACTTTAAACTAACTTAAGCTGTCTGAATTCAATCAAAACTAGCTTGGCATACTTTTTTTTTGTATCTGTATCTGATTTTGCTGTGAAGCCACAAACTGTAAATCAAAACCATGCAGCGTTGTATACATTTCATACATTTCGTAGAGGCTGGACGGCGGTGACGTGCTCCGTGCGCTTGGACTGGGACTGTGGTGAGTGTTGACGTTGGCTGTGACTGTGTGTGTTTGTGATACAATAAAAAAAAAAAAAAAACTTTTTGTGTGGCTTCACAATTGCTTTATGCAGTGCATCCTGACAATAATTTTTGGTGTGTTTCGTTTTCTATGAACGTAAAACTACTTTAAACTGACTTCTTGGGTAACCCCAATCAAGTTGAGGTCAGTCACTTTCTTATACGTCGTAGCATTTCCTGTTTGAAAATTAAAACGCAGCATGCACAAAACATGTTTGTATCTTCAACAAACATTTTGACTGACAGTAACAAATGCTAAAAATGAGAAGAAAAAAAAATACAATTTTTAATTTTAAATGATTTCAGGTGTACCCACATATAACCTATTTCAACTTGCTTTGTATTTTGTTGTCTTATTGACAATTAGTGCAATTGGCATTGCAGTTGACCTGCTTTCATCTTCTTCTTAGGGAATTTTGGTCGAAAATGAAACCAGGTTAACACACAAAATTTTCGCACAGATCTTCTGCTCATTGTTCTTCGCCTAATGACGCCACAGTTTGAAGCTTTTGTGTTGTTGTGCTGTATAAACTTGGGAATAATCCTCATACTCGCATACATCGTATAAAAGTAGTTACAATTCAACGCTAATGAAATGCTTTCTCTTTGCTTAAAGGCCTTTTTTATTTTATTTTTGCTATTTATTTATAACAATTGCGTGTAATAGCGCCATTAAAGTCACAAAACTACAAAACTTTTTGTTGCTTTGTTTCCCTTGTGGCTTTTAAATGTGAAATTTCAGAATTTCTATCTAAAAAGTTGAAAAGTTCAAATATTTTTTTTTATTTCTAGCGGCAAGATTTATTAGCTTAGCTCGAAATATGAATGCTGAAGAGGCATCTTCACTAAATGCTTCCTCGAGCAAAGCGTGTGAAAGTAAATAAAAAAAAAAGTAGTAATAAAGTTTCTTAAGCACCTTTCACGTACACACAAATTCATTATTAATTACGACAATTTAACATAATTTCTGAATCTTAAATGCATCTAAGCGTTACTTTTTTTTATTTTGACATTTCTTTCTTTGTTTTTGCTTAAATGAAAATAATTTGATTTAATGTGCCTTTGGTCAATGATCTCTAAAGTTAGGCTTATATAACACGCTTCTTATATTTATTATTTCCTACGCAGCACAATCAAAGAACATGACAAATGATTCTTCTGTTTAATGCTTTTTACAACTTTCAACAATTTTTTTTTTTTTTTTTTTTTTATTTGAGCTTTAATTCTTTTTTGCTATTTAATTCGAGACGCGTGATTATATTCTGTGGCTGCCTGCTGCCTTCCCAAAAAAAAAGTATCTGCTTTAACAAATAAAGTGTATCTGTTGCTCAGCTACTCTTGCTGTCCAAGTTTTAGTTTTAATTTGAAATGGTCATTGTCTTGTTTAACAGATAAGCATCTTATTTGTATTTGTGTTTATTTTTCTGATTTTTTAAATCTAGAAAATTTGCCAATTTTGTTTTGTTCTCGCGCACAGCAGGCTAATGGGAACTAAGCTTCTCTATGCTAAGCAAATAGTATTATTCTGATTCTACTTAAAATTAATGCTCAGGTCATGCGTGTTACTTGAATTATTATTGAGGTACGTTTATATAGATTTTTCTAAGCTTGTTCAATACTCCTACAAATCAGTTTGAAGCAAATTAATTTCATGCTGATTATTCAACAGAAAAGAGGGATATAACATAAGTTTATAATTAGACACACCAGATAAATTCCAGAGGAATCTACTAAAATTTATCATAAAAAACTTTCTAATAAATGCCTTAAAATTTATAAGCGTTCATACTAAATTTGATTTTGGGCGTATCACTCATCGATCAAACTTGTTTTTGCTTTGGTTATAGTTTTTTTTTTGGTGTTTTTGGTTACATTTTTTTACGATTGCAGCAGTATTAATTTTCTAACTTGTATTTTTACAACTTTATACATAATAACTGCATTTGTTTTAACCATCCCTCGTAAGTGTTATTCTGGTTTGTGCATATAAATCGCTGATTTTTTTAAAAATCTTTTTCGCAGCATTTTATTTGTTAATCGTGCCGATTATTTTTTGATTATTTTTTTAAGCAAACAACTGTTTTCTGTGTTTTTATTCCTTTACAAAAAATTATGTTATACATGACCTATTGGCATCGATATTTTGCAAATAAGAAACATGTCTGACTTTCTATCTTACATGTCTTATATATCGCTTTACAGTTAATTCAAATGCTATGCTTCATTTCATTATTATTTTGTAATATCAGCAAAACGAATTGTTGCAGTCCATGAGTTCACCAGTCCGTCCTGATCTACAGCCATATTGAAAGTTATTTCCGCGACTTAATTGAAACACAAATTTTTTATATAAACCGCAACAAATTGCTACCGTATAAATCATATTATGACTCATTCCATAAAAAGTTCGTCAAAAAATCTTTTAATACGCTCAAAAATTACACGCATGAGCTAAAGATTCTAATAAAGATATGAGCGCCACACACATACTTTTTTATGTTTTAAAATTGATATACATACTTCGGTATACTTGTCTAACTGTAGAAAATCGTTTATCAATAAATAAAATCGCGTAACACTTTTCATTTCGTTTGCTTAAAAATTGAGACTCAAGACAGCTTATAGTAAAAATGTAGGTTTGATATACAATATTTTTGAAAAATGATTTTGAGTAGGCCTACAAATTGAGCAGATACTGGCGCCAAAATGAAAAACAAAAAAAAAACAAAATATAATAATAAAAGATAAGGTGCTCTGAATTTAATATGCATTAATTATAATGAAAAAAAAAGATCTTATAGAGTAACACCTTCCGTCTACCTTCGTTTGTTAATTTTGAATTTTTTTTAGCTTAATGAAATGAACATCGAATTTGGGTCAACATATTTACTAGAAATAAATTTAAAACAAGCAAAGCTAAAAAACTTTGCCAAAATCACGTATTGCAGCTTGAGGGCAGGCAAAAAACATAAGCATAGAAAATTAAGCGTTAAAACATGATTTTAATATATTTAAGTAAATATACATAAATGTATTTTATAATTAAAACAAGAGAAAGTCTGAATTCTTGTTAATTTTCGCATGTTTACATTTAAATTATTTGCTTGAGCACGTCTTGAATTAATCTTGTAATCACTTTTTATTTTCTTGTTCAAACATGTATTTAAAAAATAATAAAAAAATAAATAAAAGTAAATAAAAATAAATAAAAATGAATAAAAATAAATAAAAATAAATAAAAATAAATAAAAATAAATAAAAATAAATAAAAATAAATAAAAACAAATAAAAATAAATAAAAATAAATAAAAATAAATAAAAATAAATAAAAATAAATAAAAATAAATAAAAATAAAAATAAATAAAAATAAATAAAAATAAATAAAAATAAATAAAAATAAATAAAATAAATAAAAATAAATAAAAATAAATAAAAATAAATAAAAATAAATAAAAATAAATAAATAAAAATAAATAAAAATAATTTAAAATAAATAAAACTATTAATAAACAAAAATAGAAATATTCAAAAATATTTAAAAATTTAAATAAATAGTAAAGATTAAATAAATAGATAAATAATAGATAAATAAATAAATATATAAAACAAAATAATATTTTAGTAAGATTGAAGTGGCTTAATTAAACATGTCACAGAATTAATTGTGTGAAAATGAAATATAAAAAAAATTTTAATTCTTCTGCATATTCAGATGCGTACTTCAAGTTGAAATTAACCTACTTAAATTATTGTTGCTTAGTTTTTTTCAGTGTGAAAATTAAAAGCCTTCATTGTGTTTAAAAAGACATATTATTGTTTATGTATATAATTATTTTCTGCTAATTAGCTTTTTATTATTTGCTTTAAATTCATAATTGTTTGGTATATTTTTGTACTGAAAACTTAAATAAAAAATTATAGCCACTCTTAATTCTGAGAACAAAATTCGCTAATGAATATGAATTTCCTGTTGCTGAATTTGTGTTATCTAAGTTTATTTATTTATTTATTTTTTATTATATTTTTTTATACTTATACGAACTGAAACTGGTTATTCAAGACGCATCATTTATATTAATAATTATTAATATTGGTGAAGAGCGTTTAAAGATTTGTCATCAGCGCTTAATAAAGAATACATTAACATATATAAAAAAATAACACATATAGAAATGTTGTAGTTGAGGCACCCGTTTTAATCCTGCTTTGTGCCTCAAAAGCAAAAGAAAAAATTAACAATTCAATGTTTGATTATAAGTAGCGCAAATAATATACTGAAAGACAGACAGAATAGGACAGATAAGATAATAGACAAGTAGAGGAACAGACAGACGGACATGTCTAAACCGATTTGTCTCCTCAAGCTTTAAATACACTACAATGTTAAATTTAATGCGTTAAAAACTTTTCGACAAACTGCTCGTCACACCATGTATGGCAGCTACAAAATCAAAAGACTTAAGCAAAGAACTTGTTTATTCAATAATTTTGCATATTCAGCTTCAAAGCCAAAAATCTTTAAAAATTCTTTTAAATATGCTAATTAAAATTTCGTAAGTTTAAACAGTTTTTTATTGAATTTAGTCATTTAGCAAAATGATTTTATATTTTGGTAACAGCCCATTTTTGTATCTCATTGAACTGAAATTGAAAAGAGCAGAAACTGTCACGTAGCAGCGAATTTTTACTTTTTTTCGTTTTTATTTTTATTTATTTTCCTTTTGATTATTACAAAATTATTATTGAACTGCATAAATAAAGAAAATGCAATGCAATCCGTGCAAACAATAAAAATTGATCACGTAGTTTTCTTGCAGTCACATTTTTTTGTGTGTTTGGATTCGTATTGCAATATTTTTTAGCGAAGAACGAGAAAGATGCCTGAAATTATTTCTCTAAAATATTACGAAAGACGAAAGCTAAATCGAAAATCGCGAAAGGTGAAAAAGTCAATTTGAAGTTGGAAATATTTTTTAGAAATCGAAAAAAAAAAAAATGAAATTTGAAGTTCAATGAATGAAAGTGTTTGTTTGCTGAAAACATTTTCAGTTTAACTTTTCTTTAGTTATTTTTGTAATAATTTTTAAGCAAACGATGCGCTTAAACTTTCGCTACTACGTTCTTTTGTTTGCAAAAAATTATTGTAATTTTCTTTCTTTGTAGAAAGTTAAGCTGCAATTGGCAGGTGGTAGCGGTTCAATAGTTGTAATTAGTATTTTGAAAAAAAAATAATATTAATAAAAAAATAAACACCCATTGCAAATCTTAATTTAAAAAAACTGACAAGCCATTAACTAATTAATTAATTAAGCTTTTAATTTATAAGCGCACAATAGCTGCTAATAAATAAATTTATTTTTTTCCCATTTTGAACATTTTTATAAAAGCTGCAGTCACAAAAAAAATAATAATAATAAAACAATAAATAATTTTAAAGGTTAACTTGTCGCTTTTATTTTTTATTTCTTAAAAAGACAATGTATTTCTTATTTTTGTGGTTTTTTATTTTCAACGTGCTTGTCTCATACTAATAAGCAAACAAATCTCTAAAATAAGGAATAAAAAACATTTTAAAGCACTTTCAAGTTTTGCCGCAATTAAGAAAAAAAAAATATAAAAAAAAAAAATAAAAAAAGATATATTTATTGTTGCCAGTTTAGCACATAAAATATTTGTCAGATTTTTGTCAGAGTCTCATCAATTGCTAATAATGTGTTTATGTTTTTAGCATTTGAGCTTTGTTCAATTTTTTTGTCTTTTTTTGTGAGTAATAATCATGTTTTAAAAATTTATTGTTGAGTATGAGATACGGATCTAAAAAAAATATGACGCTAATTGAAACTACCATAAAATTGTTATATTTGAATTTTAGATAAACCTACAAAATTCAAAAATGATATTGCTATTTTTGTGATCTGAGATTTCGAGATAATCGGCAGACAGACAGCTAGACAAATGGACGTTTGAACAACAGGGAATGTCTAGATAAACTTAGCTTTAAATGCTGATCTCTCATACCATCTAATGACAATCATTTCAGCCTTTAACTAATTCTATTTTCAACAGTCGAGTTTGACGATGCATTACATAAATTAAATGCTCCCCACGAATTTACCTACGAATAACAGTTTACAGATTAAGACATTTTTCTAGTCTAAACAACTCACTTAATATATTCTACATAAAGACAAACATTTTGAAAACAAAAGAGTATTTTGAAAACTTTATAAATTTACTTACCAATAAAAAAATATTTCTAGTTTAGTTAGTATTCCAAATGAAAATGAGCTGTAGCACGTTTGTTGTATAAACACGTTTATTTTTTTCTTTAATTTTTTATAATGCCACACAATTTATTGTATTATTATGCTTCTTATGCACACTTCTATATTTTATTTATCTATTTTTTTTTTTTTTAAGGTTGGAACACTGTCAGAATGCGCACATAACTATAAATTTTGTATTTACAACTTGTTTCGAATATAATAGAATTGATTGGTACTAGTTGAGGTTAGTATTGGTAATCCTTTCACTGTAAATGAATGCGATTGACAAGTATAATAACGATGTGTATTCAGCCGCAGGTATTTTAACAGATACAACCACAATTTAAAGTTGAGATACAGATACAGCAATGTGTAGTTACACTCACACAGATACACACGCGCAATATCGAGTTGGAAGAAATATGTCGTTTATAACTGACTCAAATGGAAACGTATCAAATTGAGCTGGAACGCTTTGTAGCGCCTCGATTTTAAAGTGTTTTTTTCTTTTTTTATTATTTTTTTTTTATCTGCCACAGGCGACAATGCGCACACTTTGCTTTTCGACGCTTTGATATGGAATTGTGTGTAGGCAATATCTGCAGTTCTTGTATTTTTTATGAAACAGATACACCACGCGATACAGAAAACACTCAGTTTGAATTCTTTATTGAAATTTATTTGGGTTTAGTTTTAGTTTTCGTTTTCGTTTTATTTTTTATTTATTTTTGAATTTTATGCACTTTTGTGCTACTCATATTTCAATTTTGTTTTAGAATAATTCTTTTGTTATTTTAATTTTATTTTTTTAAGCTGCAGCACAGAATTCCTGTAAAAGGTAAAAGACAAATAAAGCATAAATTAATTTATTTGATGTTATTTATGATTTTTTTAAAATTTTTTTCTTAAATTCATTCAACTGTTCTGAAGCCAGTCATTGGCTTTCTTTTTTTATTATTTATTTTTATAATTATTTTTGCTTTTTGCGCCTGGCTCATTCAAGAGTAAAGTTGATAACTTATTTTGGCAGCGCTCAAGTTTCACTTTTTCAACATGTTTCATTTCAGATACTTTTTTTTTTTGTGTATCTTGCTTGTCAAGTGAGAAACACCCACTTGTTGGCTAAAAGCAAAGGGTTGGAGGCATTAAAATGAAAAAAAAAAAAACCGCAAAAAATGGCTAAAACAAAAGCAAAATATACAAACAAAAGAGTTTACAAAAAGTATAAAAAAAAATCTCAACTTCATTTTAAAAGCAAAAATAATAAAAAAGGCAACTTCAACTTCAATGCTGACAACAATGGTGGTGGCGGCGGCGGCATCGCTTGGTGTTTTTGTGCTTGCAGTAAAAGTTGCATTGCAAGTCGTCGCCGTAAGTCGTTCTCTGCTTGTCTCTGGCACACATGACCTCATTTAGCTATAAATTGCCTGTTTTCTCAACTTTCGAGCCAAGCAGCTTTTCCCGCTACAGCAGCAGCAGCAGGCGGCTTCCGCTGCATTCAATTACATTTCTCTCTGTGCATATCTAATACACTGCAGCATTGCATTTGTTTAGCTCAACTCAATAGATTGACTGTCTCATTGTCCGCTAGTCTCCAAAGTCTCTAATTCGCATTCAAGCGTCCACGCGTTTGGCGAACGCGCCGCTAAAATGAGGTCAACGCCGCACCACCATGTTCAACGATAGTCGTTTTGGTCGTTGTTGTTGTTTGTATGTTTGTTTGGTCCGGTTGGTCTCTAGCTTTAGTCTTCATACAGCCATTGCATCCCGTACAGCTCCATTACGTCTACGTCCGTGTTTGCCATTTGGCGTTCGTCTTGTGGCCAATTGTCGTGGTAATAATAATTGGCAGTCAGCGCTTTATAGACTGTTTCGTTGTAACACTCTTTGAACCCCCTAAGATATCCCAGTACATAAAAGATCCAAACGTCTGAAAGTGCATTGCTGCGTCTTTATAGCGTATCTTTGACTTGGTTTGTTTATTTGTTAGTTAGTTTACAGCCATTTCGTTGCTTTCTCTCTTTCTCTGCTATTGATTCTTTATCAATGCAGCTTATTTGCTTTTTAGTTTATTTGATTGCCATTTTTGCAGTATTTTGGTTTTCATTTTCTTTTTTTTTTTTTTTTTGCCTACTTTGAATATCATCTTTTGGCGCTGTCATTGAATTTGAATCATTTGCTTTTTGTCAAGATGAAAGTTTCATTTCATTTCGTTTTGTATTTTTATTTGATTTTTTCGAATTGATTTATTTGTTTTCTGATTTTAGTTTTGTTCAAATCGTTGTTAAATTTATTTGTTTAGCTTTTATTTTATTTATTGTTTTGTGGGTTAAAGAAAGTGTTCGATTATCGTAAAAATACGAAGAAAAAAAAATAAATAAATAGAAATGATTCAGGAAGATTTGTTTTGTTGCTTTTACTTTTTATAACTTTGTTGCTATTAATTTGTGTTATTCTTTTGTAAGAAAGTTTTTTATTTGACTTGGTTGTATAATATTTTATATAATTACATGAAAAATAAATAATAATTGGTTTGATTTCGTTATCTTTTGAGAGAAATTATTTAATGAAATTTTACAAAAGATTTTTCTGAGATATTTTTCTACTCTTGACATAATCACTTTAGTCTTGTTAGTATGGCTTCGTCAATTAATACACAGCCAATTAATAAAAAGGGAGGAGGATTAAGACAAAGGCCATACATGAGAGGTTTGATGGGTTTAATACGAATATAGAAGAAATGATAGAAACATTTAGAAAAATTATTCTAGAAGAATTTAAAACCAATTTTTTTTAACATAACATACGATGAATTTTCTAGACTCTTTGGGTTCTAAGCTACCACTTTTCTTTATAATATTCCCAGAAGTGCAAAACATTCCGAAGATTTTTTGGTGCCATGATAAAATACATATTTTTTAGATATGACAGGAATTCAAAATAACTTAATTAATACATAATATAATTATTTATTTTTAATTTATTATTTTGTATATTTTTATTTATTTATTTTTAGTCCATTTGTTTTCAAAGACTTCGATATCTTTGTAAAAATATTATAATATAGTTATCAATATTTCCATTCTCATCTATGTTCAAATATTCACTAAAATTAGTATTAGCATAATTTTGATTATGCAAAATCCATTAAATGAAACATGTTGAAATTGTTGCACCAGAAAAATTCTCAAAAATAATTACGTCACTATGTATTGTAATATATTTTTTTATAATTTGTATATTTGTAATAAATTATTACATAATTTAATTTAATTCTTTGCCACACACTTACTTAAATCTTAATATAAAAAAATCACACAAAACACTTTCTAATTAATTCATGCGAATCATAGCCAAAAACTTGCTTTACACGCCACAAATAATAGTAAACAAAAACCAAAAAAAATATTATTGTTATAAAAATTATTTAAAATAAATTTTTAACACGACAAACGAATTGAAGTAAGAAGTTTAAATTTAAGCTTTTGGCTTTTGTCTTAGATTCTATTGAAGCGTTTCATGTGAGAAATTATAAATTCGTTACACTTTGCGCATGCGCAACAATCGAAGAAGAAGAAGGAGATATAACGATCCAATTGCACTGCTGCTGCTTATGCACTTTTACAACATTAAGACGGATACGGTGGGCAATGCACGAGCGGGGCCCGCACGAGTTTTATTTTGCAGCGAAACCGAAACCGGTAGCGAAATTCAGTGCAAAATAGCTGCGCAGATTTTTTTTTGTTTTACTTCAAACTATGTGAAATGCACTCGCGCGCGTTTGAAGTACGTTTTAATCCGTAAACACGTTAAAACGCAGCCGCAGTTCGCTCGAAACTAAAGCGACAAGTGGGCGCAGCTAGCCAAAAGCCAAAACAGTCAAACCAAAGAGCGTAGCAGTTTTGAGTAAGCAATCAAAAGAGAGCGTTCTCAAACAAAATGCTGACTATGAAATACGGCACAGTGGACGGTAATGCGAAAAATAATTGAAATTTAATTAGTACTGAAACAATAATAAAAATTCTAATGGTTTTAGATTTTTTTTAAACTTTGAATAAAAATATTGAAATTATGCGTGGGCTATGATATAAACCAAAATTTTGGGTAATATTTGATTTAATCTTAATTTGGACACTATTTCGGCAGTATTTCATTTAGCAGTAAATGTGGCGAAATATATTTTTTAAAGAAATATTTTCGAAATAGTAATATCTTTTCTTAAAACAAGAAGGAAGAGTATGTATGAAGTTAAAGTTTTAAGATTTCAAACTAGTTTGAACTTAAACTGTGTAACATGGTCTACAATAGTTGCGTTATAAATTTGTGCATAAAAACTCTACTATAACTTAAAGTAAGTATCACACTCCGGAGGAAACTACTAACATTTTATTAAAGTTAAAAACTTTAAATTTTTTCACCGCTTTGCACCACTGTGCACAATGGTCAAAAGAGAGCGAGCGCAGAATAGCTACCAAACTGGTTTTGTTTTGTATTTGGTCTGCAGAGCGTAAAGATGAGAGTAATAGCATAGCGAAACGACACCAGCTGATCAAAGTGTGCAGGTGCATTTTACCATATTCCAAAGCGATGCTGTTAAGCGATGCTGTTAAGCGAAACGGTTAACAAATGTTAAATGTGAAGTTAACAGTTTCATTGCCATTTTGTTGCATATTAACCTATTTTGACCAAGTAACAGGGGGCGATTTGTCAAGAACTTAAAAAATTATATTATTATTGTTTAAATATTGCATATCATAATCAGTAATAATAATGTCTTTTTGGGATCAAATCAACAAGACATACAGTGTAATATTTTGTAAATAAAATGGATTTTAGCATGAACAAAATTTGCAATGCCATGGAGGTGTCCCGTCTATGTGTTTACTTTGAAAATTCTTGGATATTCTACAAATCAATGAAAAAGATAACAGTCAATGTTTACTACAGTCCGTGCCAAAAAGGGTTAAAGAAGCCGGTCTTTGCAGAGTTCCTCTCTTGCATGATTTTGGCGCTCTGTTATTTTATTGTCACTTGTTGCTGTTAGCTAAAAACCGGTTATTTGTTGTTGTTGCTGTAGTTGCAATTGCAGTTTTTTTGTTGTTGTTGTTTGCTGTTTATTTTACAGCTTAACAATTGTTTGAAAATTGTTTTTATTGAATTGTTTATATTGTTTCTCGTGCTCTCTTGCTCCTCGTCTCCCGCTCAGCTTCACTCTCTTAACTTTAGCCATAAGCATGAAACAAGCAATGCGAATAGCTTTCAAATTCAACTCACAGTCATATCCAAAGCCTCAGACTGTGCTGCTGCTGCGGCTGCTGTTGTGCGAATGTTGCAAGCTGCACGTTTTGGTTGCATTTTAAAATATTTTTATTTTATTTTTGTTTGTTTTGATTTTTTTTTTTTTTTGCAGCTTTTAATGAATGAACGAATGCGTTGGCTGCACAAGTGGCACTTTATTACTCAAACTTTGTTCTCTTTTCCTCTAACTGCCTGTCTGTCTGTCTGTCTGTCTTTCTCGCTCTTCGTTCTTATTGCATTTGCATATTCAATTGTTTTGCCACAACATGTTGCACATTTTTAAGTTTTAGTTAAAATTTTTTGTTGCTGTTGTTGTTGCACCATTTACATAAATCACGTTGACATTTTTGTGTTTAGTTTGGTAATTTTTTTCTTTTTTACTTGTGTGCCACATTAATATTTATTTATTTAGTATTTTTTTTTTTGTTTTGCATAGTGTTAAACACCTGTTGTGGCATGGCGCACTTTTTCTCGCGACAATTTCGATTGTGGGTTGAAAATTGATTACTGTCATTTAAGTTCGCATGCCACAGATACATATAATGTAGATTTTTCTTTAATAACAACAAACAACAATAAAAACAATTATGTATTTTATTGAAAACCAAATCACCGCAACAAATTCATTTAACCTTCGAATGTGTATTTTTTTATTTTTTATATAAAAAAAATAAGTCAAAATGTTTTTTTTTTACTTTGAACGCATATAAATGTTTAATATTAATAAAAATCTTCAAATGCGTAACGATTTGCCTTGTTGAAAGCGAAATATCAACGTCAATAATCAATAATTATTAATAAAATAAATGTATGCTTTGTCCAAAAACAATAAAATGTTTTATTAATTTCATTTTAAAATAAATACTCGATTGTGTTGGATGAGCTTTGCATAAATTAACAAAAAACGTAAACAAAAAAAAAAAAAAAAAAAAAATATAAAAAACAAGAAAATTAATTTAAATTGAAAAAGCACGTCTATATAACACCCTACACAGCTGTAAGTTGTATTGTATATACAATAGTTAAATAGGTATGGTCAAGTAGTTTTTAGTGAGGTAGTTGGAAGTGTTAAACTAATTTTAAAAATTTAATTTAAACTTCAATGAAGTAATGAATATAATTCACAATTAGTTTAAACTATAATTATTTTATCTTTATTTTTTAAAATTATATTTGAACTAATTTCGAGTTTTATATTATTATTTCATTGAATTTTAGAAGGGATATGAAGGTTATGAAACACAGAGATTTTGTATGAAATCTCTGTTATAGAACTGTTCTACTAGGGCACATTATAGGGACTCTTAATAAAAAGTACTGAACCACCCAGAAAACAATTTAATTGATATTTTTTTAATTCAAATTAAGAAACGCTCTAGAATTGTTTTGTCCAAAAACAATCGATCGTAATATCTTATTCACATCTTTGTTTTAAAGTTTTTTAGTAAAACTTGATGTTGATTAAATGATTATTTTGAAAAATTAATGCACATATTTTATTGGGAAAAAAAATATGTCTGAGAAAGACTTTAAATTTTATTTTTTTTTAATATATATATATTTTTCTTTTTAACATTTTAAGCAATATAGTGTGAAGGGTGTAACAATGCTATCCATTTTAAAATAATTGGTTTCAGTTACTTAAACATAAATGAATGCTAATTTTATATACAAAAGAGTAAAACTATCTAAACATGGCGCCTTAAATTTAAATATAAGAAAAGAAAACGAAACATAACATAACCCCAAGCAATGATCGCGTCTAGATTACATTCAAATTTCTCAGCCACAGACCGGTCGAAAAGGTGTGAGTGTGCAGCGGCAGCTAATTACACACACCAAATTATATGTTTAAATTAAACAATTTTGTTGCTTACAACTAAAATTAGAAATTACAAAGCATTAAGAATGCCACACCACACCATGCCAGACAGAAGTTGCATTATGTACAACAAAATTTTGTCAAATCGAGCATGCCATGTGTACAATGTTGCATGTAATATGAATGGAATCGAATCGGAAGAAGGGTATGAAGTGAAATTCCCATGAGGCCAACGCATGAAAGACATTTGGCTTATTTAAGAATCATGAATGAAAAACCCCGAAACGAATGCAGAAGAAGAAGAATGAAAGAAAAAAGTGGCTAAATGCAAGCAGCGTGAAATGTGAAAAGAAACCAAAGAAGTGCAACAACAAAAACAACAACGACAACAACAACGCTGAAGACGACAACAACAAGGATGACTCTAAAGTAATTGACGTGAGAACTGCCAAGAAAAATCCCAAAAGGCAAACGCCTGCTTACACTCATTTGGAGTTTCCTCTCTTAACGCTCTTGTCACATGCAACTTAGCTCATTCACTGCTGCGCTGCTGCTGCAGCGTGTTAAATGTGTCTCGGAATAATTTCATGGCTGCTTTAGAACTATCTAAAAAAAAGACTTTGCTGTGTTGTTGCATGAACAGGTAGCAGCTTAAAAACAACAACAACAACAACAAGAAAAGTAACCAAAACACTTGTATGCGATGACAAACGCTGCGGGGCAAACATGTCTCATTATATGACATTCATGCAGCATCGAGCGATTGAAAGAGCTACACAGCAACAGATTAGCATCGATTTTTGCGCTAGAATGCGGCATGTCTTCTTCATGCCACTGCCACTGGCACATTCATCTATCAATCTATTCGTCTGGGCACGGCCACCACGGCTGCAGCTGAGTTGCTCACGCTGTGTGTGTAGGCGTTCTATTTAGAATGTTTAAGCGTTTATTCGGATTCGAATCTCAATGAAATGAATTAATATATTGAAGCTCATTGTGCTCATCACGAGGTGTGCCATTATTTTATTTCTTTTAATGCAAAATGATTTAAATTTTAGATCTTTTCTAGACTAAAGATACATTTTTTGAATTTTAAGTGGCTCTAAGCAATGACATCAGATATGTTTGATTGATATGGCTGACTGCTATATATTCTTAATCAGCGCGACAAGATGTGTTCATCTACACATGTCTGTCTGTCTGTCTGTCCGATGATCTGCCTCTTTGTGAGTCGAGCTACTGACTTTAGCGGATCTCAATGCAATTTTGCCTTTACTTTTGAAAAACTTGAATTAGTAACTTCATATTTCAAAGCATAAAAAATTATAATAATAAAAATACTATTATATAAAAATATCATTTTTAGGAAGCACAGATCCTGTTTAGTTTAGTAGTGTTGCCAAAAAGTGTGGTTTTGAGTGTGACTAGCGACACCGACTTGAATCGCTGTGACTGCAAACAGTGATTAAATCGCTGTTCGCGAAAAAAACAATCAGTGATTACTGAACAGGTTCACTGTCTGCGAAGAGCGATACACAAAATCGTCGATAACTAAACAAGAAAATTGCGAATCACTACTTTCAGCATTAGTGCGACATTCCGATTTTTAAATCACTGTGAAAAAGCACCGAAAGTGTTTTTTTTTTGCCACCTTTAAATTTGAGCCTTTGCTGATAACAAAAAATACATATCTAGTACTTTTCAATATTTTAAATGAAAAACCTTGATTCATTCGAATCGGTAATTCCGGGCTCCATAGTGAACCTTGTAAGTAAATCCCATGTTGTCCGACATTTTATTATTTATCTTAGTTTTAATCATTTTTAAATACAAATCACAAGATTAAAGTCTCAATTGCACACAAGAAAGAAGCAACGCTTTACGCATAAAAAACTAATCAGGCATAAATTAAATTTTACAAGCATCTATAAATATTTATGCTGCGCTTAAAATTGAAACAGAAAAAAAAAACGAAGAAAAAAAAAAAACAATATCTTTCAAGGTGACAATGCGCGACATCGATGAGAAAATTATGGTATTTCTTGTAACAAATGAAATACAAAATCATCAAAAAATGTACACAAAAAAAGTTTACTATCAAGTATTTCCCACGTTTGCTGTTTGAACAAAATATATAAAAATCAAAAAAAAAAATTAAATAAAAAATATATTTATGAATTGTGTTAGTGAATTTTTCAAATAACTTTACCACTTTTGTTTTCGAGGTTTCAATTATGTATACATTTATTTTTGTTTTTTTGCTGTTAAACTATTTGTACAACATTTTATTTATTCCACTTCTTGCTACTGGTTTGCGTTTGTAGGTGTTTTAATACAATTAGCCGTTAGTGGATCACATTTTGCAGTTCAAATTGCACATAAAAATATTTATTGACATTTTTAATTGACCATAAATGACTGAGTTACTTGTTCGGTGGCATTTCGATGCGCTAAATTGGCATTAGTCGCAGTTTACTTTTGAAGACAATAAACAAACGCAGACAAATCACAGCACCACAAATGGTAAATGATTTTTATTATTATTTTTTTTTTTTTTTGTGGTAGTTCATAATATTTTTCAAACTGCGCAAAACTGTCTGCCCGCTGTAAGTTAACTTAAAATAACAATAGAAAATAACAAACACATTTTCACGAACAAAAGACTTAAGCAACGAACTTGCTGCGCAAATTCTTATTTGCTAAAAAGCGAACACCTGCAGTGGCATGCGGCTTAATTAATAAACGACGACTATCGAATGCAAATGCTCTTTAGTTAGTTTAAAGTCATTTAGACACTTAGTCACCTAGTCAGTCGTCCACTCACTCACTTATATAGTACAATAATTTATTCATTCATTTCATCTCTTTTATGCATTTATGCAGCAGCAGCTCATTTGTTGCATGAAGATTGGCGTCAATCTGTCTGGCAAGTCTTCGTTAAACTTTTTAAAGCTTATTTAATTTTATTTATTTATTATTTTGTGATTTTTTTTTTTCATTTTTTTCAAACAATTGCCGCCATTTAATCGTTTATGTACAACGTAAAAAGTATCTTTATGCAGCAAATGATTACATACAAAACTTGTTTGTTGCTTAAAACAAGTTTGGTTGTTTTTTTTTTTTTTTTTTTACTCACTCAAATCATTTTGTGTAAATTGAAAATAATGCGAATGCATTAAAAATTAAAAAAATATGCATTGTAGTTTACTGATTGACAAGTTTTAATTATTCAATTAGATTTCGCTACTTAACAATGCTGCGCATAGTTATACTACTTACATGGATACACGTCGTAAAAGCAAATCCTCATTAATGTTTTAATTCATAATATTGCGATTACACATTGTTTCCTCAACGGGCGTGGAAATATGCTTTACAAGCTACCAGAAAACATTTATTGTTAATTTAAAATTTTAGCTGCTTGCTTTTTTTTTAAGCTTTTTTTAATAGATTTCTTGATTGATTTTTACTGCGTTATTTGCGATTGTTGCACGTGTTCAAAAAGTTGCAAGGCGGCAAACGTTCTCATTACAACAAGATGCAAGCGTGTATTTCTATTTGATACCCTACAAAGAGCTTATAAAGTTTGTGGCCTTTCATATTTATTTTGTTTAAGATTTGTCTACACAATTTTGAGAGAATTCTCTACGAGCTACGCAAAAAGTTTTGCATTTTTTTGATAAAAGGCATTAACGATTCGTCTAAGCCCAGCGGAAAAATATTTCTTTTGCAACGTATTCCAAAACTAAGTTGCACTCTAACCCAAGTTTTCTATTTGGGTAGCTTTTTCTTGCAATCTTTCCTGTTCGCTATTACCGTCTACAGTCGCCGAAACTAATTTTTATGTGTGCTTTTGTAATCAAGCGCCGTAAAGTATTCTAAATGCGTTGTGCCTTTCCAAAAAAATTGAAGAAAAAAATGGTAAAAAACAGAACTTATGCTCGGCAGTTGCGCGTATGCAAAGATACTCGCAGAACGCTGCAGAAAGTTGCCTTGCAAACACACAATTCGCATAAAAATAGAAAATTACTTCCTTGTGCCGTCGACGGCGTCAAACAAATTGCTGGCTGCAGCATGCCGCAAACGTCTTTGTCGTCTTTGCAGCAGCAGCAGTGCAGACTTAACCGCTGCTGCTGCGAATTGCTGTAGATAAGCAATCTCAGCTTTAATAGGTTCTTGCCTTGCCAACGCATTTGCCACGATTTGGCAACTGTGCCACATGGATATGGATGGAGTCGACTCAAGTCGACTTTTCTTTCGTAAGACAGACAGTTCTGGCAGTCTGACCGCTTGGTCGCCGTCGCAAATAAGAAACGTTCTTATATTGATGAGGCTCATTTAGTCAAAAAGCTTCTCGTATATTTTGTACAACAAATTGTCTGCCAAGTGCAGTTAGCGCAGTGAATGGTATTGCAAGTGTGCAACTTCAGGTCGAAGACGTCGTCGTTGGTGTCTATCGAAGTCAAGTTATGAATGAATGAAAAAAAAAAAAAAAAAACAGAACTGCGCATGAAAGAAATGAAATAAGAAAAGAAGAAGTATTGTATCTAAGCGTTGCTAATGTCACTTAAAATACCAATTTCAAGTGGAAAATGATGACAAGCTGTATGCAGTTATTGTATTTAAAAAAAAAAAAAAAACGAAAAAAAGCTTGCCTAATTTATATGCAAAAATGTTGAAGGGCATTTTATATAAAAATATTTTTAATACAATTTTCTTTTCGGAGACAATGCAATTCAGTTCACGACAAGCAACATTGCATACAATTACTGTCATCGTGGATTACAATAGGCGAGGTGACATTTTATAGCTATAAAAAAGAAAAAAAAAAAAGCGAATACTTATACACAAAGTATGCCTTGGAACAAAGACAGGACACTGTCAACAGTGGCAAGTATTTTTGCTCTAAATGGCTTTAATAGACGCACAGACAATGTGATACAATATAACAAGAAACTAAACTAAAGTCAAACTTGGCATCTCATATTGGAGCGAAGTCATTCTAAAAACGCCAAATGCCAGCCACACCAACACACATACACATGCAAAGATATTTAAACCGTGAATGCCGCACATATTTCTTTGCACAAAACGATGCGCACGCCGAGGTGTTGAACGCAGCTTTACTTTTGCTTTGCCTTAACTATTAGGAGCCATCCACACATGTGTGTATGCAACTGCATATAAGATACTTGCAGCATTCAGGTGTCGCTATTGAAGATTTTAATTTAGCTAAATAAAATAAAATAAAGTAAAGAGAAACAAGAGGGTTATAAGTATTAAGGAAACGTGTGCCCACTGCAGCAAAATATTTAATTGAGTCATAAATTCAACAATTGATTACAGCACGGACAGTTTTATGGCGAAATATAGCTGAAATATATTTTTAAGCATTTCTCGCGTACTCTTTCCTAAAAGTGTGTGTAAATGCAGTAACATAAAATTATTAGATATTTTGTAACGAAGTGTAGGTGAATGTTTCTTTTCTGGAGATCCTTTAAAACAAGAAAAATCGATTTCTCTTGAAATGTTTTTTAAATAAAATTTTATCCCCCTAAGAAAATATTAGATGAGCTTATTTCAGGAGATCAGTAACTGATTGAAAAAAAACAAGAAACTTCACGGGAAGGCTTTTTTTTATTCGCATTTATGTGATCATTTTTGGAAAAATTAGATTTAGGCGTAATATAAATGCATGTCTTGTATATGTTTTTCGCTTTGGGTGGGTCACTAGATTTCGAACCTTCAACTGACATACTGATGGCTCGCTTGCCGAAACAGACACTGGTGATGGGTCCTATCTCCACGGTCTTTCATGCCATTGAAGTCAGCGTCTATCTGGTTCATAGTCCTCAGTGGGCCAATATTACAATATTCTCGAATAGTCAAGCAACTATCAAAGCACTAACTTCATGAACCTTTTCATCTAGGTTATCTCTTCAGTGTTATGATACACTTTAACATTTCTCTCAAGGTCGAAAAGTCACTATCTGCTGGGTCCCTGGTATCCACATCTGGCTCCTCCTCTCCCCTTCTTGGTCCGTAGCCTTTTTGCGGGCCTAGATGGGCTTCTGTCATACTCATAATTGACAGGTTCTCCGTAGAATCTCTTTATCAATATTGGATGGTTAGCTCGCTCCAGCTGCTTTCAAAAAATGTTGTTCAACTCGCTCGTCTTAGTTTGCTAGCTGGCTACCTCATTGGTCTGAGAGACAATCTAAAAATAAGACCCAGAGACATTTTGGAGGACGCTTTAGATTTACTCTGTTTTATCGCTGTTTCATAACAATTGACTAAATCAGAGCCACCTCGACTAAGGATAGCCTCCTGCTTACCAAAGAGGAGGAGAAGATTCTATTTTATCATACTCCTAACCATTTATCTTTTTCGCTCGGGTAAAATAGACTCCTGTTATGTTATTATGTGTTTTGGGTCGCTGAATTCGAATCTGAAGTCAGAATTAAAAAATTGGTTTGCTTGTTTTAACCTCAAAAACCAATATTTTTGTTTGTGAAGTTGTGCTCCAATATTCATTCAGGTGGACTATCTCTTAACAAAATCACTGTTTAACTCTGTAATTAATTCTCTGTTTAGAAAAAAGTATACAATCTTTGGTTTCTTTTAATTTACTATAATAGTGTACCATCTCTGTTGCACAGGTGAGTGTGCGTGTTTAAAAATTTATGAAAACATTATCGCATAATTCTCATTTAAAAAAATTATGTTTGTTACTTAAGTCTTTTGTTTTACTCAACACGGAAGTTACTTGAGCGTAAAATTTAGTAAAATCAGCTTTTGAATTAATTTGAAGTTGTGCTATGTATAAATATATTTTCTTTTTTTTGCTAAATGATTTCGCATATTAAGAATGAGATTCCCACATTAAAATCAAAATGCTTGAATGATGCATCGCGTAGACTGTGCCAGCTATATGCATTTCCTTTAACTTTCTTGAACTTCATGCTGCATAAATACTAAAACTGCTAGCTACTACTCTTACAAAATTGTGTTGATTTAGCCAAGTGAAAAATATTTATTCACCGTTTATAGCTTCATTGGCTGCGTTATGAGTAGCTTATTTAGTTGCAATATAACTGCGCAACGTACTTAAATATTTTTAAGATACAAAACTGCACCTTAGACATTTATTACTTTTTTTTTTTTTGTGTTAAAATATCTACAATATTTTTTAAGAGTCTGTTAGATTAGATGAGTTTGCTTTACTGCCAAGCGTTATGACTAAGTTCAAATCTACAGCAACATAAATAACTGCTGCTGGTAGAATAAAAATCTTTTTCAAAATATTTCTTCACGCTGTGCTTTAAATACACAATTAGCCTTGAGTGTGTACAGTGTACAGCTACTAAATCGAAAGCTAGTTATAGAAGAATTAATTAAAGTTCATTAAGATTTTCTATGATTTATAACGCATTCTGACAATTTATTTATTAATGGCAATAATTGCCCAAAAAAAAAAAAAATATATATTTTGAAGTTGCTTTCAGATCATATTACGCACGCAGTCGCTGTATGCCAAAATGCGCTGTTGGATTCATATTTTTCTGATTTATTACAGCAATTGTAAATTAATTACCAAAAATGGTAAAAAATATTAAACAGACATTTTAATGATTATTATTGTCAATGAGGTCATATGCAATTGTAAAATGAAAATTTTTTAATGTACAAAAATCATCATCTTCATCTTCAGTTGTCACGTCACATTCCCACGAAAAATACAAATTGAATTTAATATGCAACTTAATGCAAAGTGTCGCAGATATTTTGCATTTTAATTGAGTAACTAATTTTAAATTTCAAATAGAAAACCTACACGAAAATTTAACGTTTCACTTGATGCTGTTACACTTCTTTTTTTTTGTTTGTTTGTTTGTTATTCATGTTGTTGTGTTTTTGTTGTTGTTGTTGTTATTTTTGCCTTTTTAGTGCAACGCGCAACATGTGTCCGAGCATGCAACATTTGCAACAAGTTGACATTTTCGCGTAGCTGTTATGCTTTTTTATATTTTTTTTTTTTTTGGTTTTTTATTTTACTTTGCTCTGCTTTCCGGTTGCATGCAACATGTGCGCGCTTTATTCAATTCGTTTATTCTTAGTCGTTGAGTAGGTTGCTTACCATTTAGATTTATTTAAATTTTGTTTGTTGTTGTTTCAACTTTATACACTACATATTATTAAAATTATAAGTCAATTAATTTTGTCACTAAGTTTGTAACATAATGAAACAACTGGAATGGTGATTTAAGCATCCAACATTGAAAGGAGAGCTATCTGTCTGTTCGTCTGACTGCAGTATTAAACTGATTATCTCGGGTACTATAAGAGTTGGAGCCACCATACATTGGAAAATCAAAAAAATGTATACAAGTGAATCAAGGGAGTTGTTATTTTGATCTGTTAAAAGTTATTTATGTCTACCCGTGTCCGGAAGGTTACATTAAGTTTGGATACAGCGTATCTCGTAGTCGTGCATACTCGATTTCAGTGTTTCGTTTTTTTTATTTAAAGAAATTGTAAAAAAATTCTATGTTCAATCGTCATCATTGGTAAATGTTAATAAATCTATATCGGAAACGCATGAAGCATTCTACCTACGCAAGTGTATCTTTTGATTGGCGTTTTTTTTTTTTCTTTTCTTTTTATTCACTAGAATCGAGCGGAATTGTCCATTCTAAGTCAATACACAATAAGAATAAGTTTTATTATTAAATGCAACTCATAGCGTCAAAGCTTTAAACAGGTTTTTTTTAGACTGATTGACTGACTTGAACTATAAAGTTGCAGTTAATTAATTTTTTTTTTTTTGCTATACAGCAAAAACTAATCAAAGAAAAAAAAAAGACTTAAGCTACTCAATTGTATGGCTAAATGTGCTTTGGGTTTAGTAAAAAAAGTCTTTTAAATCAATTATGCGCCTAGCGCGAGCATTTTAAATCAAGAGTTTACGTTTTTTTTTCATCTGTTCATTTTATTTACTTTTATATGTTTAATTAGCTTATAACGCTCACTGGCACACATCATTAATTAAGCTTAAAAAAAAACACTTATACACTGCGGGTTATAGATACATAGATACATGCTTGTATCTGCTACTCACGTACATAAATAAATGGCTTAATGAAAAACTTTTATCAGCATTTGCACGCGAATAATTAAAATAAATAAGGTTATTAGGCATGATTGATTGGCAACAAGATATTGTTTGCTGTTGGCTGAAGTGTTGAGCCGTATAGGTCAGACATTGTTTGCATTTAAATATTTAAATAAAATTGTCATAAATTATTGCACTTGAAATGAATTATGCATAAAAAAAAAAATTTATTAAATAAATTATTAATGAAAATAATAAACTCAACTCCCACATATCTCCAGCGAATGATTCAAATATTTTAAACATTAAGTTTTCTACTCAACTATATATTTTAGCCTCTAAATATCTTTGAAATTTTTTTTTAAGTATTTTTCGATGCATCTAATAGATATTATGCAGCGACATGCTTGCCACATTGTATTCACTCACTTATAGTACAATAATATGTATATGCAACGGACTTCTTGCAACACACTTTCTCACACATTAAAAAATAAATAAATTTAAAAAATAGAAAACATTTGTGCAAATCAAACATTTGTGCATCTAAAGAGCCTAACGGCATTTAACTGCATGCAATAAATATTCCATACGCTTCTTCTATCATAAAAAATACCCAGAAGACCTTCATCAGCTGAGAACATCTGCGGAAAAGTCGGAAAAAAGGCGTCTCAAAAATTGAAGAAATGCAAAAAAAAAAAAAAATAAAAATAAAAAAAAAAATCTAAACAACTATGCCAACCTTTTAACAGTTTTGTGTGTAACAAAAGCTACAAAAGTATTTATCCGATAAAAAATAAATAAAATAGAAGGTATGAAGCATTATAATTAATTTCGCGCTGCATGTTGCTGCAAAGCTCAAAAGCGAACATTCAAACGCTCGCAAATACTTTATTTAAAAGGCTCAAAATCACCAAAAAAAAAAAAAAAAAACTAAAAATATCTTGCCTCTTGTTGTTGCATTGTTTACCGGCTGCGTGCTAGACCAAACTAAGCGAGCAAGTGGTCATTCATGCCGCATGTTGCATAGAGTACAGTTGTAGCCACAGTTTGACCATTTTTTCGTATAATCATATTGCACATGACCTATTGGCATCAATTTTTAGTCAGTGCCAAAACTTGTTGTCGGTTTGGTTCATTGCTTGGTCTTCGGTCGGTCTGTGTAGCAGTTGCAATTGTTATTGTTACTGCCACAAATGCTTGCCACGCTTTTTCTTTTTTTTTCTCCTTTTTTTTGATTCATTATTTTATGCGCAATCGTATTTGTGTCTATTTTTTTCTCTAATGCGAAAGTTTAATAATAAAGAAAATGTAGTGGGAGTGCTTAAGTGAAAGACGTAGATACTTTAGCCTTATTCAATGCATTTGGCAAGGATTTTTGATTTTACTACCACTGCTGCTGCTGCTCATGCTGTTGTCTGCCAATCAATGTATGTACTGAGTTTAATTTTCTCTAGAGGCATACACAGGCGACTCACATATAGCTTTAATCTGCATATCATACTATCGTAAAACATATGCGCAACTGTTGAGATACATTTATTTTTTATATCGTATCTATCTGTCCGTCCGTCTATCCGTCGTCTGTCCCTTTGTCTTTGCTGCCATTTATCGCGACATTTCCGCTGAAATGTGCTTGTTGAAATGTGTCTATGTCGCGTCTATGTCTATGTCTATTTTTTTGTTTTTGTTTATTTGTTGTTTTTAGCCTTCGATCTATGCCATTACTATGAAACCATAACACAAAATCACTCATTGAATACGCATATCTCACACTTAGATCTCAATTTATCGCATTTACGAGCACTCTTATGGTAGAAAACACGCTTCAAAACACGAAAACCCAACGATTGTGCGACGTTCGATTGGCATTTGGCAAAAAAAAAAAAAAAAAAAACAGAAAAAGATACAATAAGCAACTTGTTGCATGCAACTTGTGTGTAGTAGGGCTAAGCCTGCCAAGCATCTATGGAGCATTTGTTTGGTTATGTGTGCGTATGATAATCAAATGAAATCGAAGTTTTTCTATTTATTTTATTCAATTTTATTTTTGTTTTTATTTTATTTTATTTTATCAGCTCAAACAAATCGAAAAAATGCACCGAAACGACATCTGTCAATGGCGGTCAGCAACAGCAGCAGCATTCGTAGCAACATAAAGTCAGCAATAGTTGCTATCGCTGAGAGTATCTACACGTTTGTTTGTCTGTTTGTCGTTCCAAATGTATCTGTGCGATTCTTTTGCATGAGAATAACTCAATTTCTGCGCCTTTTAAAGTTTAATAGTTTTATTTTTTATACATTTTTATGTGACTTTATTTCGCGTTGTAATTTATTGACATATTTTTGCTTTTAATTCATAATTGTTTCTTTATAATATTTTTTTTTTTTTATACTTGTCTAAGTCGACTTTTCTGTTAAATTATGCGAAATAATAGCTTTGGATCATATACCAAAGTATCGCTTGCAGTTATTGTGCTGTCAGTCAGCGCCAGTTGCCATAATTTATGCTATTTTTTTTTTCGTATATTCGTGATTTTTCTATTTGTGATTTTTTTTTGTAAATATTTTTCTTTGGTGCGCCATTCGATTTTTTAATTGACCTCAAATCGATCCAGATTTTGACAGGTGAATATGTTGCGTTTATATTTTGAGTTGCACTTGAGTGACATATGTTGTGTGTAGGTTGGGTTTTGTTTTCTTTGCTTTGTTGTGGTATATGTGTTAAAATTTATGTATGAACTTTTTATGAAAATCTCAATAGTATCTATAAACAAGTTTAAAGAAAATTTATTGATCCTTAAACATAAAAGAAGTTTCTATCTGTTCGAACAACTCCAATCTTGAGATATTTTTCTGTTCAGGCTTCGAATGGGAATGCTTCGAAGGCTTCGTCATGGAGGTCAACAGCGTCATCATCTCCCTATCAAAATTCATCTGATTTACCTCATGTTACATAAATTTATTTATTTTGACTAATACAATTAAAAAAATTGAATCAATAATGAAGAGTTTCATTGAGCTTTTGTTTAATTGTAATGATAAATATTGATATGATTTTTATTGTTAATGCTCATGATTGTTGAAAGTCTTTTTATGTGGCGCAGCTTATGAAAACCTCTTATTGAAATTTGTATGACAATATTATCTGTAAAAAATGCATAAAAAGATTTTATAGCTTACTTTATTTATTTTGTAATTTAATTTATAAGTTTTAATGATTTGAATAAACTGGTTTTATCCATCCATAAGCATTAAAATGCTTAATCTGATTGCAGCAGTCACTAATGGAAGAGATTTAGAGCAGCAACTAAAAAAAATGGAGTATATTGTATGTATATTACAATGGGATTTGTGAAATGATTTGATATAAGATGTAACATGAGTGGTTTGGCGAATCTAAGTTTTGAGTGTAAATAGAGTTACTCATATAGTCTTCAAGATACAGAGGCTCACGCCCTGGGCGCAATTGACGCATCTGTATGCTTTAATAAACGTTTATAAAAATCTACCTGTGTGCATT